>JAYKKI010000003.1:39575000-39917500 GCA_039881145.1 Druceiella hillmani | reverse complement strand
ACGTTGTGAGAAATACATATTTTAACACAAATACTTTTAAATGTTTACACTTTATTATATACATAAGTATGTACGTATCAGTACAGTGTTATTTTGTCAATATTTCAAGAACTGTTAACATTATATTGTATGTTAACAATAACACGTTTCAGTTAGGGAGCTGGGAGACATTTTCAAAGGTCATCCCCTCAATAGATGGTAGCGAAATTCGCTAGCCAGCCCAGTGGTTTTTATCCAATTTATATATTAAGAATATTGTGTCGGGTAATTAGTATTCCCCGCCGTTGGTTCATTTGCATAAAATATACAGAAATAAAATTTATCTTTACATCTAGAAAAATATTTAGACCAATTAAATTACTGGAAGCTGTCAAATGATACAAGAAAATTTCCTTTTCCGTCGTGAAAAGAGAGAGTAGGATGTTGCCAAGTTGTATTATGGCGTGTAATAAAAAACTGGCGAGTCACTTTCGTGCGGTTAGTATTTGAAGCATAACTGAAATTAATTTTGACAGACGTAAACTTTATTACTCATCCCAATTTTTTTTTTATTTTTTCGTTACTGCATTGAAAGATAAAGAAAATGTTTGAAAGATAGAATTTTGTTCAAGAAATTATTTGACGTGCAGAGTTGTTGAACTGGTATAGCAAGGCGATTTTTTTAAAATTTTGGGTTCTTTGGAAAAAATAAGACGATTTAAATCAATTTTTCCCTATTTTAACGCGTCTTCGAGACACACTATTTCAGCCTTAACGCAAGGGTTAAGTGTCCTACAGAGTACGCACACCGGGCGTCGTGCGGAATTATCAAAGCTATAGAGAACGCAATACACCGAACATCTTGTCGGCCTCCAATAGTGAGAGCTACGAATATTATTTCGGAGTAAGAAAAATCGATCGTACAGGTAAATGAGTGCTTTCGTAAGCTTTTTTAAAGAGGCTCTGTTTATGATAATGGAAAGTTTACGAATAATTGCTATTGCGTAAATGTTGAAAATAACAAATATTTTGTCAGTAAAAAAATATTAAATAAAGGCTTAAATAAAGAATCAGGAAAACCATTCATGCTCTGTCTATTAACATCCTGTATAAATGAATTTTATATCTTCCGGTTCCCAATTTGACTAGCTTTTATTTGATGGATTAATAACAAGAAAAAAACGGAGTTAAAATAAAGTTACAACTACAATTAGAAAATATGATTTTTGTACTTTACGTGTTATACGTACGATGTGTTTAAGATATGAAATTAAAAGTAACCATGTCAAAATTTAGCTTCCTATATGATATAGGTTCTGACAAAATAGATTCCGATAGGTTTAGACCGGCGGACAGGTATCGAGTTGATTCCATAAGTGTTCGGTTTTTACAATTTAAAATGAAAAAAAATGGAAACAGAAATGGAGAAGATAAAAAAGGAACCAAAAAAACTGGAAATCTTAGACTTATTAGATGAAATTTCATATTTGGAAAGTGATAAAAGAAACATGGTTTAAGCAGTGAAAAATTATTTGACTCTCAATTTTCTAATGATATTGATTGTTCAATACTTTTATTTTAGAATAAGTGGTGCTTCAATTAAGTCGCTCGGTGTTATAATCTGGTAACTCAGTGCCGATCGAAATCGAACGTAATGTGATTTCATAGACAACCACTTAAATCGTAATTGCGCTTTGAATCAGCCAGTCATTACACAGTCATATTACTTACAAATATGACTCCACGCGTAGCAACTTATTTATCTTGTTCATTATAACGGTAATGGGTAGTTGTCGGAAATAATGGCACAAGTGTTCATTGTGTACACAAACCACGCGCGCTACGTGAAACTCTTGTACTGGGAACGTTCATTAATGTCGGGTTTTCGAATTAAACACTTTCACTGATGGTGTAACATGAAACTGGATGTGAAATTGCGAGATTGGTTGAGATCCGTGAAGTGGTATATTTGGTTTCGTTCCTTATTTGACTCGCCCCGCTGCTTGCAGGCAGGTTGTACTCGCTTGTAAGTATAACAATTTATCGTGTATACAACCTAGGGTGACCAGATGCAATATGTGAAAGGTCGGGACTCAGGTTTAAAAAAATGGGACGAGCCGTTGTGAGGTGTGATTGTAATATTTTACGACACCAAAGTATTATTTATAACTAGTTATTGCGATGATTTTGTTAGGGTGAATTTTAGATTTTTTGTCTAAACAAAATCGAAATTAAGGTTGAATATATAATTCACCATCTACTGCATCATGTATTGCACCCTATGGAATTTAATCAAAAACCTTTTGGACATCAAGAATTCAGCTACTGCCCTATAGATGGCGCCTTGTAAAATATAATAGAAAATGTAGATAGCGTGTAAAAAAATATACCAGGTACTGATCAAAGTGTAAAGTAATTATATGGTTCCTTACAGGAAGATTTCTAGGTTCCACTGCATTTGAATGCACATTTGAACTGCACCAGATATATAATTTTAGTTACGCAACCCGTACTACAGCCTCAAAAAATTAAAGTGCATAAATATGCTTCACGGACTCAAACTCTAACATCATCATAATGTCAGAACTCTTTGAGATTTCTCGATGAAAGAAAAACTAAGTTAGTTCTAGGGTTTTATTAATAACCGTCTTAAATTCATGTTAATAACTTCAATATTTTACAAATTAAATTCGTTCCTACAGGCAGAAAAACAGATAAACAGACAGCATTTCTTTAAAATGATTATATAGTTATTCGAAAAAAGTATTTAAGACCTGAAAATCACAGGTGGACACTTCAATGGCTTGATGAAAACCCCCCGTCATCGAGTCTTTGAAAATCGGAAAGCTTTACGAATATCGGGACACCTGGCAACACTATATACATCTGATCTCGAAATTGATTACGTATCGTAAATTTGTATTAACCAACTTGAAAGCGTACCTGACGGAAGTTTTATTTATTTTAATATGCCTAATATAGATGGAGTTCAACTTAGTCATAACTGCCTGAACTATAGAGGGGAATGAAGTGAGTAAATCATTATGAAGTTGATCAGTTAAAAAGATTTAAGTTTAATTCCGGGTGCATTTCTATGATTCTTACTTCTTTTGTAGGTACTTATTTCGAGGTGATTTTTGGGTATTATTTTAAAATTTGACAGAAAAAAAATATTTGGATAATATTTTCAAAATGTTAATAGTTTTCATATAATACTCGTATTTACATATATATTTTTTCTCCCTTTGCCTTTCTTACAATCGAACCTTTCTTTCTGCCGAATGGTTGATGTTAATCAGGCCTGCTTTTAAATATCGATGAATAACAATGAGAATACAGATATTAAGACTATAAGACTCACTTCAAAACATGAACAAACGAGCAGACGATGCTTGCCAAGGCGGTGCTTTTCTCCTCTCTTACGTATACACACATACAGCTGATGATACTTTTCACTTCGCATCGACTCCAAAAATCTCTATCGATTGCAATTTTATTTAATTGCAAATTTAATTGTGTTTGGAAATGTTATTGTACCGCAAAATTTCTAACTAGGTACTTGTATTTTCATTATTTTATACTTTTCAGTGCGTTTTTTATTCGGTGGTTAGTTGAAGTCGATTAAATTTTTTTTAAAGTTTTATTTTTCTATTTTTAGTGTCTAACATTTTACGTTACTCAAAATGTCACAAACTTATGATGAATTTATTATCAATAACATCTCATTTATTGAAATCGGAACACACATTTGGGGCGTCTAGTGACTCTAAATACATTCATATATTCACATGCATACATACGTGTGTACACACATACAATCATACATAGGTAGATATATAAAGGACACCCCCTCTTTTGGCTTCACCGTAGTCAGTACTTCAGTAGTCACTGTACACACTCTATGTTTGCCTAACAATACCTTAGTTACGTCATGTTTTTGTAAATATATATATATATATATATATATATATATATATATATGTATATACGTACATACTTACCATAATAACGGTACACGTAATAATTTTTAGTAATTTCATGCATATGTTTATACCAGTACTTACTTCTTTATCTACCTACTAATAGTTTAGTTGTTTCATGTTTTTGTATGTACATGTATATACTTACCAACTTATTTACTTTGTTATTTTTTTGTTTACACTAAGACAGGTGAATGAGTCCAAGCTCGATGATTTTATTCCTTATCAGTGAAGAGTTCCAGACGCCATCTTCCGGCTAATAGTTTCTAAGTCTATGTTCCGGCTTCATGATTGTACCCTGATTTTCTAAAGGGCAGAGTTATGCTCCCTTCAATTGCTTTAAAACTTGAGAGGATTTATTGTTAAATTATCTTAGACCTTTATCATCCAAACTAGATATAAGGGCATCTTTGCTGTTCATTGGGGGGGGGGGGGGGATTCTATGAGCGTCTTTATTTTCCTTAGTCAAATTTTAACCAATTTTTTTATTATACTACACTAGGCCATTGAAATAAAAAAGAATGATCCAGATCGGTTGACAAAAATTCGACTGAATATTAATTGAGAACCCCCTTCTTTTGGAGTCGGTTTGTCCGCTCTGGTATAAAATGTGAGCCAATTTTCGCTAGGGTGTTTGACGTTAACTAGGTAACCGTTAATAGGTAACCAAATGAATACAATATACAATAAAAATATACAAGGAAATTTATTTCTATGGTGTAAAATAATATATATATATATATATATATATATATATATATATGTATATATATATATATATTTATATATATATATATATATATATATATATATATATATATATATATATATACATATATATTATTGGAAGATGGGTTTGGCAGGAATTATTTACACATAATAAAACTGCTACATTAAGTTCATTTATTTAATTTCCATACTCATACTACATAGCTCCATGCCCATATTACAGCTTACAGAAACAAGGAAAGCTAGGTAAAGAAAACAAACCGCTAAATAAATAGTATATTAAACAAAGATAAAGCTTTATGTATACTACAAATCGACTATGAATCATCCAAACTTTACGTTTGTCTATCGAACAGCAAATAAATAAACCACCGCACCCAGCGCCCAGTTAATGGAACTGACATTACACGATACTAACTACAATAGTTATACATACATCACGATTGATATCTGATTCAAAATGTACTTATGTTTTTTATTCATTCTTTTGTGAGTGTGGTTAATATCATAGTGGCTTGGTGGCAATAAATCTACGGCATACTACCTTTTGCGTTAAAAAAACTTTAATAGTTTTTTGGGCAACCAATAAATCCGTAACTTTTTTCTAGTAATTCCTGGAATGTAATAAAAACTTTGTGAATATCTCTGGTAAAGGATATAAAGAGAGCAGCGGTCGATCTGTTCAGTTAGCAACTGAGTTTCGGCGAGTAAAGGACAAAAGAAATATGGAAAATTAGGTGGATCTTGATTCATTAATTATTAGGGCAAAACGCGATCAAAGCAATACCCAAAAGCCCTGTGCATCAATGGGTCAAGGTCTACTTTCCTACGACATAGCCAAGCATTGGTTTCAAAGATTCAAAGAAACAAATGGATCTCTATGATAATCTTCATCCAGTACTACATTAAATTGAAAAAAAAGGATGTAAGTCATTATGGTACGCTTGGCAGATGGGAAACACATAATTTTTTTAAGTTTTTATTTCACTATCACTTTTAATATCACTGTAAAGATTTTAAATCAATAAATGCTTTTAACGTTTTAAGACAGTTTAATGTGGTACAACGATATAAACGAGTAAGCGTGTGTGTAGCTTAGTAGAGAGGTAAGCGTTAAGTCGGAAAGAACCGACAAGACGCGAAGCTGGCCGAATTAAGTCGGAAGAGCCGACAAGACGTCGCCGTAATGTGTTGGGTTGATCACAAGGCATACGGCATTTGACGATGCGACGCACCGCGGGGACCCGGGTTCAATTCCCGGCCGTTCGTCGGACGGGGCTGGACTGGTGTTATGGTTGGACATATGTTTCGATTAGATACATTAAAGTAGATAAATAAATAAATAAGACGCGAAGCTGGCTGATTGGTACGTCGCGACGTGCTATGAGAACGGAATAAGTTTTAATTCCGATTCGAAGGCACCATTAGACGTTTCGCATCAAAATTTAGAAAGTGTTATTGAAACAGGTTAAATTCTTATTATCTGGTAGAGCTACTCTCGTGCCCTCATACTGCAATAGAAAAATAACTTTATGCTTTGAGGAAGATGTGGAAATAATCTGTTTGGCTGCGGCATGAGCTAATACAGATGAAGTGTGATGGCCGATTTATTATTTGCCAACATAATAATAATGAACGAGAGAGATAAGAAATAATATGTGAAGACGTTTTGGCTCATTATTGCATCACAAAAGAGCTGTCAGTGTCTTAATTTCAATAGATAATAGTATTCAATCTGTTTTGCTCATTGTGATCATTTTTTAAGACGTATATGCAAGTTAAGACAAAAGCATCGTTCGTAACATTCTTCTTTCACTTTTGCGTTATGTAAATTTTACTTTGCATGCGTGAAAACTATGTTGAAATTGGTTATTCCTACCAATTCCGACAACGTTTCGGTCAATTGGTTGAAATAAGTTGGTTTAATTCAGAGAGAGCGGACGGTGCATTCGATTAGTACCATACGACGTACCTTTGGAGAAAGTTGCACTTGCCAGTGCATATCGAAGTGACTTATCCAGAAATTGGCATTCTATTAGTATTATCGTCTCACTAAATAATACTTTTATAAATTTATTAGTAAAAAGAACAAGGTTTTAATTTCCAAAGACGTTAATTGTATACATTAATGCTACTAAATACGCATTACATATGCGCCAATGAAATATATATATATATATATATATATATATATATATATATATGTATATATATATATATATATATATATATATAAGTATATATATATTTTTTTTTTTCTGTCCTGTGCTATACCCCTTTATCGTATTTTTCAGCATGAAAGCTATAAAAGAAATATAATTTGAAATTTTACTACTAACACTTTTCGCTCAAAGAGCAAGAATATGTCTAGTATGTATCAAATGACATGATTATTGAAGTATTACCCGTAAAGTTTCGGACTTTCTTACAACAAAAGAAAAATAGGGGTATAATATAACATTTATTGTATTATATTATACATCAATTTATTATACTTATATTACACGTCTATATATTTTTCTATTCTGTGCTATACCGCTTTATCGTCTTTTTCAGCGTGAAAGTTATGAAAGAAATATAGTTTTAAATTTTACTACTGAGACTCTTCGCTTAAAGAGCAAGAATATGTCTAATATAATATGACATAACTCTTAAAGTATTACCCGGAAAGTTTCGAATTTTCTTACCAATTATACCGGCTTAAGATAATGTTGTATCTTTTGAGATCAACGTCAAAAAGAACTGTTTCCAATCGGGCTACACAAATCATTCATTGTTTGTCATGTCGTCACGTCACGCGTGTTACTTTCGAAAGACGTACGTAACCACTCTCTCGTGGCTCGACGTTTCGCTGAAATGCTATTGGTGATCGCGACACGCGTTCCGCTGTTTTGCGCGTGCTCCGCTGCAAGTATGCAAACAAACAAACAAACGACACAAAGCGGCCGCGACGTCATATAGGAATGTGTCGCCGCTACCGCAAATATTGACATTGGCTAGGCGATAGCGTCGATCGTGGAGCCGCGAAGCGCTAATCGAGTCGCTAAAGCCCCTCCGGTTTGAAGTACGCACTCGTCGAGCCCTTAAGTGGGCGTTCATTATGCGCTGATAACA
This sequence comes from Druceiella hillmani, assembly GCA_039881145.1. Classification (NCBI taxonomy): domain Eukaryota; kingdom Metazoa; phylum Arthropoda; class Insecta; order Lepidoptera; family Hepialidae; genus Druceiella; species Druceiella hillmani. Next base: position 39,909,698 of record JAYKKI010000003.1, on the reverse strand, counting down.
TCGTCATTAGATGGCCGCATTAGTGGTTGGATAAAGCGAATAGTGGCTACTTGATTAGACTAATATTGTGGCCCGTAGGAGGGAGTCGTCGCGGTTTGAACTTTAGCGGATGCAAAAGGTATTTGTATATTATTGTTATTATAGTTATTGTAATAACAGTTAACTTTCAATATAGATAATATTTGGTCTCAATTAATCATATAATCCTGTCTCAAGGTTACTAGTCCTGGATGATGTATACAGAAGGATCTGCGTATAATAGTATGAGGAGAACATACGTTATTGGCTACAAGCATGAATATATAATAAGGCCTTTAACGTGGTGTGTGTGCTAAATCCTGTACTTTCTACTCTTGCATGATTAAGGACGAATTCGTTTACATTGGATGAAAAATGTTTTCTATTTTGCAAAATTGCATTGTCACGAAAACTGATTTCTTGGAAACCTGTAAAATCTTTTTCGAGAATTTTGTTTAGCTCTGTGTTTTTCTTAGATTTGTTTACTGTTTTGCCTTCATAAAATTTAATGAGACCGAGTTAATAACAAAAACTACATATTGTTAAGTCATTTAATTTATAATTTTTATCAATTTGTTATAACTATATAAAATTTAACGGTTTAGAGAATAGGTCGTTTTGTTAATATAGTTTATTTTACCTTAAATTTGAAAAAAAATAAATTAAATAATAACGTCCAGACATTTAAAGGTTTAGTTTTTTGTAAATTCAGTATTTTTGTACACACACAAGAGACGGTGTGTCACATACTAGTTTTGTAGTTCCATCGGTATCTTTTGAAATATTGATGAGTTCAAATTAAATACGTATGTAAATGAATATAGAATAGTCAATCGTCAAGCGGTGAGCGTTCATGCGCACAGGTATAACACAACCACTAAATTATGGTTTCAAATATTTTCTCTACATTTCAGTATATACAACTTATATATTATAGTGACATACTCTTGTCGGCATGTCAACCCTTAAGTTTCTAACTCTCTTAAGTTTTTTAAAATAGTCTCATCTGAGAAACAATTAGGTGTATCGCATCTGCACTTTGCTCGTATAGGAATATATGTATATATATATATATATATATATATATATATATATATATATATATATATATATATATATATATGTATATATACAGTGATAGCGTCGTTTGTATATATATATATATATATATATATATATATATACATATATATATATATATATATATGTGTGTGTGTGTGTGTGTGTGTGTGCGCGCGCGTGTGTGCGTGTGTTTGTGTGTGAGTGTGTTCGTAATAAGTGAAACTTAAAAAAACAGTAATACGTCGTACAAACTAGAAAAATGTCCACTTTATGTTTATTTGGTGATTCTATGTCACCAAATAAATTTATACATGCAAAATATCCGAAGCAGAATGCTTAAATAACTGCGCTAGACCCAGGGCTTCAGTAGAGGGTTAATGTTGCAATTTATTGAAGAAGTTTATTTGAAATATTTGAATAATATTAACACTGAGTATTTAACTAAATTATGTGCGGTAATCTAGTTTTAATTATCAAAGTCCTAAATTGTGTAAGTGGAATTACTTAAGCCGGAAGTGGATTAATTTAGATAATTATTAGTTATATTTCATGCAATAGAATCAATTTACACGTCTCATTATCATTATAGAATAAGGACTGGTGCTCGTCCGCTGTGGATTAATATACCAAGTGCGGAGGCGGCGATGCTGAGGTGTGGAGTCGGTCGCCCGCCGCATCGTTCGCCGCAATCAACCGAACGCGCGCTGCCGTCGTACGAATTATGACAAGAAGACGGTATTGCGGTGAGTACACAATTCGTTTAACCAACAGTCAAGGTAACGTGAATATGTTTGTTTCACTTTTCACCAATTATACATTATTTTCAATTCATTTCTTGAAAACCATCTTTCAGTTAAATAAGTTTCAATTAATTGAAATTTAATAAATAAAAAAAACACAACCCATTTTTCAGTTAAGGGAAGTTTTAATTATTTTTCAAAACTTAAGTCTTGTTATTTTGATTACGATATTCTAATTTTATTTTTCTATTGATGTTACGTGATAAACATCTCCAAATTTAAAAGTAATCTTTAGCCGGTTATTAACGCTAACCGTTCTTTCTTCGGACTTTTTTGCGTAATAGATCGCGCAAATCTTAAAATGTTACTATATATTCGTTTGTTGCAGATAAATCACATTAGTTTGCAGTGGGATGGATTTAAATTATTAGATGGAGTATATTTGAAGTTCCCAGTATATAAGTAATGTCGTACGCTTGAAAGAGTTAAGAAAATTGTTTTAGTGCCTATAAAATACGTTATTTCTCTTTTCTCGCCTCGTCTTTTTATCCTTAGCAGGATTAGTCCCCATTGTGAAAAGTTTTGGGCAGAAAATTCATAACCTTTATTATTGACTCAGATATTTTTCTTTGTTCTTAACAATATCTAAGATCACGTGAAATGAAACTGTCCGCCGTCCCTACGTCACCAACAATAGCGTATCGGGACAGCCTTCTGTACTGCGGTATGGTTCTCTTAAACTATTACCTAACGCTAATACCTAAATATAATATATATGTAGTCAATGAAAATTTAATCAAATCTTATTGTATTCAATTGATGTCATTCTGTTATAATTATTCTTTATATTTTTGATGTTAAATTATTACTTGTTTCTTTATCGTTAAATGCATAATAAATAAATAAATAAAGACTAATAAGAGTCTTTAAAGATCGATATTTCGACGCCATGTGACGGTAAACATTTTAGTATGACAGTAGGATGTTAGAGATTATTACACCAAAGAAAACATTTTCTGTAGTAATTAATTGAATATATTTCGATATTGTACTGAATCACGTTCGCTGACGCTACGAATGTTTGACAACTCTGGGCTAAATAGAGTGAAAGCATGGTGGATTTGTTATTTAGTAGATTCATTTAGTGTATTTTTGCGAACTGCGTTTTAGACTACTGATAGTAGTTATTTTAAAATTATAATATTCTAGCTTTTACCTGCGCTCTCAGTGGTTTTTAATTTAAATTATCTTAAAATGACGTAACGTACCGATTCGTGTTGTTATTTCTAACCTTTCTTTTTTGGATTGTTTTTTATAAATTTATATTTATATTTTTTAACGTAATCCTTTTTGCTTGGTTTTGGGTTTGTTTTTTTTTTTAATTATCAATTCGTGTTTATATTTATTTTTTTACGTAATATATAATTTTTGGTAGCTAAATTTTGGATGTCATGAATTTGTTTTTTTTTAATTATCCATTCGTGTTTTTATTTTTAAACTTTCTTTACGCGACCCTTTTTGCTTATTCAATTTTTGGATATCTTGGTTTGTTTTGTATATCAATTCGTGTTTGCATTTATATATTTATATTTTTTTACGTATTCCATTTTGCTTGCTAAATTTTGAATGTTTTTGGTTTGTCTTTTTTTTAATTAACAATTTGCTTTTGTATCTATAAACTTTTTTATGTGATCTTTTCTGCTTATTAATTTTCTTACATTTTGGTTTGTTTCTTTTAGATCTATTCGTGTTTGTGTTTACAAACTTTACACAGTGGTTGTTGGCGCACTGTTAAAAGACCTAGGCTACATTTCATCCCCAAGAAATAACATTCTAAGTAATATTATAATCCTAACTTATATCATGAATACAAAAGTGTGTTTATTTGTACTTTTTCAAGTCATAATGAAGCAAAATATCAACGTGACTTTCTGCACAGAGATAGTTGGCAAGGCAGGAGGTAACGTAAGCGCGGGAAATCATTCTACTTAATATGATAATTCCGACTAATGATACAAATTCAAATGTGTATTTGTTTATCCTTTTTTCACATAGTAATGTGATTTCATCACAGAGATAATTGGCGGAACAGGAAATAACATAGACTTCTATCCTATCCGGGAAATCTCATCCTAACTAAAATAACAAATCCGATTAATATTAAATATTGGAAAGTGTGTTTGTTTATTCTTCTTTCACGTCGCAATGTATCAACATATCGATGTGATTTTCTGCACAAAGATAATTGGTAGGCCAGGAAATAGCATAGGCTACTTTTCAGCTCGGAAAACCTCATCGTAACTAATACAAAAATCCCAACAAATGCTAAAAATTTGAAAGTGTGTTTGTTTTTTCTACTTTCACGCCACAATGGAAAAACGGGTCAACCTGATTTTCTGCACAGATATACTTGACGGGTCAGGAAATGATATAGACTACTTTATAACCCCAGAAAATTAAAAGTCGTCGCCGTGGTGTGTTGGGTTGATCACAAGGCATACGTGACGACGCGGCGCACCGCGGAGATCCGGGTTCGATTCCCGGCCGTTCGTCGAGCGGGGCTGGACGGGTGTTATGGTTGGCTGTAAGAGATTGCTCACGTAGCAATAAGTCCGCTATATGTATCAATTAGATACATTAAAGTAGATAAATAAAATAAATAAAATAAATCTTAACTAATAGAACATTACTCACAAATTAAAAATTCCAAAACGTATTTGTTTGTCCTTCTTTCACCTCGCAATGAAGCAGCAAATCAATGTGATTCTGCATACAGATAGTTGGCGGACCAGGAAATAACATAGGTTACTTTTTAACCCTGGATATCTATTCCTAACTAATATAAAAATCCAACAAATATTACAAATTCCAAAGTATGTTAGTTTGCCCTCCTTTCACGTCGCAATGGAGCAACAGATGGATGTGATTTTCTGCGCAAAGATAGTTGGCGCGCCAGGTACATAGGCTACTTTTCAACGAGGGAAATCTCGTCGTAACTAATATGACAATTAAAAATTAAAATTATATCATGAATAATACTTTTAAAAATTACATGAAAATATTGAAAACTATCACTCCTGCTAACATAAATATTTGTGTATTGCAACAGTTTTTGCAATGTCAACTACAACTAAATATAAAAGGTATTCTTTACGGCGACAGGGCCATAATAATTTATACATATATATATATATATATATATATATATATATATATATATATATAAAGTTTTTTAACACCTTTAAACTGTTAAATACAAAACTTAAAATAATAGACAGCACGAAATTAAATATTTCAGATATATAAAAATATAAAAAAAAGCAAAAAGTAATCTGTCTTAATTACAAATGTAGGTTTGATCTATTTCTTCATATTAAAATAATTTTACTACGTATTCCTAGAGTCCATAATAAATTTTCCAAAAATAGGCGTTTTTCGTCAAGTATATAAATACGCCTTCAAGTAACATTTAAAAACCATATTAACATTTCAAAGAGAATTATTCACAAATTATCATCCGTGCGGCTAGTGAGTTATTGACGCGGGTAATTTAGTTTGTTAATATGCCGAGCGAATAAACCTTAATTTTTTAAACTGTGAAAATATATAAAAGTCCGTTTGCTAGTTTTTGGGTGACAAAAAGAAGCAAAATAAAAAAAAGAGACAACCGACCAGAAAAAAATTTTAAAAAAAACTCAAAAATTTTTAATGAACAGATAAACTCTTGACATTATTTAATAACAGTACAGATAAAAAATGACATAAATTGTTTTGTCCTCAAAAAAAATTATAATAATAGAATAGTGTTTCAAATGAATTTTATAAGTTTATAACATTGAATTAAAAGAAAAATAGTTAATAGAATTATGGAAATTACTATCGTCAGTAGAATATGTAATTCAGGAACCAAATTTTACGTGTTAAGTTATGATTTAATATAAAATAAAGAGAATGACTGTTTTTTCCAGATGGACAGAAGTTGGTTGGCGTTGGTTCACTGGAAAACCCATTATTACCGTTTAACTCACTTGCTAGTGATAATCTATTTGTCAATCTCGCTATGTCAATGCCTGACGCAGCTAGACGAGAGCACACAATGTCCTATAGGATTCACTTACGCACCCTCCCCACAGCCAATGTGCTACCGGCTGACGGACCCCGAGCCCTACCGCAATAAATACACTAAGTGCAGAGGAAACCTATATACCTTCGAACTTGCCAAGAAGTACGATTTGCACCAGCTGGGCTCCTTCAAGTTATGGACCGACTACCAGAGGAAATACAACGATGGACCCTTCGTGGTCTGGTCGTATGGAGAAATGATGGGCTTGCCTTTAGCCAAGAGTCAAATCCTGGACACTGCCCTGGCGTCGTTCGCTGACAGGGACTTAAATTGTGCAGTGTACGACAACTTCATAAGCTCGCTGATCCCAACAGCGTGTAACGAGACCCACAGGTTTCTATGCATGCTGAAACCTTACGGGCATCTGGTACAGCATGCGAATGGCTGTCCTGAATATTACTATCGGTTACACTCACCACTGAGTACTTGTCTTCACGTGCCTTCGGGTGGTTTTACGAGTTCGCGTCGCGCTATCGTGCGAGCCACCTGGACGCAGGTAATGGATATCTGCCATCGACGCAACGGCACGCTTCTGCATGAAGGTTACATCTACGCCAACCATCCAGATATATTGCGCGACCAGGGCACCGAGCTCGACTTGCCGCTCGGAATCATTCGGAAGGGATCGGAACTCTTTTGGGCGGAGTACGATAGGCCATCAAATTTGGTAAGTGGACAGAGTACTTTCATTGATTTATGAAGTTGTAATAATTTCCTGTTTTTTTTTAAAGTGTTGCAACTTTTAGATTATGGCTTATGCATTGAAGATATATGTTTGCACGCATACTAAATCATGTACATGATGCATCATTCTAAATTTCGACTATGCCTGGATATAGTTTTGCAATCAACTTTTCCTATTAATATAATAAATAAAATGATAAATTTTGACTGTCCATAAATTTTATTTTGACGACTGTGGGTGACAAGTATAAAATCATTCAGAAAGTAAATATTCCATATCATATATTTTTCTTCTGTATAAACAGTATAAAAAAATTAATATTTTTAGTAATAGTTGTATACTAGACGAAAACTATAGCACTTTCATAACTGTTGAAAAATATTTGCATGACTAATTAGTAATATAATCTAAAAAAATCCATTTTATTAAGCATATATTTTTTTATTAAATTTTTTAACCGTAGATAATAAATTTAAGACTAATTACTAGATTAATCTATTAAGTGGTGATATAGCAATAATTTAAGGCCTTCAGATCTGTCTGTACAATGTAACAAGTATTGTCAAAACCTTTTAGGGCCTTGTAGGAAACGAGTCCGCTTATTTGTCAGAGCTTTTTTCTAACCTTTAGACTTATATGTTTGAAATTTTGCATGTAGATATTTTAGATAGGAATCTCAGTTAATATACATAAATATATATATATATATATATATATATATATATATATATATATATATATAAATATATATATATATACATAGCAAATTATTAAGATTTTTTACGTACCTTCCCACACGTGTAAAATGGGGGCGAACTTTTTTTCTCCATACATCTTATCATTTTATATATCATTATCATATAATATGTCATTTTCAGTTTTTAAACCGCGTTTATAAAATATTAAGCTTCTAACTGACGTACCTCCTTCTATTTTTTCCATTTTATAAAAAATGTGAGAAATTGCGAAAAGATGAACTTTGAAAAAAAAGTTAAAAAGATATAAACAAATGCGCAACACAATTTTACGTGTTCCGACATGCATTTCACAGGTTTTTTTAGAAGTAGTAATAATGAGAGCAAGATATAATAAAGTAAACGGTTTCCTCGTGTCCAGCTGTTTTTTAGGTGACTAATTGGTATTTAGGTATTTGCGTGTTTCGCTATTGGTTACAAGCTATCCGGTACTGTTTGCGTCTTATTTGACATTGATATTTAAAAGGATATATATGTGTATATAAAGTATTTAGAATGAACTTTTTTGCTTCGGTTATAACATTAAATAATTTACTTATCACGATTTGTAAAAAGGGCAATCGGTATTTTTTTTTAATTAGACGTTATAACGAACTTCCTCATTCTAACAATGATTGACCAAGTTTTATTATGTCATAGCGTACTATCCTACCTAACGCCGTTTATATTCTGTTACACAATTTCTGATCAAACTAACATTCCGTAACGCGAAATAAACCTTCATTTTAAAGTTATCAAATTTAGTATCAAAAGTGTTAACCAAAATATTGTTCAAGTTAAATGGTAGATCACAAAAATATCAATACCCAGTCAGAAAAGAAAATTTGTATATCATAGGAAGAAAAAAAATCGGATACGACATCCAATATCAATGTTAACCATACAGGCGATCCTGTATGGTTAACATTGATATTGATACGCATTTGCGAAACATAAAACAAATTGTGCCGCCTCAGTTCAATATATATAAAGAGATATAAAACCCAATATCTGTGATATTCAAAATTATGCATTTACGCAGAAACATAACAAGTGGATCAAATATTTTTTGAACTGCAATTTAACTACGTTACAGATTGCGTCTTCAGACTGGTTGTTAGCGCGGGACTCTAAGGAGCAAACCCTGGTAGCGCTCCGCGGACGGCGCTGGGAGTTCGTCAGCTCGACACATCGCTTCTTCAATCTAATCTGCGAACATTTCATTGAACTACCTAGACTCACTCTGCGGACATACATAAATGAGTAAGCCATTTAATTATTTTCATTAACGTCGTTAGTAAATAATATTTTCAAGGTTACTTACTTAGGGATATAGCTTGCATATGATATGGTTGAACAGGTGTACAAAATCCATGAATCTGGAGATAAAGATTATCGAGTCAGAGACCGAAATATTTTTCAAAAACTAAACTAAAACTTAAAACTTTGGATAGCCTTGAAAGGTTTGCCTTTGTACATGACGTATAATAAATGTAAGAAAAATTGGATGAAAACAATTAGGTTACCTTCGGTCCTCAAATGCAAAGTCGATTCATATAAAAAATATCTACATTTTTGTGCACACATAAGTTTGTTCTTCTTTGTTTGAAATATTTGTATTGGATAGTTTTAATGCAATTTAATTCATTTGATTTTGGTTCACATGAAAAAACAACGCTTAGTGTGTTTTTAAGGATAGACAAAAGCTAGGTTTTATGTCGTCCAAGTATAACTTAAACAATAGCACACTTGAAACAAATGTATTCTTAATCAAAAGAGTGTGAATTTAATTCACTCAATTTAGAATCTTTGTTTTCTAATCTTTAATTTATTTCTAGTACTGAATTTGGAGATTAAAATTTTGCTATCGCTGTAAACATGGTTGTGGTATATTTTCGGTTGCTGCGCCGGTTGGAATTAGTAAAAAATAGCATAGATTAATGGGCACTTTTTAGCATATTAATAGGTGCTTAATCCATGTTCTACAGGGTTGTATAATATAGTAAATGACACCTTCGTTGCGCTACACTTCGTAGTTTTGTGATAAAATGAGTTAAGTGGAAAAAAGTAAACTCGTGAAAAAGTTACTTTATTTTTAGTTTCTCATAACTCTGTTAATTGAAATTATAAATGAATATTTTAATTATAACCCATTACTTATATCGTAATGAAATTTGAGATTTTGAAATCTTAACTTAGGATTATCAAGTTATTTAAAAAGAAAAAAAATTTTATTATTTTTTTTTAAATAATTTGATGATTGTAACTTAAGATCGTTACTTATGTTACATACATATGTATATATATATATATATATATATATATATATATATATATATATATATATGTATATATATATATATATAATATATATGTATATATATATATGTATATATATATATATATATATATATATATATATATATATATATATATGTATATATTCACGTAATTCATGTAGAATATGGTGTTGTAATAATTTTGGAAAATAAAATGAAGTAAACAATATTTTATCAACAGCAACGACGATATTAGTCTGGAAGTCAGCCACGCGACGGTCCAAGAAGAGAGTCTATGGTGTTTCACCGATTCCCTCAATTACTTTCCAGTGCGGACGCCTATCATAAAGTCCAGAGAGTCCGCAAAGCAGTACATCATCCAACCACAATTGGCCGGTCTTTATTGGTGCCTGTGCGTCGATACAACTAACTTCACTTCAGAAGAATCCAACAAGATACTTTACATCCCAGACAAAATAGCAGTCACTAATTTGTATGCAATCAAAGTTGGAATAAGATGGGATCCTCAGGCTGTGAGCACACACGCCGACACTCTTAAAGCCGTTACATCTCGGATAAACAGAATCCTCGTGCTACAAAGCGCTCACAAGGACATTGAAAACTCGCAACATAAAAATATCACCATAACAAACACGCGGTGGGAACTTGAACCCGATGATACGAACGATATGCTGGGATCGAGTGAGGTGAACCAAACGAAAATGGTGTTTCTCTCGAGCCCGACTCGCGAGGAGTTTACGAATGTTTCACTGAAAAGGATTTACGAGAGAAATCAGAATTTATTACTACATGGTCATCTGAAGCCGGGTATAAGACCTTTACCCAGCGGGTATTGGGGCGACATCGAGATTTACTTTATGAAACTAGCTTATTACTGCAATGATAGTGGAGTAGTATTGTCTCTAGGTGAGTTATATAAGTTATGATTTATTACGTGTAATACCTGTTTGCTGTCAGTATAAGACCTTTACCCAGCGGGTATTGGGGGTATAAGACCTTTACTCAGTATATCGGGTATAAGACCTTTAACTAGCGGGTATTGTGGTGACATCGAGATTTACTTTATGAAACTGGCTTATTACTGCAATGATAGTGGAGTAGTATTGTCTCTAGGTAAGTTATATAAGTTATGATTTATTACGTGTAATACCTGTTTGCTGGCAGTAATTATAAATAATTTTTAAATTCGCTGAAGATAGTTACTTATCCGATCTCTTCTTGATGTAAGGTTCTCCCATAATTTTCCACGCAAGTCTATTTTAAATGAGCTTCACCCAAGATCATTCCGCTATTATTTAGATGTCATCACACCAGTGAAACAAAAGATGAACTGTTTCACAAGTACATGTTCTTAGACGCCAACTCAAAAGTCGTTTTGTTATCTTGGCTTTTGGTGATATATTCCACCAAACGCTCCTTTAGTGATGCATCTTTGTCAGTTATTTTTGTTTGACTGATACCGAGCATGGTTCATTCCATGGCTCTCTGGCTTAGTATAAGCTTAGTGATTTTTTGTATTAGAGTAGCGGTGTGAATCCCGCCCGTTTCAACTGTCAAGACTGGGACAGTTCATTGAGCTGGTTTTATTTTTTAATACGTGAGTTAGTTTTCAAAAGGCAGTCCAACTCAAGCCAATTCTTCTGAACTCCGACGTTTTGGTTTATTTACCGAGCTGTAATTTGTATTCGAGGTAGACGTACTCATTTACTTCTTAATAATTGCTTTATCTACACAGCACATCAGGTACGCAGATCTGCAAATGATTGAGTGCCATTTCTATTTTCGTTGAATCATTTTCGTGAATCATTTCTAGACCTACTTCTTTCTTGGAAGCTTCCTTTAAGATTATAAAAAGTTTACTTTGATCATTGTTTCTGACGATATTACCTGTAAAAAAAAGATGGTTGAGGTACACCCGAGTAGAACGGACGTCCTATTCACCTGAATGAATAATTTGGATGTTAAGATAGCATGATATACCAGGATCTTCTCATTACGTTATTTCTCATCCATGACCACTTGGAAATTTGCAGGTAATATATATATTTACATATATATATATATATATATATATATATATATATATATATATATATATATATATATATATATATATATATATATATATATATATATATAGAGTTAATTAATCAAACCGCACCACTTCAACTATCATAAAATAAAAATGGGAAATCAAGAGCAATATTATTTTTGATTAGTTATCTAGTTTACAAAATAATAAAAGTTTTTACTATTTTCAAGTTTATACGGTTTTTACTAAATTGTTTAATGTAATTGAAAGAAAACTTATACTTTCTTACGTTTTGAATAGTCATAAATGCTACCCGTGGTATATTTTCCAAAAAAAGAATCAACATGATAATTTTTTTTCTATACAAATTATATTTTCGCCACGTATCATTTGTATAGTACTTTTGGCGCAATTCGTACTTTTAGGTCATTAAACACATAATATAATATACAAACTTAATACAAAAGTAAAAACACAAATCGTCAAATAATATTCATAAAAAAACAACCAAGTAAATATGAAAAAGTTAAATTTTACAACAGTTTTTCAGTAAGAAATTAACTCTTTAAATATATTTTTTTTACTGTCACCATGTATCTACTGGTACCAAAACGAAAATAGTTTTTAATAATAGCTTACATGAACTTGATAAGGAAAATCCTTCAAGAAAATTTTTAAAAACATACCTCAATTGCTTAAGTTCGCTACTTGACAGAGTACTAACTATACGATTAAATCATTTTGAAAAGACATTAGAATAAAAAACTTTTTTGGATGGCGGTTGATATTTGATGTGATAGTTGTGACGTGATCGATATTTTTTTTTGATATTCATCATTAGTTGAGTTGATTAATCGGGACAAACTGAGGGGTTTGTTGGTTTTATAGGACGTTGTTTTCATATTTTGTTGTATAAATATTTCCACTCTATTATTAAACTAAATTTATAGTTACGTTTCATCGTAATAATCTAACTAATATAATAAAATTGTAGTGTCTGTCGCTAAAATTGATTTTTGCCTTGATATTGAATGGACTTACGAATATTTATCTGAATGTTTGAGTAAAATTTACGTTAAAATACGTTTTGTAAAGGATTTTCACCTAACCTAACCTACTCTGCAGTTAATCAAAATTGAATACTATAAGCTAGATAATTTAAATTGAACTAGGGTCATGTAGATGGCGCTCACCATCCGCACGGAAACGTTTTACTTTATCTACTTTGCTTAGAGGTCGTCGGGATGCGACGTGCATACGGTCATGTTTATAGCCGAATTATTTTTATAAAATTAATTTTATCATTCTGGCAACGTACAGCAACGTACCCTACGCTACTGACTTTTCTATTCAATAAATTTTGGTCCGTTTAACTTTGTTCGTCGTTGTCACTATTAATGGCGGTATGCTAATATCATTTAAGACGTATTTAGAATATTTTTCACATTTAAATATTTCTTCTAAAGTTATTGTTCTATAAATATATTGAAAAAATTTTACAATATTAGAGTTCAAATTTTGTTATATCAATTTATCATAGCCACCATATTACCGGCTGGGTTTTTTATGGGGTGTCATATATTTCTATGCTCTCTTACCTTTAAATACAAGTTATAACGCTCGGAAGTTCTCTTAATCAACTAAATTAATTTATTGTCGTTTTACCTAAAAACTTAATTTAGGTCAATTAATGTAGGCTTTCTAATAGCAATAAATATACCGCAAGACCAAATTTTTAACAAAACAAGGGCGGACCTGAGGGCGGACTGTTTTTCTCACGGTCACTATCAAGTAGCATGCTAACGAGTAAGCTCAAATAGCAATTTGTACGAATATCTTCACAGGAAAACTACAAAACCACTAGCGTAGTTTGTAAGGAAGCACTTTCGAAAATTGGAATTTTTTAGTAGGCCTCCGAAAATTGTCCCTTCCGTAGGTTTAATTAAATGTGTTTTTAAATATCGGAATTCATGTGAAAGTATAATAGGGGAAGTAAAAGGAGGAAATGATCGCATATTCTAAAAACAATTGCCAAATTCAAGCCGTGACGTTGAATCCAATTACCAGCAATCAGTAATATATAGAGTTCCATTACATGGCAAGTCATAAATCACGCAGGCTACTCTAAGTTGCGGCCATGAGCTAGTGTAATGTTAACGTTATATTGTATAATTCTATTTTACCCTACGATACCTCTTAAATATTAGCCTTGTGGCTATACTTACTGATATTTAAAAGGCTTGAATTAAAAATTCAAAGCGCACAACTTGTATATAATCACAAGTTGTATATAATCTAGTCAAACTGCAACCCATTAAAAGGGACAGATTATTCATAGCCTTTTTCAATTACTTTGGAAATATAACACTCTTCCTTTATTGAAGTGAAACTTCTTAGGCGGCGATTCAATAATCGATAAGTGGACGAAAATCGAGAGTAAAATTATTAGGTCGCGTCACGTTTAGGCACATTTCGTTACGTTAAAGAGCGACGTATTCACAACGATACAAAGCGACTGAATAAGATCTCAGACGCTACAAATGAACATGAGGTATCACGCATACGTTGTGTTATTAATATTTTTTTAATAATTCAAAAGTTGTAAAGTATTTATGTAGTATTAAATGTATATTTTCTATATCTAACGTAGTATTAAATATATTTTTCTATAACTCTTATATATTATGGCGTTTCTCGCACACAATCATTTGTATTTATTGTCTCAGAATCTTCGCCGTAGGCTTACTCCACATCAGTTATGAGTCCGGTTAGGTTAGCCAATTTATAATTTGAGTTTCATTCTCACCTAGCGTATCAGGTACTTTTAATTATTATACTTAGTAATACTTTATGTCTTGCCTTACCTATTGCTTTAATCAGACCATAATGGTCTGATTAAAGTCGCCAATAACGTCGAAAGGTTATCGTAATAACTTAATGAAGACGAGCAGCAAACCCGTGTATTTGAGCACTTTTAATTCTTCTTGACAGAACCTTTGGCTTTACATGACCTTTATGGTTTGAAGAAGATGCCAAAAGATGGTTATAGGAACTCCATACTGATAAAAGCAGATTTGTCATCTTTGGCATTTGCGAATTATCTCGGTGAGACCTTTGGTCTTGTTTGGGATCCAATGTGTCATGATGAAGTTGGAAGTTGGTTGAAGATACAAGATACACCATAAAGATTAAAGGCAGGCAGGACGTATTGCTTGACAAACAGTCTTGAAGGCAATATGCATAAGCCGTGTGTTTGATTTGATGTTAGTTCAAATTTACCATGATAGTACAATTTAAAATTAGTAGCGAGAATATTTTCAGAAGGCGTCATACAACTATCCGCCATTATTTTAAACGTTTAAATTTAAAACACAAGGATGTTTCACTGCTAACGTGCATACCATGGTACACACACTTTTTTAAATTAATATTTAATTCACTACCTTTAAAATTTAAAATTATGAAAAAAAAAAGTTACTGAACATTTTTTTAAAGTTTACAGTAAAACTACATCGATGACTGTGAACCCCATAGTTTGTTAGAAACGTACAAAATTTGTACCCTTGTGAAAGATATACTAGGCAACATATTTATTGGACAAATATTATTTTTAAATAGTTTATATTCATATATGCCTACATATCTACAGAAACGTCGTAGTAAGAGTTCTATTCGAGCTTAAAAAGTTTTTATTTTGAAATATAGTTTTGACGTTGAGTTTTGTAACGTTAGGCTTTCATATAACGTAAAAAAACACAAAAAATATGGTTGTTCGATGATTAAATACGTAGGGTGTTTCAGGCGAAAGCTCGGTGCTGGAGGATGGCTGCACGTACTTACGGTGTGATGGTGAGTTTGCGACGGGCACGCAGCTCACGCGCTGGCGTAGTGGTCGTTGCATGACTTCCTTCAGAGAAGAGATCGTAGAAGACAAGGAAACGAAGAGGTCCGACGAAGAAGCCGAACACGACCCAAACATTATGAGCAATGATATGGTAAATATAACGATGCTTGTAGTGGCATGAATATGAGAGTTGATGTACAGAAAGACAGAAATCCTAAATGGATTACGCGTACTATTTTTAGAGCAGGTGTCTTTTTGGCTAACAAATGACAGAACAAAACTTCTATTTTGTTTCGAAACTGGCATCTGTAACGTTATAGTGAGTGGTTCTTGCTTTCAAATGTAAGCACTACTTAAGTCGCCGTTTGTTGGCCGGTTAAACAAATATTTATTTTTCGAGTAGATTGTTGAATGCAACTTGTACAGAAGAAAGTCAAAGTCCTCATTTATAAGTATGAAAAAGATAAGTAATGACAAAAAATGCGTTTTTTAAAGGTCCTCAATTAAGAACTATACTTAAATTATGTATCTTTTTGTAACCGAATAATACTATATATTGAAAAGTTACGCGTCATTATATACGTATAAGCAATTTGATTATTGAACAATTTACTTCACTAAATCTCAGGAAGGTGATGATGATGGCTCTCAAACAGTGAAGTACTCAAGAGCATGGAACGACAACAAAGACAGACCGACTGACACAATACAACTTTCCACCTTTTCCCCGGCCGTCGCGCATGCGAAACACGTTCAGAGCGTTCTGGAACATTTGGAGAACGTGACGGCTGGCACACTGCACGTCGACGAGCTGGATTCCTCAGCAGCGCAGGTGAATGAGTTGTTCGATCTTGACGCCGACGTGGAGATTTCGGCACGTTTCCTGCATGCACTCGATGCGCTGGGACAACGCCTCGTGTTCGAATACGACCAGTCGCATGTGGCCGTCGTGCATCCGAACCTCGCCATCCTCGTGGCGGAGCACACGACACCTGGCAGTGTACTCGGCTTACGGCTGGCGGCTACCGGCTCCGATACCTTTAGGGAGGGCAGCTTGGAACTCGTTACGGGTAGGTAAAATACTAACTTTTTTTTAAGTTAAGCCCGAGACGAGACCAGAGATAATGCATACGAAGGGGAATAAAAAGTTGGAGTAGTAATGCATGTCGTAGAGTTTTTTCAATAAAATCTTTTGTTTAATTGAGTTGTGTTGTAATTTAGAAATTGTAAATAATTCGAAATGTATTAAATTATTTTTAATTATTACATTTTTAACAATATTTAATTTAAAAGATATGTTATAATAACTATACATAATATTTTGAATAGTTTCTTATATAAGTAGTTCAGAGAATATTTTCTACATGAATAAAATTTCGAACCTCGGTGCTATTTGCATGTGCAAATATGCATATTCAATTATGCACTAAAGTTGCAATGAAATAAATAAAAATATTTTCCATAATTTTCAAATGAATCAATTTCTAGATATAGTAGGGGTTGGGATATAGAATGCGACGCTATTTTATGTGATTTTCACGGTTTTGTGCCGCAAAAGGAAAAACGGAACTTCGTTAATAAAGTTAGCTTGCCCTCACGGTACAAATCAGTTGGTTGGAATGACATATTCGAGCAGTCTATTTGTACCCGAGGTTTAGTGCCAGGGCAAGCTGGGTCCGAACAGCTTATGGTTATATTCAGAATGAAATAAATTCCGAGCGAAATATAAAATGGCAATTGTGTTCTCATTCACTGATAATTATCTGCCATTCAGTGTAAACAAATTAAAAACAGAGTAAAAGTAACTAGTTTCCCATTTTAAAAATATACCGGTTATATTTGAAAGGGAATTTGATACATGATATTAGTTATTGTTTCCTGTGAATTTATTTTATTAGTTTGTTTTTGAGAATGGCATTTTCGTCGTGACGGGAAGGTTTGTGGCTCCATAGCCGCATACAGGTGATATTTTTTAAATTTTCTTGGTATTGAAAAAGTACTATAAGTGAGAATGATAGACAGAAGTCAATTCTGAAACTGCAAGACCCTAATAAATATATTGGACGTCAGTTTCATGCGTGGAATGTTTGCGGTTAGCCGGCAGTTGTATTTGGAATAAAATGTTGTGCTGACCTTGGTAATAATTTATTTTTTGTAAATGAAAGAATTAATCATTATAATATTCCGCTCGTCATGATCTTAACAGAAAAAATCGATTAGAAATTTTTTTTCCAATGATGAAACATGTTTTATACAATCATTCTTGCTTATTTAAAGGTTTTTTATGCAAATTCTTATTTGTCTTTATTTGTTCAGTGTTTAGTGTCACTCACAATGACAATTAAAGTGAAAAAAATTTAACAGCAGTTTAATGTTAAAGACGCAGTTTATATGTAAAATGTGTTTGAAATAAACTTTTTATTATGAAATAATCACGAGCGAAAATTATTTTTGTTAATCATATCATTTTTAATGTATATTTTTTTTATTTAAAAATCAACAAACAGTGAAATTTACATTTGTATCGATTTATGTAATTTGACAAATTCTGATAAATAGCATTATAGCAGAACAGATAACATATTAATACAAAGCGTGGATCTAGTTATTTTCGATGTAGTTATTTGGTTCACAATTTAATACAAATTGTGTTAAAATATGTGTTTATAAGGCCTTGTCTCTTGCGTCTCGGTCATCGGAAACGGTGAATTAGTAAGAAATTGAAGCAAGAAGCATGACATTGGCAAGAATTATATCGGTAAGAACTTTGATAAGTAGACTTTTGGCAACAATATAATAGACAAAAACTTCACTTAATATACATATATATGTATACTTTTTTATATTAATTCCCTTAGTAGCTTGCCCTACGCAAAAAGCACTGGACGTCACTCTTTATTACTAACGATATCGTTTATACGCGTTGGTTCCTTTTCTTACAAGAAAGCCAAATTAGAACTCGTATAATAATTTAATCAAATAATCAGAGCAATTGTTTCCTAAAAATTCTAATTCTTTATCTCGTGCTTTCAGATCGCTCTGCAATCAACATTAACTCGACGGCGAGTGAACTCTTTGTAAAGATACCCGAAACCGTCTTTAATGATGCTGACAGCCGAGTGACCTTCGTTCTTTTCCGGAACGCACGTGCTTTCAACGATGCCACGCACACGGCCAACAGCGTAAACAGCCGAGTACTCAGTGTCACTATAACGAATTTCACCGGCTTCAGGGAAGGAGACTACATTGACATCCACGTCCAGCCCTTCCGCAAAAACATAACCGGAAACGAACGTAGAGCATGTGCTTTTTGGGATTTCAGTATCGGTAAAAATGGGGGTTGGTCCCAAAGAGGATGCAGTCTGATACAATCAAAGAATAGTTCTTTTCTTGACTTTTGTCGTTGCAGCCATTTAACGCATTTTGCCGAAATTATTAGCTTGCGAAGTGGTGGCAACGGAAGTGATCCGAACGCCGAAGTTCTAACGGTGATTTCGTACGTCGGTTGTGGTTTTTCTCTGACAGGACTTTTCGTAATAGCCCTTACCGGTCTTCTGTTCAGAAGTTGGAGAAGTGACTTTGCGAACAAAGTGTGGCTGCATTTATCGGCATCCATAACTTTGCTGATTTGTTCCTTTTTAGCCATGGCTATGATTGACTTCCAAGGGAATTACGGCTTCTCCTGTATTGCTCTCGGAGTACTAGTTCATTATTCTGTTTTATCATCATTTTGTTGGATGCTTGTTGGCGCTATCTTGTCTTATCAAAGGCTTGTCACCGTATTCACAAAGAGATATGCGCATAAATTACTCAAAGCCTGTGTGTTTTCCTGGGGTTTTCCTATCTGTATTATAGGCACTTTACTTATCGTAGATCCAGACAATTATACTTACGGGCTTGAAGAAAACCTTTTTGTGAGCAAGTTTTGTTATCCCACCGGTATCGGTTTCTGGTTATCTGTATTTCTTCCTGTATTAGTTGTGGTATCTGTTAACACTATTCTTTTTTCTATTATTATATATTCCGTGTTTATCAACACAAAGGTCAAAAGGCACGGCGATACCGGAGAAGTGGTACGTTGCATAACAGTAAGCTTCCTATTAATATTTCTTTTCGGTTTACCCTGGATACTAGGATTGTTTGCTCGTTATGGGATTTTCGATTATTTATTCACGTTTGCAGCGACTTTCCAGGGATTTATATTGTTTATTTTCTTTGTGGTCGGTAACAAGAAAACTCGGGATCTTTGGTTGAATTATTTGAATCTTGACAAGCAGACTCGCAGCCCAATGACAAGTACTTCGTACAACAGTAGTGTGACGAAATCGGCGACTTGTAAGGGGGTAGCGAGCCCACCAATTACCTTCGGTAAATTTGATGACGCTATGACCACGAAACCTCGGTCATTGACTGGCGAAGACGATATTGCAAGATTTTCATAGACATAATATACAGACTGTTTATTTAGTTTTTCGTACGTTTGGAAAATAACAGGCGTTCGATGAAATTAGAATTCTGCGTATTATTTGAACATAATTTGTATGTTTATATTATATTTGGGAAACAGGCGCTCCAAGCGAGCAGTAACCGTGTTTTATAGTTATTGTAAAGTTACCAAATATAAATTTCAAGATGTAACAAATAATAATGAATAAGATTTATATTATGTAGAAATCTGACCCTACTTAATTTCTACAACCGATGTATTTACCAAAAAATAGATATATAGATACTTAACATAGTCAATTTCATGAGATGTTTAAAGTTTAAGATATATAATTTATTTAAAATTCTATCGCTTGGTTAAATTAAGCTAAATCATGATAGTCAGTTAAGATTATTATTTAGTTCATAATTCGTTTGAAATATGGACAAGCTTTAAATTTATCGTATTGGATGTCTACATGAGAACTATTTTAGTTTTAGATGAACAATTAAGATAAATACATATATATATATATATATATATATATATATATATATATATATATATATATATATATATATATATACTTATGTGTATTTTAATATTTAGGTAATTTGATTGAGTTCTATGACCTATTATTATTACGTAATCTCCACCTAGACAGTGGCCTTGCACATGATTTAATATATTCATGGGTCAAATCGGGAAGTTGTTATCTGTTTTTGAATTGTGGACCCATAAGGACATTTTATTTAATCGTGTTCTCTCCATACTAAATCAGTGTACTTGAGAAATTAGGAATGGATAGCTGTGGTGTCTACTTGCCATAATGAAATATTACTTTGTGTTTTAATCTATTAGAATATCGACGCTGGTTATCACCGATACAGGTGAAACAATAAATTTCCATCCTGGCATACTCCTTTAATGTTAATTACTTTTTTAGTTCTTTAAACATTTTTATGATTTTATAAGTCGATTTCTTTGACTATTTAATTTCATTCATTTATATTTTCTCGGCTCCTTGATCTGGTTAATTTTTATTCTTCTTAATATTTCATGTTTTTTCTGTATATATATATATATATATATATATATATATATATATATATATACATATGTACATTATAATTTTTCGTTCAAATGGCGTTAATTTGTATACCCATACAGGTATTTTTCTATAGATATTATGTAACTATTATACAATATTAAACTTGCTAGAGAGGGATAGCAATAAGCCTAGCTCAATTTAGCTGGTACAGATATGCAATTGTAAACAGTTACTGTTCTTCCATTCTCTCAGCTTTATACGTCTATCTCTTCGCATAATTCTTGATTATTTTATTTTGAAAAATTTTACTTTATAATTCGATTTATTTAATTGTGACCTATTTAATGACTGATTACGTAAACACATTTTATGATAAGATTTATGAATTTTGTGTGTGTGATACGACGTGTGATAAAATTGAAAATGTTAACTAAGCAACTGTCAAATAATGTCTATAGATACAATGGAGAGGAGTACAAATGGCCGCCGTCGTTTATAAAAGATAAATAGTTGCCAGAGGTGTCCACCGGGACGAACTTCAAGTGTTTATTGCCTTAAATATAAGAATTATTTGTATTTCCAGAATTTATTTATTTTATTTAAATAGTATATATAGAAATTATATATAGTATATATAGAAATTATGTTAAATTATTTATATGAATATTTAAGCAAATTAGTTAATAAAGGTTATTGTACAAAACATAAAAATAAACATTTAATTTTTGAACATTATTGTCTTGGTAT
The DNA here is from genome assembly GCA_039881145.1 of Druceiella hillmani. Classification (NCBI taxonomy): domain Eukaryota; kingdom Metazoa; phylum Arthropoda; class Insecta; order Lepidoptera; family Hepialidae; genus Druceiella; species Druceiella hillmani. The sequence continues at coordinate 39,887,936 of JAYKKI010000003.1, read as the reverse complement.
TAATTCAATTTATAGCAATTCAACTGCTCGATTTTACCTTTTTGTGAGTACTCGATTGCATGCGTCTACGTTCGTCGAAAATAAAAAAAAGAAACAACCAAAATTAAATCTATGGTGACAGTGAAATTCTACTAAACAGGACAAAAATCTTTTCCTCTTTACACATGTGAGGATGACAATGTTACTGTTTTTTATATATTACCATAAATTTCCTGAGTTCTCCGCACGAAGCATCTATTTGCAAAATTTCTTCAACGTGGGTTTAAAAGTATAGAAATTACGAGGCTATGGCAAATGGACCGACGGATATGACGAAATTACAAGGGTTCCCTGATTTATTATGGAATTGTAATAAACTTATAAGCAAATATTTGACATAAAATCTAACTTTATTCTGATACTTTTGTACTTTATAATCTACAGTAAAATCACGTAGCGCCATCTATTATTAATTTGAGTAAACCTGATGGCAGTCCCATCTATTGGCAACGCCGTTAATCAAAATATTATTTATTAAAGGGAATGAAAATTGTCAAAAGCAAAACAATGTTTTTGCATTAGCAAACATAATTCATTATTTTGCAATTTTTTATAAAAATAATAACTAATGTCAGGAAAAAAGTTATCACGTGAAGTTGAAAGACAAATTTTTGTAAGCATTGCTCCGCATTGATTTTTGTAAGTATTGATTTAACAATTGCTCCTATATAAAAAAAAATATTTAATAATATATTTACGATAAAAATTTTTTTGTAAAATCTTGCAAAACGATATTTTTATATAATTTCCTCAAAATCCAAAATTCTCAATTTGCTTCATCCAATTTAAAAAGTGAAATATTATTTTTTTTAAACAATAAATAGAATATATTAAAAAAGGAACTGATCGGTTATGGGTAAGTATCATGTCAGGCATTGAGTCATCACGTGTAAAGAAAGGTATAGAATGTCCATCTCGTGGCTTAACTTTGAATTTTGGAATACAAACTTTGGAACATAACTATTATCTGTTTAAGGTAAATAATAAGTATCATGAAAGAAGTTAGCCTTTCGTTTTTCCACGGTCACATTTTTAGACATAATTAATCACGTACATGTTGTAATACGCTCTCTACACTATTCGCGAAGTTACCTCGACTAAATTGATCCCAGTTCGAAGTACGTGACTACACACTCGTACAACCTGGCGAGGAGTTCAGTAGCCGTGAGTCGCCCGCACGCACCCCCGTGTAAACAGTACGACGTCTATCTGCAAACTGAAGTACACTGAGTAGTGTAGTGAGACGCTTCGTGTAACTTCGTGAAGTACTTTGACTTGGGTACAATAAATCGAAAGCGATCGGAAGTCGCCCGAGGCGAGGTTGCACAAAGCGAATCGAAGTACCTCTACACTATTTTCTTCGCCTAACTTCGATTAACTTTGCGAGTAGTGTAGTACCAGTGTTAACTTGAACGCTGTCAGTTGTTTGTACCCAAGTCTTAAAGTCAGAAACCGCATCTAAGAGAAATACTTACCGTAACTCTTATTTCTAGGGATTGTGTGAAGATGCTTAGCAATCGTTTAATGTGTTAAGTTTTTTTTAGTAATGAAAACATTCGTTTATCATTTAATTGCTTGCGAATAAAGAGTAATTTCTTAAAGTGAAAATACGTTTAAGTCTTATTTTGTAATGAGAATAATTTTTTATTGAAATTGTTTTTTATAAGTCGATTATTATTTTTTAATATGGATTTTCCTTTTATAAACTATTCATATAATTGATTAAGATCATTAAATGCAACACGAATGCTACATCGATTTCAATGTCTTTAATATACGATCGTATTCGCCAAGCATGTGAACAGACGACCAAAATTTGTAATATATAGTAGGTATATAAGACAATATATAATGTATCCAACATTATAGGTCAGTGACAGACAGAAAACCAGACAATCTTATTGCCATCTAAATTTTTAAGTCTCAACATCTTTAGCTGTATACATTCAACATTAGTCTTCCAAAATCTGATTCCAGATATATAGTATCCAAAATTGTCAAGTGTCCATTTATATGTAAATAGACTATATGTACAATATTTAAAACCGATTATATACATAAATGACGAGTGATAGAGTTTGTTTCAGCATTTTCGTTTTGTACATTTAGGAATAGGTCGGTACTTGAGATTGATCCGAAAATAAATGTTCAAATATATCATAATCATAATTACATTCCCACGTGCACGCCATTCATATTTTGTCAATAATGGTAGAGTGGAGACATTTGTGTGGATACTATAACCACTATTGCTAGGTTGTATTCTGTGATTTTATTTTACGTTGACCTGAGAAATCAGGTATCAATTAAAAACTTAACTATAACTTATAACAAATTTATTTGGATATATTGAAATCAAATTTTGATTTATATAAACTCTTTTCTATAATTTTTTATGTAAAACATCTATAGGCGCAGGTATAAACCGGATCGTTGGCGTGGCGTCGCTTGCCGTGGCGATGGGTCGCCATATATATATTAAGGTATGTATATAGTCTATACGCAGTAGAGTGTACGGTATGGCGACGTGTCGCCATGCGCAACCCACTACGCGATCCCCTCCTCACTCAGTTCGACGCTGTTGTTTACTACGGTACACATAACCTGTGCTTTTTTATTTTTGTATTATTTGTAAATAAATGTTTATTAAATAAAGTCACCATTTTCTGTCAGAAATTCGTAATATTTTATTTTTTCATTATGCTATATTTAGTTCCTGTAATAATCTTGTCTTTTATGCATATTACTTGTACGAACACGATGTTTCACATCTGCCAGGCGTCCCGTGACGGCTCATTGTTTTTTGGCTCACCAAATAAAGCAGAGTTATTAAAAATATTGGAATAACACGAGCGAAAGATTGAAAATATCGTTTTAATAATTAAAACTAAGTATAACAGCATTAAATAACTATTTAATAATATCATCTTATAAAAACCCTAGCAAGTTTTCTCGTCATACTTTGGTTTCACACTGTTCGTTCAGTAAGGAAGGCTCAAAATTATTACGCGGAATATCGTACCATGACCGCTTTTTAAAATTGATTATGAAATAAGAGTAAAATATTTTTAATTAAAATGAAAATTTTGTATAAATATTTATAATGTTCCAAAGTCAGATGATTTTATTAGAAAATTAATGTAGAAAACACATTTATGTAGCTAAATAAAAAACTAAAATATTTAATTGTCAACAAGTTCCTTCGTTTATTGAAACTTACTGTGTCAATATTTGATCTGAGTTTAGTTTGATAGTGTTACTAAATACCTCGAATAAATTAAATCAACCAACAGCCAATAAATGCAGCAGTTATATATTTAATTTGTGACAATATATGTTTATATTGATTAAATGACAAACGATAGAAAGGCATGATATTAAAATATTATCTCTCTGGCAGGTAATGAATTACGCCCATAATGAATTTCACGCTTAACGATTCAATAACGCGTCACCGTAGCAACTCAACAACGCTTCGTCAGTTTCGAGTGACGACCGCTTTACTTCGACTGAGTTTTACGTGTATCACATAGCGCAGCCATGTTTTGGGGCATGACACCTGCGTTGGACATACAATTCGAATTGCAAAGTAAGACAAAAGAAAAAGACGAGGAAATTAATATATTAATATTGGGCGGGTGTGATGCACGACACGTGCTGAAGACGTTAGCGCAGGCATACCGATACGTGCGTAGGCAGCTCAACTTCTTTCTGATCGATGGTTGCCCAGAGCTCGTAGCGCGACAGCTCTTACTGCTAGCGATCGCTTTCGAGCAACCTACTAGAGTTGGCCTTCTAGAGAAATCTAGGATGTTTCTGGAAGTGTACGGAAATATCATATTGCGACCTGGCACGTCGAGATATCTTACGGCGAAATCCAAAGAGCTAATAAAAATGATTACCAATTTGGACTACTTGGATAAATTGCTCCCTATGATAAGTTTGGAGCAAGTTAAATATAGAGAGAGAGATTACATGGAGACGCTGCTGAAGTTATGGGCTACCGGACATTCAAACCAGTTCAACGTGTGTGATTTGTGGGATCGAAAGCTTCGTGATACGCTCGGTACACGCTACGACCATCGCCAAGGAGTTTTCGATTGGGATTATCATATGAGACTTAAAGAAGTGGGCGGAAAAACTGTGTGTTCTAGCGAATATAAACATTTCCGAGAGCACGGTGTGGCTTTCACATGGCTAGAGACGGAGGTTTGTCGACCAAATTGCACGTTCGCTGCCGGTGTCTTCGCTTGCGGGCGCCGTTTTGTGCACCGAGGGTATCTTGGCGACGTCACGACAGGCCCCTTCATCGCATACGGGTCCGAGTGCGAGGACAAAGATATGCTAAAGTCAGCAAACGGTGTGAACTTCAAGCGGGCTACCGATTTGTCGGAACGGAACGTCATCAGAATGTTTTACGAATTGGAGAACAGTGAAGCGTTCGACCCGGGCAGCGTAATCGGAGATACGGAACACAATCTGGGTTCTGTGGTCGTAGCCAATATAGATGCCAAACTTTCGGAGGACGAAAACGAGAGGCCACTCAAGCTCTTAGAAGATGAAAACACTTATATCAACGTTGGCCATGGACGAATAAAATTTCTGTCACTCTCTACACTGGAACACTATCCTAACAAACCGCAGTTTGAGAAGTTCTTCGATGTTATGTACGTCGGCCACAATATTTTGAATCGTGTCCACGAGCAAGTCTTCAAAATGATTCGTCCTGAAGGTTTAGTTATTTTTGAAGGTCGCAGAAATGTAATTTCCCTGCCTAGGGACGATGTAAAATCGTTTGGGCAACAGATAAATGATTTAGCTTTGACAGGGAAGTGTGTGCCAGTTGGAAAGTTTGACCCTCAAGTCGACGATTATGCTAGATTCGTAATGGATGACAAAGAGTAGGTAAATATTATTAAGTATTAATAGGTAACTATTTTATTACTTGAAATTTATAATACATACAATGACATTATATTACATAGACTTAAAGCTATAAAAATGATCCCCGTAATATTAGGTTATCCGTCGTCACTTTACTTAGCTGTTATTAGTATGAAATGTGACTCTTGGTTTATGGTTATCTGTAATCACTGCTTTATTTTATAGAAATACCTATCAATATTTTCCTGCATTTAAACAAAGTGTTTTAATTACACCGTTATCGTCAGCAAAAGTCTAGAATAAATATTTCATTTATATTAGATATAGAATCAATTTTCACTTTTATGCAAATAATATTTAACGGTAATGACATTTAGTTTGAATTTATTTCGAATTGTCTAGAAAGCAGGAGCGAGATAACAATAGTGAGATAGCTATACGAGTATGTTGTTGTTCTTGTCATAGTTGAACTGTGGTAATAAGTGTTGCAAGATCAAACCCAATTTTGTTGTTTGGTTATAAAATTATATCCTCCATTGTTTATGCGGAATAGACTTACCCGATTTGCCTTACAGATATGCTATTCCATTCGCGCTTATGTGGTACCCGTTTACTTGTATTGTACTTAGGAACTTTCATAATTACAACTTTCTTTTTTTAGAAGTGCTTTTTTACTCGATGACTCTTTTGTCGGTTTTTTCAATATTTGAATTTGTATATAAAATTACATAATGCTTGTGTAATTACTTATGTCATCACCACATCTTGTTCCTTTAATAACGTATGTATTTGTTTTGTTACGTGTTAATTTAATATAACCTCATTGCATATGTGTATATATATATATATATATATATATATATATATATATATATATATATATATAAAAATAATTAATGCAATATTATTTTCATTATCCGATTTGAATTAATTTTAGATTTCCGTTGCAAAATTGTCAAGACGCAACATTAATGGAATTATTTCGTAGTTGGTTCATCCGTTTGCAAAGGCAGAAATTATTCGACATAAAAATTTGAAAAATAACACAGAGATAGAGTATGGTGGTCCAATTATTGACACGAGGCATAAAAAGTCTAATTTTGATTTAGGGGTAACTTGGAAATTAAATAATATTTTCAAGGGGATCCTGTTTTGATGTCACGAAATACTAATTGTGTAAGTGTATCTTGCATTTGACCGATTTCTATACCTAATTAAAAGTTTGAAGAATGTTAAACTTTTGATGTCTAGAAAGTCTTTTCAATTTGCGCTTTCTATAAAATTAAGATTAGATATGTACAGGTATCAAGTTGATACGGAATAATATCAAACAGTACTTAGCAAAGCAAATAACATAAAACAAATAGTTGGTTTGAAATTTCAAAATTTATTTAAGTATATTTTTTACGCTACAACAAAACAAAGAGAAAAAATGACGTTTATTTTAATAAATATTTCAGTTTTGTGTCTATGTACCTTCTTACTTTATTGCGGTAGGACCTTTAATACTAATTTATTATATGACAACTCATTGTTTATCCTTTGATAGTTGTCAAAAAATCATACTGGAAAAAGGCGCGAACTTAAATGACGAGTTAGTGTAAATATTTCAATATCAATTTGACAGTTTACCTTACATGAAGATTGCGAATTTGGGCAGGATCTGAACCCGAACCTGTTTATATAATGGTGTAGTGTTTATGAAAGTGTAATCTGTGATTATACACTAATGCGTTAATTATTTCAAATTGCATACAGTTTACGTTCCTTACTCGTAGTACATTTACAAGGTAATTGGTCATTTATTTGGCTAGGTCATATATTTTTTGCAAATAAAGTTGTTTTAGGTGTATAGATAGACCAAACAGATGAAATGCGATTCATTTTCCAACTGTTGTTTTATATACAAAATATAGAATCATTACCCTATATATTGTATAACTTTATTGGTAGTAACCAATTTGAATTGCAATTTTAAAATTTTGACGGCAAAAAATATCTTAATAGCACACCTATTGCAGCATGACCTATAATTTTGAATTAGTTTATTTATTTTTGTAACATTAATTAATATAAATCAACCCATTAACAGAACACTAAGTGTTCGTAGATTAGGTATTGCAAATTGTTAAATGTGATTTTTAATGCTTACAGAATACGATACATTTTCTAACTATGCATTTTATTTACTAAAATTATTATGTGTTAGTATAAGTTATGCTGATGTGTCTAATAAATTTCTATAGGCTATCAAAATATGTACATCTCCTGACTGTTTCCATACATTTAGAGGGTAATTTACAAAATCATTCCATCCATCGGTTTGGGATGTCGGTAGAAATTTGTCTTTGCTCTGATGAAAATAAATGCTGATTTTATATATTTTTAAATTTGTGTTATTTGTCTTTATTTCTCTTTAAATAAATATAAAGGCATTACTCATCAGAATTGCATGTGGTGTAGTGTGTGATAATATAAATTTTCATATGAAACTGCTACTAATGCCTTGTGGTGACTTGAGTTGTGCTTATTGACAATTTCAAGCTAAAGCTTGTAGTAGCGAATATTGAATATATTTGGCGTTAATTTTGTAGAAATTCATTATTCACAATTAAATGAAACTACGTGATGTAGTATTATATCTACTTTTTTTTAATTCTTTACCACGACCTAGGTTTCTTTGTATTACAACATCTTCAGGTGGGCTATTAGCACTGTATCGAAGTAAGTGGCAAAGTTGAGCGCAATGAATCTAATGACAAAGCAATATTGTGACAAAGTATTGGTATTGAAATAGAAATATTTTGTGCGTTAGTTGATGATTCCAATTAAATGTTTCGAACTAGAATAAAATTAGATCCTTTGGCGTGATATGACGATCAAATAAATAGCAACCTTGCAGTTTTGTTATTTAGAAAATTTGTTTTCAGTTTATTCTCTGTAATAATGCTATTTAAAATTTTGTAAATTGTGCCATTAATAATAAAATAAAACAACAAAGTAAAATTTGTTTTTTCTATTTCTTCAATAATAATAATATATTACATTCAGTTTATTAAATAAATACCGACATTATTTACAAGGGTAAAATAATTATACTTATGGAATCTTTACAGTTGCAACGTCTTTCGTCGATTCAAATTCGTGATTTATTTAAATTTAATTTATTTATTAAATAACTTTAATACAATTACTTTAATTTAAAAATCAGTACGTGTCGGCCAAGCCGTGAGCAAGCGGCTCCCGTTACGCTGGAGATGTACACACCCTCCTTACTACTGACCATGAAACAATTTGCGGTATACTATGACTTGAAATGTTGCTTATTCTTTTATATATTTTCTTAAATTTTTTCAGTCCTATTTTATAATATGTATTACTTATCCAATAATTATTTGACTGTAAAAATTATTAGACAGTCAGAGTATGTTATGTTGTAAGGAAGGCCCGCAGTCTGGGAACCCATTGATACATTTCTGATTGAACTAAACTTGATTGGAATTTCATTCAAACTCACGATGTGACAGTTGATAACATCCAATGTGCGTAGAGTGAACTATTCAAAATCAGAAATGTATCAGATTTATTTTTGAATAAAATATTAAATTTCACTCATTATCTAATGACTTACGTAAAAAAAGATACACAAAGGAACTCTTAACGATTTCAATATTAACGTAAAATATTTCGTGTGACAGACAGTTGGACATTGTCTTTTTTGAGCACAAATTTAGCAAAATTTTTTATATATTTCAATTAAACAATTGAATCGATTTATTCCATTAAAACTATGAACGAGGTAATTTTCTGTGTTGCTACCACTTCACATAATTTTTCTTTATTTTCCACTCGTCCTACACATTTCATTTAATTATTGCAAAATAAAGTACACCATTTTCCAACTTTATTGATTTTTTTATATAATGCCCTGTTAAGCGTTCATAAGGCAGAAATTAAGATCATAGTTCATATGAAAGTAACAGAATGTAATATAACTTTTAAAATTTATTTCCTGAAATACTTTATATTGATTTGACTATTTCTGTTTTTTACAAAAGACAAGATTCCTATAGTATGGTTACCAACTTTATCAATAGTACAATACTGAAAGATCATAGTGCATATTCGATAATACATACATCATGATTGTATGCAATTTTAAATGCATTAAACCAATGGACGAGAATTTTGCTATGCAATATTTTCTGGAATTTAACGTAGAAGCTGTCTAAAATGTTGATAGATTTTATGGTAACTAAAAAAAGTATTAGTCCTTTACTAAAGGCAGAGATATGATTTTTTGTGTTATGTGTATATTTACAGTATTTTAATAAAGTTAATACTGCATAAGAAAGAGAGCAACTGAATTTATAACTGTGGTGTTTTTGAAACCTGTATGGAGATTAATCTCTACTGAGGTATCTATTATGAAAAGAATTTAAGGGAGGTTTTAAAATTACAAACCATACAGATCTTAAATAACCTTATTAATTTCTACCCTGTTCATATTTAACTTTATAATTACAATATGTAAAACAATGCTCGTTACCTCCTTGGTGTATCTTTACTAGAAGAGAAATTTTATCATCATAACTATGAATTATGATCTTAAACTTGGGTACTGCACTGATAATGAGATTATATCAGTGTCAAATGAATACATATCGGAACTTTTGATAGTCCACTGTCTTCCATAATGCCTATCGACTATTTTTATTTTTGGATATTGGTAGACATGCACTTTTAATAATTTTTTAACTTAGGAATTTGTTATTATTGACAGTATTGTTACTTACACTTAATACTACACTTACATGAATCAACATTTCTGTTGAGTAGTGACTTACAATCATCATGCGGCAAAATATAATATTTTGCTTATTAATATTTAAGTTGGTGAATAATTTACTCCCTCATTACTATCCTTCACACCTGACTGAACTGCATTTATGTTCTAATAATTCATGTCATAATTTCATTATCGGGTATCTCTAATTGCAAAATAAACTTGCCCAGTTAAACATAATAATACATTAATGAAAATATTTAAAGTTTTGCGTTTATGTTTTATATGCCTCAAAATTTGTTTAATTATACATGTATTTTAATTATATGTTATAAAATTGATTGTCAAATATCAAATGATACAACAGGATAAGTAACTCTTTGCTGCATGATAAATGTAGGTCGACATATCATCTAACATCATATAAAAACAAATAAACAATATAATAAAATTAATTATTATAACAAATAAACATTATTTTAAATTAGAACAGTATATATACACACACACACACACACATATGTATATATACATATACATACATAAATATATATATATATGTATATATATATCTATTTATATATATATATATATATATATATATATATATATGTATATATGTATATATATATATATATATATATATATATATATATATATATATATATATATATATATATATATATATATATATATATTACATGCAAATATTGTGAAAGTGTTTTTTAATTTGTCATAGAACATTAGTTATATATTAGTTAAATATTTGATAAAAATTGAAACAATTATATATTTATTCTTAACTATTTAGAATATGTTTTACCAAATAATAATACTCGGATAATATTATAACACTCTTGTACATACAGTACAAAACATGATGTGTCGAGGGGGCGTGGAATGTTATTGAAGTGAAGAAAAATGAGCAGTCTTAACTTAAAAAGATGTTACAGTATTACTAGACAAGATTACCTTGGTTATTTCCTTTATAGTATATCCGCATAGAATATAATTTTGTGCAAACGAACGCACTTTAAATCTAAAAAGGACGGATTGAATAAATATCAGAAATTTTATTCCAATTAATGAGAACAAATTAAAGTAAAAAAGAAATTTGGTAAAAAATTAACACATCTCATCATCATCAATAGAAATTTGTTCGATACCTGTTAATAATGCATTACTCAAATTAATATTTTTATAAACAGTTCACTCCATAACATCAGATGCCTTTTTTATTTTATTGATCTATTAATTGCAAAAGATATAGATACTTGACAACTAATCATATATTAAAACACATTGTTGACTGGCCACAATTTAACTATGTTTGCACTTACTATTACAATTTTTAAAAGTCAGTAACATAGGATATTAAAAAAATTTTCTTTTTCATGTCTAAATGCGTTTATTTTGTAATAAAATATGGCAGATATTTTAACTGATTGTCCGAGTGATTGATAGAAGATTACAACACGATATATATATATATATATATATATATATATATATATATATATATATGTATATATGTATATATATATATATATATATATATATTTCATTTAAGGGGACATTCACGTGAGGATAGTCCAAAAATTGGATTTTCTTTGAAAAAAAATGGAAAAATTATATAATTTCCATTATTCAATTTACATTAAAATATTATACAACATTCAATATTCATTTCACTGAAAAAATTAAGGTGGTCCATATGTTCCATGAGAGCTTCCGTTTTAATTATCTGAAACAAATGAAATAAGAAAGTTGTGGTTCTCCCCTGACCTAGTATTATATATAAAAAATAATCAAGGTGAAGAAAATGGTTGCTTGTTGAGAATTTTTTTTTTTATTTTTACATTTTTTCGTTTAAGGGCTAAAATAGTAAATATTACACAATTATAATGATCTTACTTCAGACGAGAGAGAAATCAGTAACCGATACCAGTATTTTTTTTTTTATTAAATTCAGCTTTTTTAAATCGGTTAATAAATTTTTGAGTAATTGTAGGGTTGATCAGAAAAAATAGTATTTCTATAAATGCCTTTAAAGATTAAACTATGATTTTTACACAAATCAAATACCGACTTGGCATTTTTGTACCATAAAATAAACTTTCCTCTTGCTCAATAAATTAAAATGCAATTAATAAACAGAAATTAATTAACTGAGCAAAGTTACACATGCACTTCAACATAATTTGAAATTGTGAAATACAATGTGCTGAAACCTAAAAGGTAATATCATCGTGACACTTTCCAAATCACATAATTACTAACCGTTGAAAAATGACAAAAAAAATTTGTAAAACCATGTCCATGTTCTTTTGTTATAGTAACATTACTTGAGTTGCTTTCTCTCTTTGGTTGATGATATGATAGTTGCTGATACAGTAGTTTAGCCTCTACAGTGTATCAATTTCCACGGAATTTAAGTTTTTTTTTAAACTTATTGTTTACCGCTTTTTTCCATTTGTTAATAAAAAATGTATGTTAATAAAACACACTAGACAATTGTACTCAACAACAATATGCATTTAAAACTTACCTAAAATTCTTCCCCTTCCATTAAATTACCAATACAATAACATTAATTTTGTATTCATTTGTGAAGCCCTTATTCATTCATGAAGTCTCGTGTGTGTGACATATATCTTCTTGTACATATAATAAAATCAATATATTTCATACTTTTTTATGAGGTCTTTGCGACAAGTTTATTTTTGAACAAGAAATTCAAATCCATAATGAGCATTGGTTGGCCAGCTGCTGCGTGAAATTCTTTTTTTGACCAATTTGAAAATTTATGAACGTTTCGATAGTAATATTTATAAAATTTTAAAACTTTTGAAACATAACAAAAAATTTTGTTGAAGATTGCTTTTAAAGGATTGAAAAATAAAATGGAAAACAAAATGATTATTTTTTCACTCCTTTCATGAGAATAGCACCTTAAATTCATTATATATCCATGAAGTATATTGAAGTTTTATCACTTCCTATTCAATTATGTAATAATAGCCGGTGACACTATATGTATAAAGTTTCTGCACGAAATTGCTGGTCAACAATGTATTAGATATGAAAGTAGAAATGAACATGATAAATACAAAGTACACAATTTGAGTAATATTTGTTTCCACTTTAAGTGTTGTTTTTTTAAATATTTTATCCATTTTACTCTTTTGGTTTCTTTTAATATTGACATAGTTCCCTTTTAAACGAAAAGTGCAGACACTGAAAAAGTAGTGAGAAATGTCAGGATTGTTGAGCTTCAATTCATCCTTATTTATGTAATAACATTATACATATGTCGAGTAGTGTACATAGTTCATAATAAAGAGAAAGGCTCATAGTAAAGGTCTTAGGTATGAATATTAATTTTTATCCTTAATTCTTGTTCGTTATAAATTTTTACAATGTTATATTTCAAACAGAAATTCGATCTTGAAGAACCTTTTAAAGGCAGAATGATTTATTTTTCCTTTATTATAATTAAAAATTAAAAATTGACTTGATATTTCATCTAACTTCAATTAACAGATTTATGTGAAATGACTTCTAAAATAAAAAATGTGCTATTTTAACAGATTATTATTGCCTAGGATTATTTTCTATCATATGCATATTATACTTACAAAGCAAAAGGTACATAATGTGAAAGAACAATCACTTAATCATTACACGCCCGCCCGAACAAGATATATAAATATATACAAGTGGATTTATAACAATATGATAATGGGTACAGTCGCACGTGCTTTATAGTATGTGCGTGATATAAATATTGTAATGGTGTAGTGTTTGTTTTGTTATAACTAATAATAAGTAGTTTGATAGAATATTCCCATTCACAATTACTGCAGTGCTGTACAACACCACGTGCAATGTCGTAAAATTTTTATACATTAAGAATTCCGTTGATACTTATGTAACTTGATTGTTATAATGGCGACATGTTACTATGATGATCCTATATGATAATTTATAGTAAAGCTTTATATTTTGCCAGACGATATAGGCCATAATATGTCTCAACTGTTGTTATACTTGATTTCCGAAAATACTGGTATCGGCAGTTTTGGAGCATTCATACTTATTAAAATTTAAACCGTTGACAATATTCAATTCATATACATCATTGTAATGTCATTTTGCACACGGTCTCATACATACTCTAGAAAATTTCTAATTGATCATGCTTCATAAATACCTTTTCTATATCTTTATTTTCCACAGTTTGGTTACTATTGCAACTTATATAGTAATTATATTTCATACTTTCAGATTTCTTTGCCTTTCCCTATGTTAATTATACTCCATTCATAAAGTGCGTTATTTTTAATATATCCATTTCACCTCACGAAATATAGTTGATGACCTACTAGTATTTCTTGTTGAAAAATGATCTCAAATCTTTGCTGATATCATTGATTAGAATGAATACCCTCGTTGGTATTTTTACTCTTAAATGGATGTCATTATAACTGTGCTGTTTTTTACATAACGCATATTCACTTAAAATGTTTTGTAAAATAGTAAAGCTTTTGGGAACCTTCTGCGTAATTAAACAGTATAATACTCAAAGCGAAAAGTACTATAAATTTTCTCCATCACATTTCGCATACCTATTATAGCCATAAATATTTCATATGTTCTCACGTACCTCTCAGTTTTATATTCAATTTTCGACTTCGCATTTTGTTCATAGCTATCAATGTATAGGTTGAATAGCTTATGGATACTTTACACATAAATATCGTTGACAAGATATGTACATATTAAGGTGCCTTGTAAATGTCACATCGTAGGTAGGCGTATATTTATGAAAAATTTATTTTATTCATGTTGATAAATAGGTAATACTGGATAATATTTAATATTGCTTGAGCAAATACACTTGATGGGAATCCTCTTAAAACGGAAGTTAACTCAATACAAGATGAGAGATTTAAATATAAACACTTTTTTAAGTATTAACATTTTCTGAGATTTTTGAGAGATGATTACGCCGCATTGCTTAGTGACAAATGAAATTGAATAAAAATGTTTCAGTGTATACATAATTTTCCATTTTTGTTTTTTCCTAGTAATGGATTTTTAATTATATGTCAGAGAATTTGTTAATATATTGTAAATGGTTTGCGATCATTCCATCTATTTTTTTTCTCATGTAATGCCTAAAGCTATCTGAACGCGTCTAAACTATATTGTCAAGCATTTTCAACTTAACGATTCTTGGTTTTCTTATTATAAAAAATAGTAAAAACATTGTGGGCGTTTGAATTAAATAATTCAATGTGTACGATAAAGAGAGTTACATAAGTAATATCGGATATTGCAAGTGTATGACATTTTCCATTTAATTATTTCGGTGCCTTTTAAGCGACTTGACCAGGAGTGTATTTTATCATCTTTAATTGTGTCAAGTATATTTTCTATTCGAAGAAAAGCACCCATATTATCTATCCACTTAATTCATTCATTACAATATCTTTACAACGAATAGTAGTGTCAACTTATTTACATTTTATCTAAACAGTATCTATACCATCGAAATACTATGTAAATGCAATTGGTGTGCGAGATGTAATGACACCGTCGGCACGCCACCTCTTAAACCAGATCTTCAGAAAAAACAAACATAACGGTAAAGATTATACATAAGTTGATTACATACACAGTATGCAACAATCGGGAACTTCAAGACTTGACATCATATTTTTGAGCAAGAAGCTAATCACAGCCAATCTTCACATAATTCTACTGACCCGATATACTGCATAAAATAAGAGTTATTAAGTTACCTAACAGAAATGAGAAGTTTTGATAGGATCTTTTCTCAAAAAATGTTCTAGGTAAATTTACGCATTACTATGGTAGACGTCAGATTTTTTCCCATGGATTGCATAATTGAGTTGAAAAAATTTATTTTTATAGGACTGAATATTTGTTGTATCTATAATACACGGAAATTATAAACTAGTTGTATATATATTAGTGTGAAAGTTATGAAAGCTACAAATTTTAAATATTATATGCTTTTAATTTAAGGGATGCTAATTTTATGGATAATATTTATGCTTCATATGTGGTTTTATTTCGGATCATCAATTCCGATAGTTGCAAAATTGTTTATCATTGTTTCATGACTGTTTACGATTATACAATTTCTCTTTTTCCATTTAAATTGAATGTTTCTGAATTATTTGTATAAAGGTCATGCTTTTCAAAAAGTAATTTTTATTGAAATGTTAAAATATTGTGGTGCAGTATTTCGGATTTAATTGACTAGTTAAAATCTTTTCTATTTTTGTGACTAAAGATTTAGATAAATTTTGAAATTACGTATATTTTAAAACTTATATGTAATTATGTTTGATGTTATCAGGTACTTCTCATTTCTATTAAGCTCACATGAATTTTAATTTTAAAGCAATAATATTAATCGGCGTGCCTTACGTCTACGTTTGCCGTACTCGATTGTACTAATTTTTATTTAAAAAACGTAACTCCCTGTGTGTTGACCGTCCGTTTAGGAATAATCTTATGATTAGAACGTAGTTCGCTAAATGAATCTTATTTCACGATGCACTTAACATTACATTGTATTTAAATTACATTTTTTTTTCTAAAACTCACTTCAATTTAATTTATTTATTTTGTTTTTTATCAATATTTATCTACTGTATAAATGTGTTCGTTGCTGCTAAGCAGCATTAATTAGACACTAAATTTTAATTATTTATTTATGCTTATTATTATTAATTAATATTATAATATTTATATCGGATTTTAGAATGTTGTTCGAGTGACGCACAATTTTGTCACCTGCCGCCTTATATCAAATTGTTTGAGAAATCTTATGCAACTCGGATTGAAAATTCTATTTACTTTATTGATTTTAACTGCAAGTTATAATGAAAGTAAGCTATCATAACAAAGAGTACATCTATGTTTGCGCACTAGTTACATGTTTAGGTACTAGGTATAATTAGGAGAATCGTTAATTTCCTTTAATTGAGTGATTTTAAGGGTTGTGCTTTGATGATTTGTAAACAATTTGATATAATTAAATGTGGATGTAATTTTGCGCCTCTTCGATCAGGAGCGACGCGCGGGGGGCGAGCCACGCGATGGGCGCCGCCCGCCCGCCGCGCGCCTCCTCCCCTAACGTACTAGAGATAATAGTAATTATCTACCACTAGTGTCAGTTTGCATGTCGTCGCCGACGCGCCGAGAGCGTTCGACAAAGCGTAATTTATATAACGAGCCCTAACTAATCATAAGTGTGGAGGTGGTGCGGCGACTAGAGCGGCGTGGCGCGGCAGCGGCATGCGGCGGTCAGTGCTTGTACTCGGGGTAGCGCGCGCCCTCCGCCCCCGAGGTGGACTCGGACCGTGCCGCCTCGTCCGAGTCGGAGGCGGGTGGGGCGGGGCGCGGGGGGCGCGCGGGCGCCGCCGCCGCCACCGTGGCCGCGTCCGACCCGCTCGAGCTGCTCGGGGGCGACGGGAAGTACTCGCCCCGCGCCGCGTCCGCCACCGCGTCTTCACTCGCCCACCGGGCTAACTGTTGTTGAGCTTGAATAAATTCATCACTAGAAAATGACAAAGAAGAGGAACGGAGAAACACAGGGAACGAACTAGGGCCGTAGCTCTTCGCTAAACCGAAGCGTGCGCGTCTGGCGAGCGGAAGCGGGGCGTCCGCGCCGCACCGGTCACACGACACGGCGCGGTCGCCCGCTTTTCGTTCTATTTCCTAGTTATAAGCGAGCAACTACGCTTTTCTACTTCTACATTCTACACTTAACCTATTGTTACAAATTTATCCTATATTTCATAATTTCACACATTCTAGCTTTATTCACACAATGGCAACGATACATTTATGCTTTCGGGCATCTATTTCTGGGCAATGATAAATTCCCAAATATTTTATTATTCAAGTTTCTTATAAAGAGCAGTATTAAATATTATGGAGAGAATAGAGGTTCGCAAAGCATCTGATTACATCAGCCATAATTTATTAAACTGGAAGTAAGCTTCACTACAAAATAGGTCTATCATCAAGGAAAGTATGAGTTCAACCATTATTTCATTGATTGAGTTCATAGGTATAATTTCCATTTTGGAGTAGTTTTAAATCTGCACATTCTTCTTGTAAAGGTAATACTTGTATTAGTTAACATGTTCAACGCAGTCATACTGAAAGGGTTAAACAAGCAGATATATCATTATAATTTGCCCTTACTGATAAAATTAGTTTATTATTGTAATGTAGTTATGAATAAAGCAACTATATTATTTGATTCTAATAGGTACTTTGTTTTTTATTTACAAGTTATATTAATATGATTATCTATTCACTTCGTTAAACCATGTCCTCAAGCCATTAGAGAGTTATTATAGTGCCACATTGTTCAATAAATAATCCATTTTTAACAATTTTTTAAATTGGTTTGATTAATGTTTTGTGATGTTTTCTGCACATTCTTCTAACAAAAACTTAAAAATTATTTTGAGATATCAGTTGTTCATTTCACATGTTTATTATTAAATATAATTTCACATGTTTATTATTAAATATAATTTCATATGTTAATTATTAAGTACCATCTTTTTCTATCTAATATTATTTCGTTCATCTGTTTTATCTCAATTATTTATTGTGTTGTATTTGGCACGTAATTCTGATATATTAATGTGTCTTCTAGCTTATATACATTTATTCTTTGAAATTTATTGTAAGTGTATTTATAACGTTCTGTCCAATTGTAAAAATAACGGAAATGCAGTTCATTATCTTAGTAGAATAATCTATGCATTAAAATAAAAGTATGATGACTGATTGCCTTTGACTTAATGAGTTTGATGGATCGCACAATGCTGATTTATTAGTCATTCGAGAGTTTAGTTAATTTGAATTTATTATATTCAATCACCCGAGTGCAACCTTCTAAGTAAAAGTTGCTTTAACAAACTATCAAAATAAATGGATGCTTCCCATTTGGTAAAAAAGTTGCCAATCTAGTGACATTGTTACTAGATCTAGAGAATTTCTTTTTGATTTAGCGAATTAAAAAATGGATTCAGTGTCATTAATTGACACTGAATCCATCCAAGAAAAATGGATTCACAGTTCCTTTACTGTGATATGCATTTATCCATCATAGAACACTGTACCTTGTAATATGGAATTTTTGGTATGATTTTCCAATTTACACAAGTGCCTATAAGTGATTTTTCAATTTATTCATGATGCAATAAACTGGTGAAATGTCTACGCATACTTATATACACGACGACTTCTCTATTCACAATTAGCTTTAATAATAATTTTAACTCAATATAAAGAGCTTAAACTCCGCTCTTTTTTACAAAGGGTAAGTCTGGGTAAGTGCTATATAGCCAACTTACATTTTCCTGTATACAATACGATGAAAGCCATCGCCTACGCTTTGCAGTTTTTAAAAAGTATATAGAATGTTATCCTGATTTATATAGACTATCACTCCACTGAAATGTTGACTAAGTGCACATCTTTCAACTAAAATACTTAGTCATTGAGAAATTAGGTATTAAAATAGTTTGATTATTCTTCATAACTATTAAGCATTGGCAATATTGGAATTTATTTTTCAAACATATGTTTTATGCATTTTGTGTGTACTTATTATTTCTTTTTCATATTTTTTTATTTGATTAGTTATTCAATAGATCTCGGATTACTCTAAAGACTACTATATTGATTTAGAGTAGATGTTTCTGTACAGTAAGTAAATTTTAAAAAATTGATAAAATCTGAGTAATTTACAGCACTGTAATTAAGCAATTGTTAAATTTTTGTTTATCTTTACATATGAATCATGGTTTACAAAAAAATATTAAAATGTGAATAACATTTTGTCCAATTTGGATACATTATTTGAATAGCTGAAGACTCTCGGTATTGAAATGGATAAATTTTTCTAAATCTACCTGATATTGAGTCAGAATAAAAAAGAAATCAGTCATAGATAGATAATTGTTTACATGTTTTTAAAAGGTCTGCCTGTTATTGTGTGCCATGGAATTATTATTTTAACTTATCACGTTAAAATTACATGTTGAAGAAAAATTTACTGTCTGATTTTAAAACTTTTTTTTGGCATGAGTATGCTTCAGCTCAATTACTTCTGTACTACAATGTTCGTCTAAAATCATGCAACATAAATCTACCTGTCATCAGATTACAGTTACCTAAATTACTGCATTGGGATATAAGAAATATTTGGTATAAATTATTTGCTTTCTTAATTATTTATATCTTCAGAGCTTTTCTTTCTTCAGCTAGGATAGGATTTTAGGGTAAGACATGGTATGTCATTTGATGTACGGCACTCATTCTCATTTATAAACAACTCTTATCTTTTAAAACGCACAATCTTTCACTAATTTCAGATTGATATACATTCTATGGGTTTTTCTCTATCCTTAGGTGTGATATGAATAAGGCCCTCTTTTTAGATTAATCTTTAAATTCAATGTACCTTACAATTTAACTTTCTTCGATATCATACCTTTTTCATAATTATCATTTTCATTTCTACAGAGTGAAATTACATCTACAAATACACTCCAGGGTTAGATCGTCTAGAATAAAACAAGGTGTGTCCACATCGGAGTAGAGTTATAATTTGTTTTGCCTTTAATAAAAACGTTGGTTTATTTTGTTTAAAAGTCTTGTACACATGTGAGAACATCATGTTTGTATACAAATGGTATACAAACATGATACATATTTGATCTGTTGATAACTTGATAACTTTATAACTCGATAAACGGGCTATTTTCGGTGAGTCAATGACACAATCAATTACGCTGTTGTTTATTTTACGTTTGAGTAGGACAGGAACTTTTTATTTGAAATTATTGTTTATTTGTTTTGCATGAATAATGATTTACGAAATACAAATCAAACTAAGGCACGTAATAATTATATTTATTGATAATAGTATGTATACATGTGAAATATAGAGGCCCTTTATTAGCATTTAAATAATGATCAATTATTCATTCGCTGTTCGTAGTCTTAATTACTTTTTTATTTTTAGAGATAAACTTTTATATACTAAGAAATAGTAAAACTTTTATATTTCTTCAAATTGATAGTCATTCTTTCAAACTAGTAGTAGTGTAATAATTGGGCAATAAAAATTAGTCCACATTTTTATTGTTTAAATTTTATAGTTCAGAAATTATTTTGATGTGATGTTAACGAGTCTTAGAAAAAAATAGTTCGCTTAGAAATTTGTTAGCTTTTTCATGAAAAAATTATTTGATCATGTTAAAACAATTAATTTGCCTTGATTCATACATTATGCCATTGTTTTGAAAAAAATATTATAATTGAGTACTTCGGGGTAACAGTTTGAAGTGTTTATATTTTCCATAATGTTGCGAAGTCCAGCATGATCGTAACTCATATCGTAACTAATTGATCGTATCCTATAATTATTTATAACTCATATCAACACAAATAGCTTTTAATGTTTTTTCAATTATTGCGTTTTAGATGTGGACACACCTTAAGAGGTCCCGGACAAACTTGAGGATGGGAATTGGAGGTATTGTTGCGTGCGTATACGGTTTCCGTGCTCACCTTTCGCTGTCGTGGTGCGGCTCAGCGCGCTCGCGGTCGGCTGTCTCGTAGAGGCCCTCGTCGTCGGGCGGCGGCCGGTGCGGCGGATAGCGGCCGCCGCCCGCGCGGTACCGCCCGTAAACGAAGCGCGCCTGCTCCTCATCGCTGCGACGGCATCGACTGTCAGAATGCAAAAAAAATAATTTTATATAAAATTTAGGTCCAGAAAATCAGAATTGCTTTCAATAAGGTTTATAATACTACAATAATAATATGAAGGATAGTATCAATATTCAACTTAGTGGTGTGACATTAGCTACAAATCAAAGTTTGAGTACACAAAAAATCGAAACAAAATTATTTCATAATTATATCTCATCTCAAATACTACTTTCACATTTATGTTTTGTTGATTTTATACTTTTGGCCTGTCGTATCGACGTCATTGTAGTAGGGTCTTTTCCTTCATAGTAATATATATATATATATATATATATATATATATATATATATATATATATATATATATATATATATATGTATGTGTGTATGTATACACGGGATGTACACTTTCATCTATGCATAAAATGATCTTGTCTTCTTGGCAATCGTTTTTTAGTTGATTGTGATACATAATTCGTAATAATCGTATATTTTACTTTTAAATAACTTTCCTATTCCGCCTTTTACTACAGTAATTGCCAATTTTGTGTTAAGAGAGTGGGAAGTAGTACGGCACAGTGGGCACTTCTGTACAGCAGCGTGTTTATCGGAAGGAACCGAAAATATATATTTTTTGTCAAACTTATTCGTTTAGTATAAGTAGCATTCTCGAAAGTTATGTGTTAGACTGCGAATTGAGAGCGGTTTTAGTGGATGTCATGTGATTTTGTGCTTGCTATTAAAAAGAACAACATCAGAAAGTAAGTACGAATTACATTTAACATACGATTATGGCTACTGTATCACTTCATTACGTATATTTTCGAAAGTAGAGATCCTTGAAAGTCAAAATGAAGTTTGGGAAAATTCGGGACACTGTGCGGTATTACCCGCAATCATTATCTGCTATAATTATTTAAATTACTTATGGATTTATTTTCTGTTTTAAATGATTTAAAGGAAGAAATTTATCCATTCGCCATGACAAATGAAAATCACTATGAAGTTTGTGCAAGATCGGGCTATATTGCGGTATAAGATGGTTGAAGGTTGTACAAGATGGAGAGAAAGTGTCGTTTTTTACAGCATCCCGTGATGACTGAGATTATATGAATAATTCAGGAAATTCTCATACAATAATGTTGAACAAAATGGAAGAAAATCGGTACCTACAGTATTTCAAGAAAATTAAATAAAACAGCCCATTCTTAGCCCAAGTAGGAAGTCTTACGGATTGACAACACATTCATTGAGCACTGCAATGTATGAATATATAGAAAGAAGGAATACGAAATCATTTTAATAAAACTTTAAAAGACGCTGGAAAAGATTTGCGGTACGAACTTCTTCCAAGAAGCTCCTAAATTTATACCCCAGTGTCAGGTGAGTATACACAAATCCTAATTTAAGATGACTTCGAAAAAGAGATTATTATATACATTCTAAGCCCAACAAAGAGGTTACCATCCAGACCTCTGAAGGTCCCAGCACCATTTCAAGTTTGTCAGAAGAGAAAGGCTAAAATAATTTGGAATCTCACCTGAGAGGAGAAAATATTCTTAAAAGACGTATCCTGAAGTACATTTCTACGCTTTTTTTCTAATTCCCAATAGAAACAAGCAATAAGAAAAGGTTAAAGTACAAGGCAAGAGAGGTAAACAAAATTCAATAATTCTCACTTCCAGTTCACTGAAGACATTCTTGCGAAAAAAGGCGAAAAGAACGACGAAGAAAGGAAAAGAAGCCAAAACAAAACCTAAGGAAATAAAAAGTAAGCAATAACGGGTCTAAGAATATGTTGGAAACAAAATTTAAAAATGGATCAAGAAAACAAAGAAGAATTCTTCAACTTCATTTCCTGAAGTTGATAAAAGAATATTATTTGATGATGATAATTAGGACGGGCGTTTTGGTGACGAAGAACAGTCAGGAGTTGATGAAATGTGCGTATTGTGTAGGGAACTTGATAAAGATGGAAAAATGTGGTGTCATGCCTTAAGTGCTTTGTGCAGTGGTAAGGATTCTGCGGACAATTACTTACGTGCATTATGGGACTAAATGTATAAAAATTAATATAGATTTAATCAATTAAAAGTTCTTGTTTTATTTGACAAAAAAGATACCTTTAAACATTTCATCTCGAGTTTCAACAGAATGTACGAAATCGACGTACGTACGTAGTAGGAAGTTCCGTCTTCCTAAATCATAAAATGTTTTGTTTTTGCCGGTCATTGATAGTTGTATTTAAATATGTTTTATTCATATTTAATTAAATAAGTCTATGGTGATTTCCTGCAGGAGACTTAACCCAGAACCAACCAGAAGTGCATCATTTCTGTATTTTTTTTATTGACTAATAGAGACTTTTGACAGCTTTGCATAACCCCCCAGAAGTCCCAGATTTTTTAACCATGAAAAGTACGTTTGCGTGAGCGAAAGTATAGAATAAATAATATTTTTACTGGTACCCATAGTTACTACGTACGTAGTCTATAGTTACCAGCTAGTTAGCTAGAGTTTTTTACCGACAATTTACTGAATTGCTTATGATCGGGGCGGCATGAGAACACAAAATATAATTAAGCTAATACAGTAGCATGTAATTTTTTTTGATAATGGAGGAAAAGTCAATGGATGTTGTAGTCCAAGTTAGATTTCAGGAAAGAACACAATTGAGGAGAATCGTATAGAACTTTTATCCATTATAAAAACAGCTATATTATACAAACAGCTATATTGAAGAAACGCGAGATAAAAAAATATACTAAAGAAAATATATGAGATGGTTAGAAAGACATGAAGCAGTTCTAACATTTTTGGATGTTTTGCCGGGTCTTCTTATAACTTTGCAAAAATGGCCGATAAAGGGAATAGAAAAAATTAAGGGATCTTTTTAAAACTGCGGAGACTGAAAAATCGGGTCAAATTTTGAAGGACCAAAGTTCTTTAAAAAAAACAGTATCTTGGAATCTGTTAGTTATGATAAGCATTGTTCAAGTTACAGATAAATAAAGAGGATAATGTGTAATTGATAACATTAACAAAGGTACTTACGTTTGTGGCGTATCGCATGGCACATTAGCATCGAGCCGGTAGTGGCGGTCGGCTTCCGTCTCTGACATGCGGATATCCTCCGAACCGCTTGGACTCATGTGCCGCGAGGAGTGGTGTTCGAGCTGACGGATGAGATCTTCGAGATTGCGAATACGGATAGGCCCGCAGGAAGCCGGCACGTCATCATCCTCGTCGTCGTCGGGCGGTGGAACGCGGTGATGGGCACCCGAGGGTCCCTCCACCATCACCGTGTGCGTCTGTGGGCCCTCGCACACCTTTTCCTGACTACCGGAGCGTTTGCCGTAGTCAGAGTAAGCTCCATCTTGCAGCGTTTTGCGCAGAATTTCCTCACTTAACAATCCACCACTACCCGAAGGCGTTGCGCCCGACATACGGTGCGCTGCTGCAGTCTTCAGCGCCACGATGATTCCCTCGTGGTACCCATTGAGATCTTTGAACTTATACTCCATGTCGGCAACTGCGCCACCGCCGCCGAGCATATCTCCACCGAGTTGACTGTCGGCTTGTGACATCACCTCGAGATGGTCTGATTGCGAGTCGTCGCCCCATTTTTCCTTGCCGTCACCCATTACCGCGCCGTAGCCGTGCTTTTTAAGGATGCCCTTTTCCGGCAGTTTTGACATGGTGTTGGGTGCGACGTCGATAAAAGCTACTGTGTCTTCCTCACCTGAAATTATAGAAATGTAAAATATGTAATGACTTTTGTATGATATTTTTTTTATATACATATAAGATATATAGTAACCATTATACAATTACAGTCTGCTAGTTTAGGTTTGTATTTTTTGTTTCAGTATATCTAGACTTATGGTATATTCTTTGGCGTTATAAGTTTTATATCAGATTATTCCAAGTATCAAAACTTCACACGTTTTAATTTTATTTAAGCAAATTTTATTTTTTGTTCTAGCATTTAGTCTGTCTAGACCCCAACGACCAAAAGCAAACCCTATTATTAGACCGCGTGGCTTGTTATTCAGTTTCTTGCCTATCAAAAGCTTTAATATATGTATATGGTAAAATTTATGTAATATACTAGAATTATAAATATCTTCTTTTACATGTTCCTCTTTTGGTATATCTATTTAATTATTTTATTTAACTGTGTATTTGATTCTAGTTATATATTCATTCTTTTTCATAATCAATATTAATTATAATATATATATCATTTTCTCTGGAAGTATTTTTTTAAGAATAACAATAAATGTTGATAATTCAGTTGAAATAAGTCAAATGATACTTATACTAAATCAAAAGTAACACTTTGCCAAGTTAATTATTTGTAGTAACATTATGTAATTACTCATTTTTAAAATTATATTGTTATGTCTTAATATGAATAATGCATATTCAATATGGCGTACGGTTCAACGTGTGAAACATCGACAAAAAACTGATTATACTTACTCCTAGGCCATTAAGATTGGAAGCCGTAGGTATCTTTCCAAAATTTGCTTATCAATCTTACCATGGCTAATGCTAAACGGTACTGTGATTCTTTTTTCTTGAATTGTCAATGAGTACATTAGTAGGTCTGCTATTGAAAATATTAGCTGGAAACCTCAAGTAAATAATGTTAGTCACAGAATTTTTTACAACTACGCTCTCTAAACTGTCTTCAATAATTTATTTGAATCAAAACAAAATCTACTTTTGTCAAACGTTTTACCACCCTTGCTGATTATGAAGATGGCCGCACTGAAGATTGATTGACTAAACTAGTACACCTTCAAAATTCATGAATTCACTATTTATTTATTAAAAAAACCATGTCCAAATTACAGGTTGCTCCAAAGCGTTGGACATGTGGAAGCACCAAAAGTACAATAGTTTACAGTACACATTTTAACTTAAATAATAATTAATAATACAGAAAAACCCACAATTTATATTAAACTTAAAACTAATTATCAATCTTAAACCAAAAAGGAACTCCATAATCACATTCCTAAACCGGTTAGTGGAGTAGAAACATTGAACGCTTTGTGTTAATACCGTGTTGATCAATATAAGTGCGTGGAAAAACAGGCGAGCATTGGAGGATGTTCGTGCATGCTCTAGGCAGATGAAATAAATTGTAACTCAACCCTCTTACGTAACAGTCAGACCATAAAGCGTTACCAAACCTAAGGCGAGGGGTTTTTATTCATACATGAATATTTAATAATTTATAAAAATGTGTGGTCAAAAGCAATTTCCGTTGAAGTTGAATGAAATTACATCCAACCATGTCCATTATGAAATCTGAAGGACACAAATGAGGATAGTAGTCCTTCGGGAAGATTTCGACGACATGATAGTTAAATATTATATGTTCATTCGGTCATCCATAATCATATGAGATCCCATCCAACGTAACACATAATTGTGTACCAAAGGAATACCTCATAATTGTGCTTCATTAAAATTTACTTTGTTACTCAGACTCCATTGTTCAGATCGCTTTCAACATTACCCATTTTCGATATTACCTTGAAACAATTCACAATTAGATTGTTCTTCTACCCCCTAGAATTGTGTCAAATCATCGGTAAACAGAAGGCAATGAACAGTGAAAACAACTTAAGGCAAATCGTTAATAATAATGAGAAACAAAAGAGGGTCTAAATTACTATCTTGGCTGTTTGTAAATAAAGTAATATAATGACATGATTTAAAATTTCCAAATTTGACGTATTGTTGTCTAGCTTCAACGTATCTACCAGCAGAAGACATATCAGTTACTTAATTTTTCTGGGAGAATATCATCGTTGACTCGGTCAAATGCATTCTTAAAATCAAAATAAACCACACATACCTGCTTTCCACCATCTAACTCCCTAGCTACATAACTCATAATGTTAATAAATCTTACAAATGATGGTAGACCACTTAGGAAGACAACAGTGCCGATAGTCTGTCAGCTGGCACTGAACTTGGGAATACTTACGGCGATGAAAAATAGTTTCAACTACTTTAGAAAATGTTGGTAACTCTGCTACAGGTTTATATTTTTTATATCTGACCTGATTTGAGAAAAGAGAAATCACTCAACAAATATCAATTTGGCCGGAAAAAATTGATCATATCTCCAAGTTAAGTCAGGTTCAGTCCAAGTTAAGTCAGGTCTTAATTGGACCGAAATGTGCGACGGGTTCAATTTACATATTCTATGTCTTCCCTTCGATATATTTAATAATTTTTGTACTTCACCTTATTTCAGTTCTAGATTCAAAGCTTAGGAGTACATGTGCTTGGATTACATTACGAATCCCGCCTCACTCTCTGTTTCCTAAACATGAGACTACCTTCTTCGAGTATCTTCCTTCACTGTACAAGCTGCAAACATGAAACTATATTCTACGTGTACCTTCCTTCACTGCACAAGCTGTAAACATGAAACTATATTCTACGTGTACCTTCCTTCACTGTACAAGTTGCAAACGTGAGACTACTTTCTATGAACTATCTTCTTTCACTACAAAAGCTGCAAACATGAGAATACTTTCTACGATTACCTTCCTTCACTCTACATACTACGAACATGAGACTACCTGCTTTGAGTACCTTCTTTCACTGTACAACCTGCAAACATGAGATACCTTTTACGAACTACCTTCCTTCACTGCACTTTATAAGCTGCCAAACTCTGGAATAAATTTAATTCTAACATGCGAAACGCGTATGTTTTTAAAAGTTGTCTGAAAAAGGTATTCCCATCCTGATTCCCTATCCCTGCCCTATTATTTTTTCTCATATCCTACTCTTTTTTCCTACCCATGTTTATATTTAAATTATTGCTGATATAGTTTAATTTTAATGGATTGTGAATTTTATAATGCCTCGTTCGACGCTCTATTACGGCCCTCATTGACGGTCTATTGCCGTCCTTCACAGTATTAAGTCTTTTGCTATTTTGGTTGACTGAAAGAGATTGCTCAAGTAGCAATATATTTACCAAATGTATTTTTACGTCAGAAACTATATAAATAAAAATAAGTTCATCCAGAAAAAAATGATCCTATTGTTTTGAATGGAATAATCCGTTCTCTTAGAAAAAAAAAGTCTAAAGAATTGTATTAATGGAGTTGGTGGGAAATTCTAACTTTGTATTATAAATATGAAGGCGAGTTTGTTTGTTTATTTTATTTCCACACATCAACTACTCTGCCAATATCCATAAAATTGCAGATTAATGTAGAATGTGCATCCTAAAACAGTATTTATTTTATTAGATTATTAAAACATTTTCCCGTTAAGGATATGAGCATGAACATAATTATGCTCTTATCCTTAATGACACACCATGGCTATATTTTTGTCAAGCTTTTCATGCTATTTCTTTGATTATGCGTATTTGAAACTATTTATTATTACAAATAAGAAAAAATAATGTTTCGCAACAATATTTCTTTTGTCACATTTCATTTTGGCTCCTTTTTCACGTGAGCGAAGCCGTGGGTCAAAATTAGTGGATAATAAAAAACTCATTCAAACCCACGACTAGTTACAGCGATACTTAATATTCAAATATTAACGTTGACGTGTAACAAGTGGACTGTAATTGGTAATTTTTACCGTTTGATGTTTTGAATCGGTGCAAAATAAATTGTACTTCTCGCGATTTACGTGGCTAGTACTACATTAAAGTGATCTCCTAATAAATTTCTCCCGAACTATATAAGTTTTAACGAGCCAACCGGACATACCTATTAAAATAACCGATTATCCTGCTAACCGGACATGTTAAAATAATCGATTATCCTGTCAATCGAACATTAAAATAATCGATTATCCTACCAACCAGACATATTGAAATAGCGGATTATGTTTACGTCATTACTAATTAATTACAATACTTTGGCAAGTTGTACGAGAACTTGAGCTGTCAGTTGGACAGAAATTTATTTAAAATCTTTCTGTTACGCCCTATAATTCTTGATTCAACCAAAAGATTAAACATCTTATAATATAGTTTTTCTCCCTCTTCTGCTACCACAAGTAACCGATTCCCAATTTCTGAAATTAGTGATAGTGACATAAACATTAACGTTCTTCTGATTAAGTAGAAACCTTCTGGCAGTGTTGGCCACATTGATAGCCTTACCGTATTATAGATGTAACAATCCTAGTCATAACTGACATTATCAGCACTTCATTTACTATGGAACATGTCAGAGAATAGGAAATTCTTTTGCCTAAGGTTTTACGGTTCCATCACAACCTGTAGACTTTAGTCCTATCTCCTTTTTACTATTAAAAAAAAAATTATGAACGCATAATTCACACTCAATAATACTAAACTTTTTATTCTCATACTAATTGACTCGGATTTAATTCCATGAACAAAGTTCACGAAATTTTATTAGCACACCTAAAGTCAGTTTATTTTTCGCAAACTTCGCTGGTATGGTTAGAATCTTATTAATGTGGACGTAAGCAAGTCGTTAGATTAATAGAAGATTCTCCTGAGCGAGTAGATTTGATGGCCGGCGTTGATCAAGGGTAGGTACTTTCCCTGTTTCTTTTTTCAATCATTATAATATTCTGTTATTAAATCCTCGACTGAAAATAAGGGATGCTAATTTGATGCTTAAATATGATTTTGATTTTTAAATCGGTATATATATTTAATTCTTCGAACGCAGATCTTTACATATCTGATCAGATCTTTATATAACTGGGCTTGTAATATGGATCAACTGTTAAGTACCAGGCTTTTGTTATTGGCTGTAGGAAGGGCAGTGTCCTTAATCTACTACAACGGTTAAACTGTAAAAGACTTGGGTCTAGTGATCGATCAATTTCTTAATTGACAACTTCATGTCAATGATTTCAACCGACATGTCTTCACAAAATATACTCTCTTAAACGTCTTGAAAATTTGAATCCCCTTGAGACTAAAATTCACTTCTGTCAAATTTTGCTATTATCTCTTGTAAACTACGGAGACGTGTGCTATCTTGACCTTTCAGAACAATTGCTTAATAAACTTCAATGCCTTCTACTTTTACATATTCCTTAAAGAAAATTTAATCATATCTCTAAATTTAGGACAAAGCTTAGATGGATGGAGATTCATAAGAGGCGAAAAATTTTCACATTCTTTCATATTCTTGTGCATCTTAAAACAATCTTGACAGTTCCTATCTTGCTGCAAGTTTCACAGGCCATTCTGTCCATTACCTGGGCCTAGGTTTCGAAAAATTTCTTTTCATTCTCCTCATCCCCAAATATATTACTTCTTTCTATGCTCATTTGTTTATTGTTCATGCTGCCAAGTATGGGACAAACTCAATTCCGACACTAGATTTTCACCGTCCATTCAACATATTACTTCATAAATTCATTGCAATTCTGATTGACTCTAAGAGATTACTCCTGTAGCAATAAGTTGGCAAGATGATTGGACAAGGCAATAGAATATTCCTTTTTAATTTTAAATTACCCCTCAATTGCATCTTTATATTAACAGAAAAAATATAACAAATTTAAATCTCATTCCCCCATTCTAAGCAACACATGTACATTCCAAAAGTCACTTCGTATGATAAACGGCGAATAACAAAACGTGGCATTTTGCAGCGTCGTAGATGGTACACTCTGTCATATTTGGGTGCTCCGTGTATACTCTGCCCAGATCATGTTCTTTATACCTGGCTATCCATCGACATTCATTGACTCCTCTTTTTCCCTTTGCGAAACTCTAATTGTGTCAAACGTAGTACCTCGGTATATAGAAGAGTTTTGCAAAGTTATCTATTTGTCATAGTTCGATAAAAGCCAGCAATAGAGTTTTTGGTGGAGAGATCACCTTATTGGACTAATTTTTTTTTGTGTTTTCACAATTTTGTGCGAAATAACTCTGAAGAAACTGCTATTAGTATTTAATATATTAATACAAGATGGAGCGATTCAGGTACGAAATTATAAGAAATTGTCAGCCACTTCCACATTATCTGAACATTTTTTTAGTTCCAAAGGAGAACTACCATGTCAACATAAAAAGATAAAGATTTAAAAATAAATAATTTTTTTCTCTAATTGCATTTTTCTCTATCATATTTAATTAAACAATCGGCGTGAAACTGTTTACATATAGCTATCCAAGCCTTTTTTTCTTCTAAGCTATCACTATGACCTTCACACTTCGGATTTCTACTTGATTTATAAACCTGTCTATTTTCAAATCATTCATTTTTTTTTTAAATATTGATTCAACTATAAAGTATATAAACTACCGCTCAACCACCCACCGGACACCACATTAAACGTGCTATTTGCAAAGTGGCCACTGAACGAGAATTGGACTTGCATTAGGTCAACTTCGAAAAACAAGTGTGCTCAGTACGATTCTTGAACTGCTGCTGCGTGGTAGCAGACTAACACCAACCATCTAAATCGAAAGTACGTTTTTTGGATTCTTCAATCTATACAAAACGAATTTTTGTATTAATAAAATCATCTGTTATTTTTTCCCATACACACTTCGAAGCCCAATGTCATCCTCTCAAGTGCCGAATTGCGTAAGTTGTATAAGGAACCTCACTGCAGAATTTCAAGTTCCCAGAGCCAGCGATTTGGGTTATGCGTTGATATGTCAATGCTGATAGGTTTATGTGATTGTCGGTCAGTTTCTTCTATAATATATGTAGATTAATGATACCTTATGATCATCTAAAATTTTCTCACCAGAATGCGTTGGATCATCCTCGCTTCCGGAACACACAGCAAGCCGTTTCATTTGCTGCATTTTGTGGTCTCTGAAATTGGTTTACCATTTTATATTATATTCTCTTCATACAGGAAATATTACAAAACGATAATATCTTAAGATGGTATTGATGAGAGCCAGATAAACGACAAGCGTGCCATGAATGTGAAGATGATTGCAAATAAATGGCTACCTTAGTCGATTATTATGAAATATTTGGTCGCAAGTATATTAAGATGGCACTAGAACTTAATCTCTGAAAACGTACTTTTTCAGCAATCCCATAGTTCCATTGAGCACTATGAAAGAGCACTCGAACTTTTGTATATTTCTAGCGTACTCAATTTGTGAAATACACGAAAGTCCAATAAACGCAAATTGTAGTTTAAAAAACCCATAAATTTTGGAAATATGAGAGGGGGTAAGGGGAATATGTTTTTTAAGCCTACTTCCTATATTATTGCAAATGAGAAATTCTCAGGCCACGTTTAAAAAGGTAAGAAACGTTCACCGTCATTTTCATAGGTAACGACGCCAAGTAGGAAGCGCATTATGTTGTTATTCTTACGGAATTTGAAGAACACTTTTAATGATTTATTATTCTGTTTCTATAATAGGATGTTGCATAATTAATATAAATAACAATAGCAACTAAACGTACATTGCAAAACTAAACGGTTCTAAACGGGCTTCGAACCCGTAATTTATTGGCGTTTTTTGGATTCTTCAATCTAGACAAAACGATTTGTTTTAACGTAACTGATGCATTTAAATAGTATTTTTTCGTTGAAGGAGAACTATGTTCTCTGACTGTTAGCAGTAAGTTTGAATAATATACATAAAACATCCCACAATTAATCGATATTTCCGACTTCTGCGTAAATCAACAATACATCGTCTCGACACATGGAGTTGAATAAATATGGTCGCGAGTCACACGTTGGTTGCTATACTCACTGGAATCGACTGGCGTTGGCGCTGGATGTGGCCATGTGGTTTCCGTGCCGGAACAGCACACGCTGCGAGTCGCCGCGACTGTTGGGCGGCCGGCGGCCAACACATGTACTCATTAGATAATATCGACCTATCTAGTTAACTCTAAATAATAGTCTTATAAACGATGGTAATTTAGACGCAATATGCAGAGTACATATTAAAAATATTCAGTCTCTCTTGTGCGTATTCATGAAAGTATTCAAAGCATTCTCTTTTGATATATTTGTGTGTATAATTTATTCAGAAATACATAAGATAGTTCGCGGACGTCGTCGCTACCTATTCTATAACGGCGGGTTGTTATTGCAAGGATACGGCACTATAAGGGTCTTTATCTATCCGAGGGAAATAGACTGACAACATAATCCACGGGCCATCAATATTTGATTAATTGATACAACGTTGATATTAATCCCATGATATTAATGTCATACAGGATGACGATTTTAATACCGAACTTGAAACTTGATTAAGTTTGAAACGTTCAAGCAAGGCGATTGCAGTAAGCGTGAAAATAACGATTTGTAAATGTGAGTGCGCTGATCGAGTATAATAATGAATGCAATCAGTAGCCATGTCTATTAGCTAGCTGCATATTTTAGGCGTATTTGTTTCTTATCAGGCTCAAAAAATAATATAACTTTATCTATGAACTTATTTAATATACTTTATCTATGATAAATGACACATCGAAAAAAATGACTACCCTAGATATTTTAACAGCCTTATGGATTATGATTAATTAGCTCGGATAGAATAATGCAAAATTATATGTGATCTGATTGGCAGTAGCGATGACGTCGGATAGATGTGGTATGTATTTCTAAAATGGTATGTATTTCTAAAATGGTATGTATTTCTAAATTTATGAAATTTATTTAAATGTTGCGATATATATATCTAACTCGTTCAGTAAATTGTTAAGTTTTATTTTGTATAAATTATCGTGTTTTTTTATTATTAAGAAATATATTACTTTTCATATTATTTTATATAACCTTCGTGAAAAGTAGGGATACTGATTAACAATTTCTATATTAAATAGCGAATGCAATCGCATACGTCTATTATACATGTTTTTTTCCCATAATTTACAATCTTTTATTTGAAGATAGACAGATTTAATAAATAAAATTAGAGCCAAACAATAATGCAGGGCTGCTATAATATTATAAAAAAACATGATTTTCAGGTCTGTATACTTACTTTATTTTGAAGGGTCCATTCATATTTTTACAATTAAATATAATTTTTAAGCAAACTAACAAAATTTTCTCAGAATCCATATTTTTCAGGTAGGTTGCATATTTATGAAATATAAAATATGTCAAGGATTCGAAATATTATATTGGAAAATAATTAAGACGATATTGTATTAAATTATATAATTAACAACGGACGAAAAATGAACAAATAAAATATTACGATTTAATGAGCTCATGTTTTAACCTTATAATTAATATGATTATGAGATAATTATCAATGTAAAAAATGAACTGAATAATATACTTGATAACAAAGTTAACTGGCAAGCAGATTGAAGATGGCAGATAACAAAATGTCATATTGTTAATATAAATATTCTATGTAATAAAATATGCATTCATGCGCGAATATCATGACTTTGTGGGGGCATATATTTTGCAAAATGCATAGGCGTTGGGTGCAGAATCTTAATTCAAAATGGGTGGATAATATGAATTAATATAAAGTGTTTGGTGTAGGTTGTTCTTACGGAATAGAGTTTTCTTAAAATTATCTTACAATATTATATATATATGTTATCTCTCATCATGACGGGGAGAGACAGGGAGGAAAGAGTATTATTTATTTACGTTATCTCACTCAAGTGCTGCATTCTGCTGTACTGTCGTCCCTGACACATATTACACAGGGAACATATATAATGTATACTATATGTCTATTTACATTTTGGCAGATTAGTATTTTAATGTTATATATTTTTGTATGCCAAAAATTATTTGAAGTTAGGAACATTCTAATATTATTGTCTTGCTACCTTCTTAAACAATAAATTGCTACCACTAATTTATATATATTTATAATGTATTCCCCTTTTCTTTCTAACATTACCTGTAGTGAATTAATAATTTCTACTAAATATGAATGAGTTGATAAGAAAAGTTTGTGAGTTTTTGAATGAATGGATTTATTATTATAGTTTGTTTGTGAAGTTTGAAACTTTATAATACTTGAATATTCAAAAGTCATCAAGTCAAATATTCAAAATTCCCCCAAGTTGAGGGGTATCAATAGGTAATGTTCCACTACTTTTTCCGTCGCTTCCCAGACCCATTGGGAAACAAAATTTAAATAATTATTAGGAATTGACATGACGGAAGAAGTGGATTAGAATTTAATATTACTCGATAAAAAAATAAATGTTACACTCAGTGACAAATGACACAAAACATTTGGAGAAATGTCCTAGCTACACAATATTGAATCATCGGCCACCCCGAGTAAGGCCACAGGGGCCACAATCTCATAAAGTAACTACGATAATCGTCATCAATGCCAGGTGCAGTGCATGCTCTTGAATCATGCAATATGGATAAACACAAATAATTATAACGTGACGTTCATTCTACTTATTCCCAAGATGCTGGTCGTACGTCACCAGTAGACGAGGTAGCCGACACTGTTATTTTAACGCAACACTAATTATCGGTTAAACAAACTGATAAACATTCACGAACATACAGCGGAGAGCTACCCCTAAAGAGGTCAATTACAAAAACAGAGAAGAAAGTTCGGTAGAATTCGGTTCGTGTGCGAGTCTAAAGAGAGTATGAAATTAGCGGACGTACCTAAAGGAAGAGGAGACGTTGGTGAATGGAAGCATCTTGCTGCCGTCCATAGAGACGTCCTCCTGCGAGTGGTTCGAGGCGGTCGACGCGCCGGGGTAGCTTTTCACGGCGGGCTTCTTCGTGTAGGGCGGGTCGTACTTCGGCACCGTACTCTTCCTTCTACGGGGACAGGGCGCCAAGCAAACAAACAATCATCAACTCGGATCGAGCTCGTTACGACACGTCCATCTAATGCGCCCTACGGCGACCAGGTTTCACTCACCGAGCGGATCGACGCGTCGGGACAGTTACTTTATATCGCTACGGCAATTTCCGACTTCAAATTTAACTAAACCTAGACGGTGTCGGAATGCACCGGAACTGTATCATGCTTTAGACTGTGAGGAAATCTTCGATCGCTTCAAATTCTATGTGTTTGAGATATTTATCGGGTGCCATTCGTATCAAACAATGCGTACACAAAGTATATGAACAACATCTTACGTATAGGTAGATAGCTTTGTCTCATTTATGAAGAAGAAAGTAAATGAAATTAAAAAATGCAATTCCACATAAGCCAATACAAAAACACAAATATTATTAGCCCAGAATTTGATGGGTTTCAATGGAACATACAGTTAGACATATAATAAGAACAAGATAAGCATATCGTCAGTGAGTGTTGAAGGAGCGAAGGAGTGCGGCGTGCGGCCGGCCGTTTCGGCTCTACGGCGCAGCTCCTCGCGCGGTACAGACATGCAAGGCGCGCGCGCAGCGGGCCGCGCGCGCGGCGAGGCGCGCTGCGCGCGCGCCGGCGCCATGCATCCAATATACGATACGTGTACAAATACGAACGCACGTGTCGGCGACTTGCTCGAGTCGAATGCGGCGGACACAGAACCACAGATCAAATGCAGTTATGGTGCTTCGAAAATTACGTCTCGTCGCTCGCTCATCCGGTTGCGAGTTTAATTTAGAGTTCGTCATCGGTGAAGTACGCGCGGGCGAAATGCGCGAACGCGGGCGCTCGCTCGAGTCCGGATCACTTTCCAAGCACCATCGAACTAAAATTGAATCATCTAACAACTACGACAATAACATAAAATAAAATCGAAGAGGTTCGAAAAAGAAAACGTCAAATTTAAATGTCGAGAAATAAATAAAGAAATTCTAAAGAATCTATAAATAAACATACATATGATACGTTATGATATATACGAATGTGAAAATGATTTTTTCTTTTTTTGTTAAAACTACCTTTGGTCTGTTTTCTGCTCACTAACCTTAGGCACAGGGAGAAGTTTTTGTGTACTACGACTGACCTGTAGCAGAGAGCCATCAGGGCAAATACAATGAAAACCCCCCCTACCACAGACATGAGCACCACCACGAGGAACACCGTGTTCGAGCCGTGGTAGTTCTCTGCTCGGTGGCGGCGGCGGCAACGGCGGCGCGGGGTGCACAGAGAAAGGAGAGAACAAAACACATCCACATCAGCAACGTCACTCTACAGTCGACGGTCGGCGCTCGTAGTTTAACAAAAAAATACCATACATAATAAGTATGCAAATACTTATATAATATATAACAATACTAAATAATATCGACAATTTACACTCAAATTACTATAAACACTTTGTGCACAAAAAGATCGTAACAACCAATATACGTACGACTCTCAACGGTATGTCACAACACAGATCAAGATGCGGTACAGTAACGAACAAACAAACGGAGGACACACTTGCAGGCAACAGCGACCGAGGCGGTCAGAGCGGGGCGGGGCGAGTGGAAGCGAGAAAAGCGGGGGCGGAGGGAGTGAGAGAGCGGGCGTTACCTTCTGCAGCAGTACAATGCGCAGAATGCGAACCCGACGAATACGAGCAGCACTACCCCCAGTAACAACATCACCATGAAGGTGGTGCTCATCTTGTCCTCGTGCCCGCTACCTGCAAGCCCAGCATACGTTACTCGCGCACACGCACACACCACTCAAACTTCCACTTCATACAGTTAGCACTTACTATATTTACAGCTAAGTTTTTTTTTGAGATAATCAAAGCATTGCGCTGTATTTAACAATGGGTTTATATTATTTTTCCACACAATTCTCCATTACATAATTATCATTCTCCGGTTAGATCTCTTTCGTATATTCTCATTTATTCGATTTCAGTCTTATTTATAACTAAGTCATTCAATAATTTACAATATAAATGGTTTTTGCAAATGGGTAATTTTAAAAAGATTTGATAGTTGAAACTTTGCTTCTAAAATGCTCTCTATCTTATTTTGAACATAACTTAGCTTCCTTAAATACAAATAGTTTCATTACTTAATATTGCTGTTCTTGCTGATCATTGAAATCTAGCTGTCTTTGCATAAAATGCCATTTGCTTACACAAAGTCTTCTGTGATTGTAATGAAAACTATTATTTGACAATTGAAAATAATTCTAATATCGTCTCGTTGAATTTGTACCAGCATCCTCATCAAGGAGTCTGTAAAATACTTAATTGCTACATTGAATTTTATTGGTAGGTCTCGGCGACGTGCCGTTATTAGAAAATTAACAGGGAATCTTCCCTCCAGTTCAGTTTAACCGATTTTTATATTTTATTTTGTTAAGGAAAGGAGCTACATATGAATCAATCTGGCTGTTATGTGTAAATCTGTTTGTGTTCGAAAGCGAACATCAGATTGTGTCTTCAGTTTTAAGTCCCAGTTAACATTTAATTAACACGGGTAATTTGCATACGTGGTATTTGTTTATATTTTTTAATTTTGTCGAATATCTATCAAAGTTAACATCTATTCATTCATATCAAAATTAAATTGCTTTGTTCAGTATATTTTGAAGCCAAAGTCTACGATAAAAGATGGCAGGCGCTTACCATACGGTGTTTCCTTTTTAGTCATGTTGTAGGTACTCTTGGCTTTCTCCTCGGTGTGCGGTGCCGTCGGCGGCGGCGGTGTCGGGTCCTCGCGCAGAGAGCAGTCAGGTCCGGCCCATTCCGTCTCGCAGTGGCATTTGTTCGCGTTCGAGCACACCTGTGGGGAGCGAGATTTAATAAAAATCTATTGCTATTGATAAGAGTTACGTAAATTCGTATTACGGCATTGAATACCAAAGATCATGTACTTATCTCAGCTTCATACAAATCATAAGTTAAATTATTTCTTTTTATTATAGTGCAAAATTATTTTTCCATTTTTTAAATTAGTAGCAAATTCGGATTTAATTATAATTGAACAACTGTAGTGTTTTGTAATTATTGTTCTTCGATATCTGTTGGTGAGCACGGTGTATGCTACTTTTGATGCAGTGTTGTTAAACAAATTTATTTTCTTGCAGAAATGGAGTGTGAAAAGAAAGATGATTGAACTTTCTTTCCAATGGATTTTGCCCTTAAACATATATAGTCATTGTGGGCGTAGTTTGTATACAAATGCCGCCATTTTGTAAATAGGTCTTAATGACATAAAAGTATACTATTTTATCTTACTTTCTGCGTGTGTATTTAAGGAATCTTGTTCCAATGTTTCAGGGATTTTCGCCATAAATGATAGTATTAAAATGTAAATTTATCTACGTAGAGGGTAGAGTGTATATTAATACTATGTACATTAGATGATCTGATATAATTTGATAAATTTTCTTGTATCCAGGACATTTTCTGGTGTAGGCAGTGATGATCAAAAATCCGATTTTAATCGGCTAAGTCCTTGGAAGCTGATTAAGCCATTATGACAGGAAGATTAACTGTTCTGCGATACTTTTTATTGTCTTTGGATTCCACTTTGGAGGGGGTAAAATTCGAGCGGGAGATGTAGCAGATAAAATACGGCATACTTTTTCACAGGATAGATCCGAAGTAACTACTGGTTTAAACGAAGGTTACTGGTGTTTCTATTACTTTTACCTAAAAAGTATATAAGTGCATTTGAAAAAAAACGAACCTATGTAGATGTTGTGTTCACCTACTTATTATTTTATCGTATTTGGATATGCAAGATAATGGTCATAATGAGTCTTTTAAGTTCTTCAAACAGAACAAACATTTATAATATTTTATAGATCTGAAGAAAAGTCTAGTAATTCGAATTTCCTATTATGACACCTACGTATCACGGCTATTAAAATTAATTTTTGATGTGGGCATTTTAGGATACAAGTACAACCATAATACTTGAGAAATTCACTCATTGCATCTCACTATGACTTGTTTATGTTTTTTCCCATAGGTGACAAATAAATAAGTAAATAGTATAGATAGATCTTTTTCGTTAGGATACTTAAGTACTCCTATTCACTGAAGGTAACGTCTACTCATTATTATTTACCATATGGCTTAGATCAAGACAAGGTTCCTTGGATACAAGAGCACTTGTATTAAAAATATAAAGATTCTTTGAAACGTTGTCGC
This sequence comes from Druceiella hillmani, assembly GCA_039881145.1. Taxonomy (NCBI): domain Eukaryota; kingdom Metazoa; phylum Arthropoda; class Insecta; order Lepidoptera; family Hepialidae; genus Druceiella; species Druceiella hillmani. The sequence continues at coordinate 39,847,442 of JAYKKI010000003.1, read as the reverse complement.
TATAAATTAAAATTGTCCCTGAAAAAAATTCTGAATAAATTTTCTTAGCATTCTTTATGATTAACAAATTTGTAGTTTTCCAATGAGCACGTGACATCATTGCCAATTTGACCGCATATTAATTTGGACTCACCCCGTGGCCGGAGCACTCGTTGTTGTTTTGATTGGTGGGACACTTGGATTGGTCAATGTAGGGGAAGATGCTGGTGCACGTCTGATTGACACAAACGAGGTTGTCTCCGCAGGGTGTGCCGTCACGCACCAGTCCCATCTCGGGGATCTCGGCACGGTCCAGCGATCCTGTTGTTGCCCTGTCAAGAAAGACGAGAAGGAGAATCTTGTGAATTCCAATGTATGTTGAGAAAATAAATTAGAAGAGAGAACGATACTGGAAGCTTCGTAAACTCTTTGAATATTGGTCTCTTTATTTACAATTGTAAGTTATTATTACTCGCCAAAAATATGTGTAATATTTTTTTCAGTTTATTGTATGGATTATTATTTGTTATTATGCTTTGAACAAATAAGCTAATATGGTATAAATTAATGAAAATATAAGCATAATATTTAATTTGACGTATAGTTATACTGACTTGCACTCATATTCGACTCCCTTGATGGTGATGACGGTGCGGGTGTAGAATTCGTCCATACCTGATATGACCGGATATCTGTTACCCAGTTGACACTGCAAAGAGCCACAGCGAACGTTCCTGGAACACAGAGAATTTGCATCGTAGTAAAGAGGTGTCAGTAAATGGGAATAGTGTATATAATTCTAGGAAAATTATACAAAAATTGGCATAGAAATCATGAGACAATATTTTTAACCAGTTTTAAACGTTGATATTAAAGATTACTATTTTCTGATATAGTTACATCATTGTCCATATTTTAAAAACATTAACAATAGCCAATAATCAGAGAGTTAATCATAAGCTATTTATTAGTTAATTTTGATTTAAATAACCGATTCCACAATAAAAAAGTGCGATAAAATATGTTGATAAATCTGTGTGATAAATCTGAAAAATATATACGTATGTAAACAAACACAAATCTATCTGGAAAAGGTATCAGTAAGAGTCTTATTTTAATCTATTGAGTAGTTTTGAAATGTGGAGTTATTTTATAAACATGCAAGTAGGTTATATTTTTGAAAATGTTGTTTTAAACTTTTAATTTATTTTAAAAGAAAATTCTGAATATAACACTTTATGCTGCTTGACTAAGAATGTTCATCGTTCATTGTTTCATATAAATTGATAACAATATTTAATATGAGCTGATGTTTAATATGACTAATATTAACATGAGATAGAAATCTGAAATTATCATTGTTCATAATTTGCTGTCATCTACTATCGTCCATAATTGTGAGCAACGGTAAAATATAAGGCTTATATGAACAGAATATGGCAGTAAGAAAATAATCTATTTTTATCAAAGGCGGATTTTTTTTCACCTCGACTTTAATATTTCATAAGATGCTGCATTTCATTTTACCTTAAATCAAGATTCAAACCCTTTAGTAGCTACTGACGTTAGATTTCAATTTAAAAGTCCATACTCGGTTTAATTTCATAGGCAATACCGTTTTCCATATTTTTCCTAAACTTTCGAATAAATTGGACCCTGAAATCGGGAACGCGTTATGAATACATGCACGTCGACCACAAATAGTTTTTTTTCTGTTAATTACGATTATATTATGCCTTCGTTTCATTATTCTTTCATCTATAACGGTTAAATTTATTTCCGCTTTCTTTGTCATATAGTTTTGAAGTTTAAGACATGATTAATAATAAGGAGTATTAAGTAGATAGATAAACACCGTGTTAATGTCACAAGTGATCTATATTCACTAAATAGATATGAATCACTTATGGATATATATATATATATATATATATATATATATATATATATATATATATATAACAAAATTGTAACAGAGTGAATTCTGTATATGAAAAATATTTAAAAAAGTTATTGATTTAGTTTTTTGATTGAGTGATATAATACAAGCCAGAAAACATGTTCTCAGAATTTCTGTTCGTCTTTCTGTATATTAATTTGTTTTTGAATCACGCGAAATTTACTGCACTGGTTTCGATGAATTTTTATATGGTAATATCTTACAAAAAATCAATTTTTGTAATACCTTAACAAAAAAATAATACCTTACAAAAAATGATTTTTTTTATGGTAATACCCTTACCCTCGAGCAACATATATGATACTTTGTATCTCGATATTACACATATAAGAAACCTGATTTGAATATTGCGACATTAGTACTGCCAATGCTATTTATTGGCGTTTTTAGTAAACTTTATGTTTATAGAATTATGACATAGAAAAAAAAAAATTACATTTGGCACAGCAGGTAGTAAACACATAAATTTTACATGTGTCACAACTGGTAGTAAATAAAAAGCAACTGGAATTTATGAAGTGATTTATATATAATGTGGATTTATAATATAATTTTAAAACACATAACTTCTAGATTCTATGTGATGGGTAAATGATTTTAAATATATTTTATTATCTTTTTAAATAATATTAACAAATAATTATAAATGAATAAATAGTACAAGTAATGGGGATCTACTAACTCGCTCTCGCACTTGACGTAATGTCCACTTGAGTCTTTCCCGCAATGTCCCGTGAGTGCCCCCTTCGAGTTGAACTGCTCGAAGCACTGCCGGTCGGCGGAGACGGCTCCGTAGCCCCATATTTGCTCGCACTGCAGTGAGAATGTGGGACAGACGCCCGAAAAGCAGTAGCCGGTGGATGAGGCGCAGGGGGCGCCGTTCTTGCGATGCGCGTCGGATGGGCACGCGCCGCTCTCCCCCGTGCACGTCTCTGGTAGGTCGCACTCATTCGTAGCCTCGCGGCAGATTACACCTTTGCGCTTGAGCTGAAATTGTTAATGAGCACATTGTAAGTATTGTTATGGTTGTTAGATATTTTATAGAGTATATAATCGGACTTGGTTACGTGGGGAAGGTTCCATTCAAAACAAAAATTGTGATTTTTTTATAATTTAGTCATAATCGTATATATATGTTAATAACCACATATATATTAATAAACGTTATCCCTTTAACTGCAATACTTACGGCCATAAGTATATGTCGTCATATTAGGTACCAATATATTTTTGGTTATTCACTTGACAGTACGGTCATAATCGTGTCGGTTTAAGCACGATATTAAATAGAAATTATAATAATAACCTGATCCCTTAACAGTATGATTACAATCAAGTTGATATTATGATTGTATAAAAATTGCAAATATTTGTGTTACCGCTGTAGAAAACCTGGTGGTAATATTCTGAGATTAAGGCGATATAGTCATATTGATATTAGGTTTGGATAATAATTGTAATCATTGGTGTTACCGCTGTAGAAAAAATAGTGGATTATTATTAGAATAAGGCAATATAGACATGTTCCTATTAAGATTGGATACCTTTGTAGAAAACATGGCAATAATATTCTTAGGATAAGAAAATATTTTAGTCATATTGAATAATACAAAATTATGATAAAGAAGGTAAAAGTAAATTTAAATATGATCTTTTAGTAAAAGTACCACGATTTTTATTATTATTATATCTCATAGGTGTTTTTGTGGCAACGCCATATCTCCCTTAATTCTTCATCAAAATTAATGATTCAAACATCATTTTAAAGCATCATTTTCAAGAGCTGAATAATTAATCCATTCATTACCATTTATTGAATCAATTCATGTCATCTTTTTACTCCAATACATTTTAGTCATATTGAATAATACAAAATTATGATAAAGAAGGTAAAAGTAAATTTAAATATGATTTTTTGGTAAAAGTACCACGATTTTTATTATTATTATATCTCATAGGTGTTTTTGTGGCAACGCCATATCTCCCTTAATTCTTCATCAAAATTAATGATTCAAACATCATTTTAAAGCATCATTTTCAAGAGCTGAATAATTAATCCATTCATTACCATTTATTGAATCAATTCATGTCATCTTTTTACTCCAATACATTTTAGTCATATTGAATAATACAAAATTATGATAAAGAAGGTAAAAGTAAATTTAAATATGATTTTTTGGTAAAAGTACTACGATTTTTATTATTATTATATCTCATAGGTGTTTTTGTGGCAACGCCATAACTCCCTTAATTCTTCATCAAAATTAATGATTCAAACATCATTTTAAAGCTTATTTTCCCTGCTATTGGTGGACAAGAGTTGAATAATTAATCCATTCATTACCATTTATTGAATCAATTCATATCATCTTTTTACTCCAATACATTTTAAAACACACTCGTCAACTTAAAAGGGGAATGGTGACTCATACATGAACGCATCATGCGTGTAAACAAATTAATTACACAAACGTACGTCAAATAAAATAGAACTAGTTGACCCGTGCGAATATTCCGCACAATATCGTTATCGGATACTGAATAGTAATAATATGACGTTTAATATATATTTATTAGAAATGCCATCAATGTATAGCATTGCTAATTGAGAAATAATATGCATGATATATTTTTATTACGAATACTATCAATAGATGGCATTGCTAATGAAAATACGCTTTTTATAAACAATTGGGTATTTGACTAATTTTTTTTATTTCATTAATCATAATTTCAAGGTACAAGCTGATGAAGAGTGAAACTTTTTTTTAATCATCTTAAAAATTGACCGAGTTATAAAAGTTTAAATTTAATCTTTAGACAAGGACGGGAATACTGTGTTGTGAGTGTTAAATTGCACATTATATTCTACTAACCTATCCGTATCTTCAAATTTAGAAGCCTATAACTGGCTTTTTTTTCAATAAATTTTTGAATTTTTTTCAAGACTTATATTTCACAATATTGCACGAAAAATATCAAAATTTAGAATGAGTCAACTACCGTATTGTTTTAATCAATTTTAAACGAAAAAATAATGGGAGATAACGTTTTTATTATTTTGGGGATAAGTCTTTGATTCCCGGCATGTCTTCAGATCCAATATTTGTTATAGTCCATGTCACCATCCTACTTGGCTTAGGATTTCTAGACCTATGTAACTCGAGATGTATTCTTCCACAACTTTTAGTAGTTCGTTTTGTTCAGTGACTAAACTACCTTCCTTATCGAAGGATTTGATAAATAGGTGTATCAGTGCCCAGCTTCAGAACTTTCCTAAACAGTTTGGAACCCTTGTATTTATCGATGATATTTTGTACCACTTTTTCGGGATACGCGTCGATGTTTTCCTCAATATGTTTTCCTGCTTCCCTATATACGTTTTTGAATAAGTGCATGTGGCTTTTTCCTTGTTTTATCATGAGTCATCTTTTTTCAAGTAACTCTTTTGTTTTGGTCTGAAGTTTTTGAGAGCGTCTCATATGTTTTGATTGCATGCCACTTAGGGTATTGCTTAGGCGTTTAACCAGTACATCTGTGCCTTATGTAACCTTGCCATTAAGCAATAGTCTATCCTGTAGTTGTTACTGGTAAACGCCTTTATACACAATTAAACTTACGGGGATCAAAAACTAGGAAAAGGAAAAAAAACGTGAATCAAATTTGGTTTGCAATATGAAACTAGAAAATGCGTTAGGAGTTTACAAGCAAGAACTGCATTAACCACCGTTTAATGAAGTCGTAGATCTATTTAAATAGTTAAGTTATTGTCTATATTTAAATAACTAATTTTTTTCTTAATTGGAACGTTAAATTTTTACTTACTTAATAATTAGTGGTAAGAACTTTTCAATTCTGACAGATTTGTGATGTAGTAATTAAACCACCAGTCGGTAAGTTTTTTTTATATAAATGTTCATGTTTTTTGCAAATATGTATGGTTCTTTTAAATAGTTTTTGAAAGTCTGTGGAAACAGTTCGAGTTCGTAGTCTTTATATTAGGATCGTAGTCTTTATATTAGGATTCGTAGTCTTTATATTAGGTAGTCTTTATATTATATGTATGGCGCCGAGAATACAAAATTGATTTGTTTATATAATGTATGTATTTTCTGAACAAATGTTGACATTTTACTAGCTTCATTATTTAGTGTGTAACATTATCACCAAATATATTCATATATATATATATATATATATATATATATATATATATATATATATATATATATCTATATATATATATATATATATATACATACATATAAATATAATTTTTAGAATTTTGGAGGACTCTGCAGAAACTTATAGACAACATGGGAGATAATGGAAGACTATTCCTTACACGTACTCGTTGCAGTAATATTATGGTGTTCTACGAGGTTTATAATTTCCGAAGATCTAAACATGATGGATGATCTGTTGAATATCAGGTTAGAACTACTAAACTGGTTAAGTTACCTGACAATTTTCGCAGCACTCGCCGGCAGCGCACTGTGCCTCCTTGGTGAGTCGGCAAGTAATGGCGTCACAACAGGGGTCGCGCGTGGGGCACTCCTCGATGGTGCCACAGTCGCATTCCTCGCCGTCATCGAGCACGCCGTTACCACACGACCGATGTACCACAAGCTGTATAATGATGTTTTTTGAACAATGACAATAATAAAATATGTACTTGGACAGTCGCAAAATGATTTAGGAAAATGGTGTTCTAAAATTGTAAATAGCCAAAATGTCGTAAAATTTCAAGGTTATGAATCGGTTCAGGATGTAATAGGTTATCAAATAGTCGTAAAGCCAGTGTTATAGATAATACATTTAATTTTATTACATTAAAAATTTCAATAATATAATTAATATAAACCGGTCAAGGAGTGTCAGAACTTGCATAGAATAGGATTCCGTAGTTGTCTACATCACTCAAGTTGTTGATAAATGCAAGTTAAACGAAATAATGTTAATTGAAAATTCTAATCAATCGTTAGTACGTAGAATTTTTATTCAGATTTTTCAAATACATAATTGGAACACAATACAATTTTCACCCACTTTTCTATTTGGAGGTAAAAAAATATTTAAAAAATTTTCCTACTTAAATATATTGCCTAATAACCTTTCAAAGGCATAAAATCGTGGTGGCTACTTAAATATTGTGACATCGAGAATCAATGTCATAGTTTTCCTACAATCTTTCACGGGTTTCGAAAAACTCTTTTTTTATAATTTCAGGAAGGGAACCCCAGAAATCCCGGAAGGGGGGGGCGAAGATATTTATTTTTTGCATATTTTTCAGTATACCTCTGAAGATAAAATATTTTTGAATCATTTTAAAGGATGTCCCCTATTAGGTATGGAATAAAAACAATTTCGAGTATTTAATTTGCCCCCCAAAATTTCCATATAAGTTTTCGAGTATTGAGATATATTGAGATATGTGGGGTCTAATATGTTTTATTAATATGCGAAATTTCAAGTCTCTACGTTAAGCGGTTTAGGAGAAAAACGGCTGCTCCAGACAGACACAGATGTGAGTGATCTTATAAGGGTTCCGTATTTACTTTTGAGATACGGAACTCTGATAAAATATTGTTTTACTGATTTTTTTACCCATATTGTCACGTCATCTTCCACTTAGGGTATGCTGTTTATTGTTACAAAGTAAAAGGAGATGACGGAATTTTTTTCTGACGCAATTCTTTTGCTTGGTTCCTTCCCATATATTTTTTTAAAATGCATTCTGCTATCTTTAAAATATTTCTTTCTTTTTAGACTTCTGTATCTCAAAACCTCAAAAGCATATAAACCCATATATATATATATATATATATATATATATATATATATATATATATACATATATATATATATATATTTGTGTATCTATTGACACTCAAAATATTTAAGTGGAAAATTTCGACATTCCATTCTCGTCGAATATTTGTATTTTGATTTACATTGGATTTTGTTTCATTGAGTACGAACAAAAATAATCAAAACCAATGTATTTCTTAGGAAGTTAACATTCAGTCACTTGCAGAATGTTCAATAAAATAATAGATATTTAAGAATCTATTTCGAAATATTATTTAATATTATGGGAAAGTAATTGAATAAAAAATGGCAAATGTCAAACATCTAATTTTCTTGTTGTAACCCGCATATTCAATTAATAAACGTAAAGTAGCGTGTGTGTAGTGAAGTAGATAGGAGAGCGTTAAGTCGGAAAGAGCCGACAAGACGCGAAGCTAGCCGAATCAAGTTGGAAAGAGCCGACACACGCGAAGTTGGCCGAAGTAACTTGGAAAGAGCCGATAAGATGCAAAGTTGGCTGAATGGCAGGGCGCGACGTGCCATCGGAATGTTTTAACTTCCATCCAAACGCGCCATTGGATGTTTTATGAAAAAAAAAACATAATTGGTGTAACTAATAATAAAAACATAAAACTAGAATGATTGTGGTGTCACTCCATCTTATTAAGTACGTATAACTCCTAAATATACTGTGTCAGGAATGGAACATGAAATTCACTTGGAGATTCCTTTATTAAAATATTATTTAAAGCACACAGATTTACTGTCTGCACTTTATTACTTATTACTTTAATCTTTTTTATAAGTAGCCAAGCGAGTTCAGTTTTATGGAATTTTATGGTAATTTTATTATGTTATAAATTTATAACTACGTTATGGCAGGAACAGAAACCTAAAATTCACGTGATGGTTACCCTTATTAAAAAGATTATTTAAGACACACGTATATAAATTTTGCACTTTATTACTTATCTCTGTCATCATGTAAATTGCCCACCGAGCGTAGTGTCACGGAATATTATGATTATTTTTGTAAAAAAAAAAATAAAAATAACTTTTCTGAAATTTAAGCGGTATATAAGAAAGGCTTTTCAAAATTTCTAGATTCTATGATATAAATATACATAAGCTTCGGCTTATGGCGATATAAATATGAATAAGCTTTTTTTCTCCAGGCGGAATGAAAATCATAACTACACGCATGGCATCTTTAAATAGTTTTATTCAGAGCTTTTCAATGAACAATTTGCAAAGAATTTGGCAGGAAGGAGAAAAAAATATTTTTATATACATTAGTTTTTCTGCTTATTGAAGTGAAAACTTCTTTAGGCGTGTTGAGCGATTATTGGTAGGGGAAAATTTTATGCGTCCGCATCACGGACATGCTAATGTTGACGATATATATATATATATATATATATATATAAACACAATATATAATTTATGTATAAAATTGTTACCCGGTGTGCCGATAGATGTGAAAATCAGACTAATGTTAATAACTTTAATTTACAAATTATGAAATTAATTTGAAAATGAAAAAAAAATAAAATTAAAGCTTTTATTTCATAGCATTAAGTTTTCACTTCTATCGGCAGTGAAAACTTAGTCGTTAAAATTATATCGATTTTAGAACTCATCCATAAAAATTGCAATATGAGTATTAGAGTAAATATTTTATTTGAGTGAAATAAAACAAATTTAATTCAAAATTACAAATTTATATGTTGAGAGCTTCAAAGTCCATATAGACGGACGAAGTCTTATAAGGAAAGCGTTTGCACAAATCTTTTACAGAATAATAAAAAGAACATTGCTTTGTTACATTTCAAAGCGGTGGCTGTGTGGCCTTTACATTATTATTGAAAGATCACTCGCCACCCACGCCTCCTAGCCATTATTGCATCGCATAACCCGAGGCAATATTCAGTAATTAAAATCACATCGCGCCCCCGGAATATATCCGATATAATTTATCAGAGGCATACACATTAACGTCGCTAATATAATTTCATAATAACGATTAAAATAGTCATGTAATTGAAATAATCTACAAGTAATTGCTTGTTCTAATGGCCCCGTATTATCGCTTTAATTATCTTTTAGCAAAATATGTACATGAATGAAATAGCCATAATAAAATATCTAGTTGTTATGGTCTAATGATGTACTCGTAAATAACAGAGGGTGGTTAGTTACTTAAAACACGTACTATTGTATATGTATAAATATCACGTATACATTGAACAGAAAAAAGTTTTTTGTGCGATATATTTGCTATGCTCTATTAAGACGTAAATAAGAAAATGAAATAAAATATTCAAAATTTTCAGTATTTTTACATTCTAAAAACTTCCTTTTATTTTACGTTGAAGACAATACATCATATTTACTGTTTTCTTTAATTCAATGACTCAGTTTTATGATTCATTATCCAATATTATATGTATGTTCAATTGTGAGCCATTTGAGATGTAATAATTGTCAAAATTATAAACTACAGAAACTTAAACTAATTCAGTTTAAGTTTCTGTTATATACGTCGCCACATGACAACCCTCGCAGGGTTGCAGTTTTGCCCTTAGCAGGATATCTTATGGTAACTATTCTAGCTAATAATAATAGATATTGAACTTTTTCATTTGCCCCGTTTAACTTCCTTGTGTCAATGTGCAATATGGAGAGTCAGAGTTTCCCATTATTCCTACCAAGTAGGACTGATCTCCTTCATGAAGATTCTTTTTCAAGCAAGGTAGAATACCTTCACACAATTTTACCTCGTGTTGTTTCTATTTCATGATGTCGATTCTCATAAATTAATGTAACCCTCCACTAATTGTGCTTTATTAATAGTATAAGTGTAATAAAACTAATTCAATCCACTATTGGACCACCCCTCGCTAATGTGATATCATGGATTGTCGATTTACGTCACGCCTCTTAATTTCAGAAATGTATAATAAGAAAGATTACTCGAACGCCTCTTTTATTGTACAAACAGACAAACACAACAGAACCTACCTCATTCGGTTTATTGAGCAGGCAAATTCCGTGGCCGATGCGAAGAGCGTCGATGTAATCTGATTTGGAGCACTCTGAGAACTTATAGGGCTGTACGTTTTCCTGGCCTACGATAGTTTGCGCCATGATGCAGCCATGCCAGTCTCGGCAGTAGCACTTCTCGCGTCCGTCATCGTGGCCCATGCCTGCGAGTAGAATTGTTTTAGTTACTCTTGCTTAATCATCTAATAAAGATCAGAAGTTGGACACAGAATATGTTAACAAAGATAGTTTCGGAAGTACCCATTAATATAACTAGTAGAATGTACATCATTCAAATTAAATAACTAAAACAATGCATATTTCTTTTGGGTCATTCTTCTAGCATTATTCATTGGGCTCTTCCTTAAATTCATAAGCGTGCAGAGATTAATTGGGGATCTGTTATTTCATATTCCAAATTTAAACTGAAACAATATCTTGATCGTAGGAATATAATGAAATAATACAACATTGTGTGCTAGAAGCTTGGTAAAAGCAAAATGTCTGTGATAGTTTCATTTTGCTTCATTAAACGTAACTAAAATATAACATATAATAAAATATTTCGCATGTGCAGTGATAATTGTCATATCTTCAGGTGCACGTGCAGTGATGATGGTTTCCGTTGTGTCATGTTTTCAAATATATCGTGGAGTATCTTAATTATATCTTAATTATATATTATCAAAGATGTAATTTAATTTATTAAGGATATTATTATTTCGTCTTAATAGTAAGGTATCGGTGTCAAATAAGGCCAACCTTGAAGTTAACATTTCGAAAATTATCAATTTGAAATTAGAAAACGTAAGCTTAATTTTATTAACAAAGTTAATTAATGGAAAATTCTAAATTTTTATATATAATTCCAAAATTTAAATATGATTTAATAATCCTTTTATGAGTCCTTATCCAATATTATATATATTAAAAATACTCGTCAATTAAATTGAACATTTTACAAATTAAATAGAAAAAAAATACAATGCAACATTTAATTTGACGTAGAAATTAATTTGATATAAAATTAGTCCATATTCAGCCACTTGGAAAACGATGTAAAGTAATCTATTTTATTTATAAGTTCTTTATGTTTTAATTCTCATCTTTCTTGATCTTTCCCTTTGTCTTGATTGATTTACGAATCAATTGGTTTACGAAATTGGAATATAGTAATACTTAAAATTTAAAAAAATCATGAGTCTATTAAAACCAAATCTCGAAGGGTTTTAGTAGATTTTTTCAAATTCCGAAGAGGAAACTATTTTGATGTCCAAAGACAAATATGGCTTCACATATGAAATTGTAAAACGAGCGACCAGCGGCTGTACTCCTATTATATTGTCTCATTCCCTTTGAGTGTGGGGTATTAAATGAATTGTATTATTTTAAATAAGTTTTTTGTACCACATACTGGTTCTTATCTGTCAGAGATATTTTATTAAAAAAATTATAAAATATAGTTTTTGTTGAAAATGTTTAATACATGAAAATATAACATTTAAAATTTATAATAAACGGTAATAATCGTTCTTTTTCAAAGAATATTACTGTCAATACTTCCATAAATTGACCAGTAGATATCATTAGCATAGCATTATATGTTGGTGTAACGCAATGGAATTATCGTCTATCAATACGAGTGAAGTTTCACTCCAAACAAATGATCAAACAAATCGTGACAGATCAAAATGTATCCAATATAAAACATATAAAGTCGTTGTAATTTGAAAATCTTGTCTTAACCGAAGTCCTAAATTTTTTAGATGTAAAACTCGTAAACGTTCCTTTTATAAAATAGCAAGAATTTCTTAGTACTAAATGGCGCCATCTAGTGAGTAAATATGAAAAAGGAAAAGAAATAGAATGATACATTTAGCAAAACTATATTTTTCTTTTTTTTAAAGTGTGTTTATTTCGACGTAGACTTTGAAACAACAATGACGATAAGCAGTTTTGATTATGGCTTTATTTTGACACTTATTTTCAACGTTCCAAGAATCGTCCATATTGTAGATAAACACATTAAGTTAATAAGTTATATGAAAATCTCAGAAATGTTTAGTGTTAATTAGAAAAACAGTTATGTTAAAGCAACCAGTTACAGTGTGTACGAAATGTGTTACATCGACACAACAAATAGATTAATAAATATCCTGTACATTACACGCGCAAGTCTACTTTCCAAGTTTAATGATAAAAATAAGTTTCCATTTTCATAGCCAAATATACATTAAATATCTTTTTGAGAACAAAAGAAAGCAACTTTTGAAGAAAACGAAATATTTAAAAAAATTAAATCTTATACATACATTTTTTTAGTAATTTATTACTTTCCCACAAACGTGACTGTTAAGTAGTCGGTCCAGATTATATAATGATTTTCCTGCTACTTTTAGGCTTATTTCATTCTAATTAAATATTTGGAAATATTTCAATATCTTATGTATTTTCCGCTTGTTTAAAAAATGTCTTTAAAACATAGAAAATTACTGATTAAAAAATGTAAAATTAATCATTTTTAACAAAAATCCAAATCCTGGTTAATTTTATTTTAATGTGTACTTTATCTAAAAAATCTTGCAGACACTGCCTTGTTTTTTGTTATAAAAAAATCGTATAATGTATAGATATTTATTGTAAAGATACATTTCAAAGACGACCTTCAGTTACACATTTTATTACGTTTGTTGTATTGTTTATCTAAAAAATCTTGCAGACACTGCCTTGTTTTTTGTTATGAAAAAATCGTATAATGTATAGATATTTATTGTAAAGACACATTTCAAAGACGATCTTCAGTTACACATTTTATTACATTTGTTATATTGTCTATCTAAAAAATCTTGCAGACACTGCCTTGTTTTTTGTTGCAAATAAATTGTATAATGTATAGTTATTTATTGTAAAGATACATTTCAAAGACGACTTTCAGTTACACATTTTATTACATTTGTTGTATTGTTTATCTAAAAAATCTTGCAGACACTGCCTTGTTTTTTGTTATAAAAAAATCGTATAATGTATAGATATTTATTGTAAAGACACATTTCAAAGACGACCTTCAGTTACACATTTTATTACGTTTGTTGTATTGTTTATCTAAAAAATCTTGCAGACACTGCCTTGTTTTTTGTTATGAAAAAATCGTATAATGTATAGATATTTATTGTAAAGACACATTTCAAAGACGATCTTCAGTTACACATTTTATTACATTTGTTATATTGTCTATCTAAAAAATCTTGCAGACACTGCCTTGTTTTTTGTTACAAATAAATTGTATAATGTATAGTTATTTATTGTACAGACACATTTCAAAGACGACTTTCAGTTACACATTTTATTACATTTGTTGTATTGTTTATCTAAAAAATCTTGCAGACACTGCCTTGTTTTTTGTTATGAAAAAATCGTATAATGTATAGATATTTATTGTAAAGACACATTTCAAAGACGATCTTCAGTTACACATTTTATTACATTTGTTATATTGTCTATCTAAAAAATCTTGCAGACACTGCCTTGTTTTTTGTTACAAATAAATTGTATAATGTATAGTTATTTATTGTAAAGACACATTTCAAAGACGACTTTCAGTTACACATTTTATTACATTTGTTGTATTGTTTATCTAAAAAATCTTGCAGACACTGCCTTGTTTTTTGTTATGAAAAAATCATATAATGTATAGATATTTATTGTAAAGACACATTTCAAAGACGATCTTCAGTTACACATTTTATTACATTTGTTATATTGTCTATCTAAAAAATCTTGCAGACACTGCCTTGTTTTTTGTTACAAATAAATTGTATAATGTATAGTTATTTATTGTAAAGACACATTTCAAAGACGACTTTCAGTTACACATTTTATTACATTTGTTGTATTGTTTATCTAAAAAATCTTGCAGACACTGCCTTGTTTTTTGTTATAAAAAAATCGTATAATGTATAGATATTTATTGTAAAGATACATTTCAAAGACCTAATAAAAACTATAATGAAGTGAGAAACTACATCCTGTAAGTCCCTCTGTTTATAAACATGTACGTACATAATTCGCAACCACCTTAGATACACGTATAATTGTTTGTAACGCAGAAAGTTACGTAAACGACTATGTACATATATTTTATTCCCTCACGCTTGTATCTGCAATAAATCATATTTCATCCAAGGCCGGAAGGGGGAATATGATAAAGGGAAAATGTGAGAATATACGCTGCATACGTACCGATGTTGTGTCCGATCATGTGCGCCATGGTGCCGGCTAGCAGGTGGGGCTCGTACGTGTTGGTGTCGACGCTGATGCCGACCGCCTTAGACGTGCAGACGGTCTCCGGGACCGCTACACCCGACTCGCCACCCTGGAATGTGACGCCACTGTGCCACGCCGTGTCACGTATGATATTAGATTGGTTTTCTCTCACAATATTAGATACGAGATACAAAAAAAACAGAAAGTTATTAAAAGCTTACAACATCGCGAGGATCTATTTCGATAACTTAAGTAATTATTAATTTTTCATAGTAAAATTTATTTAATTGATTTGTATTTAATTTTAATAACATTCCATATAAAATAGTTCTGTGATATTTTACTAATTGTTTAATGTTGTATTACTGAGCGGAAGCACAGTGATGTTCGAGCTGTAAAAAGGTGTGTATTAGCAACACTTTCCCATTCAATACAATGTTTACTTATATATTTTAAAACTACATAAAAAGTGAATATTTTTTTTTAAAAGATGTTGAGTTTTTCCATTTTTATTGACTTAAATATTGAAATATGTTTAGGCTAATATAAAGAAAGTGAAAATTGAAACAAAATTATTTTTTTTGTTAAATAAACGTAATTTACGTCACAATTAAAAAAGAAGTTAATTTAATTTTATTATTTACTACTTATTTTAAAGAAAAAAAGGGATTGGTTATAGAAAATAAAAAGAAAAAAAGGGATTGGTATTGGTTTAGTTAGTGTTTAAGTGATAGAGAAAAAGACAAATCAATTGGAACAAAGGTAAAAAAAGGTATTTTTGGAAATGTTCGCTTAGTTTTTCCGTCTTTTTACATACGAAAAAGATCAAATAAAATCTGTAAGAAAGAGATATATAAAAACATCTTGGTATAAGAACTATAAATAATAATGAATTTGACCATTCAAATTAGTTAAAATTATTATTCATAAATGAGGGTATATTTCATAAATGTTTGGTAAAATACAAAATTTTAGCCAGTATTATCTTTTTGGAATTGTCATCCAACCAAAATATGTTTCTTCTCGTTTCAAAAACATATAGAATTATTATTTTTCAAAACGGCATAGCCATATTAGATGTATTCTCTGAAACATTGTCATTTAAACTGTCCAAAAAGTACGAACATAAACAAATCAAGTACGGATTCGAATCATTTATGCGCAAGAATTTAATAAGTATTCTTCGAAAATAAGTAAAATTTCAAGTTAATTAAAAGAAAATTAAAATTATATATATTTTGTTATCATTCATATTAGACATTTGGATTGAAAAAAAAATTTCTTTTTTCCAATTTTAGATAATGAAACGAATGATATTTCCTCTATCGGAATAATTAAAACTTCCCTCGGAATGCCGTGTAGAATGTGACAGGAACTAGAGATCTTAGCTTGACAATGAAGTATCAGGTAATGTCGGAGTTTTGCCAGATAAGAAAGTTGAAGGAGACGCCCGCGCCGGTTCAAACTTGGCGCCGGGAAGTCCGTATCTCCGGGTTAGCTTGAGGCAAATTATCGCTTGCTTAGCGCCCCGAGGAGTTCCATTATCGTCAAAGGGTTCAGTGAGGGAGTTTTGCGGCGCCGCTGGATAACGAACTTGGACGTTCGCATCGCCCCAGCGCGAAGCACTTTGCGTTCTATTTCCAATTTTCATTGGACGACTTTGCAGTCTATGAATCTTTTTGGATATATATGCATGGTAGTTTAAAATCGATATGTTTCCTACTTTAATCAGGTTAAGGCATATTTTGATGGCTCAAATACAGTTAACCTGCTTCTCATCAGTCATACAGATTTAACCTATGAATATTCTGCTGTGCATAAATAAGAAAACCAAACATTTTATCCCAATATCTTTTGAAATTATTCAATCAAATTTTTTTTAATTTTTATTAGTAGCGTTTCATATATTATATACTAAAACACTTTCTGATATATAGTACACAAAAGTGAACAAACATTCATAGATGTTACGGTTACAAGAATAGCATTATGAGTTTGGAAATACTAGTACAAGTATCAGGGAGAAGAGAACAGTAAAATTAGAGTGATTTCGAAGAATACAAGTATGAGTTTGGAAATCCTAGTGTTACTTTTTTCCAGGAAATATTTTGGAGAATTTAGATGGACTATTGGTGTTCAAGTGCATACTGTCATAAAAAAATTTAGGAAATTTCTAGTTCTATATACGTTTATTTCAGTTCTTTCGTCCTCTATTAGATATTTCTGAAATTTCGTATTTCTGTAATGCTTTTGGAACAATGTGCAAATTAACCATTGAAATAATTTAAAAAGGAGCATAACTTAGTTGATAACGGACGAGTAGAACGCAGTGATGCATTAATTTTATTCTTCTACAAGAATTGGTTTGTCTGTTTGACACACACTAAGATGTTCGTTAATTTGAAATACATTACCTACATTTTGAAAGACAATGAGATGAACCACATTTGATGAATACATAAAAACAAATATTCTCAGTAATCTTTGATCCTATTTCTTTTTTTAATTTATGTCCAATAGATTGTCCTTCAGCAAGTTTTGTACTTCTAAAGATTCGCACTTTAGTGTGGGTGTCTGTCTCGTAACTTTGTTTGACATAGGTACATGAAATTTGAATGGAAGTATGCATATGTTAAGCGACAATAAATCAGTCTTTACATCTAAAGAACAGTCATAAAAATGGTTTTTAAGACTTAAAAAATATAAAGCATGCTTTCGCTTTATACTTCGGGACCCAGTCGAAGAAATGCTTGTAAACCATTTATATTTTTGTAAATTTGTATAAACTTGGAAATATTAATCTCCAAACTTATAATTTCATGTCTTGGAAAATTCTATAGATAGTAGATAATTATATAGTAGTAATTATAAAGAGAACAGTAAAAATTAGAGTGAAAAGTATGATGATAGTTTATTTTTCCTCGTTTTTTTGGAACGTAGTGTAAAACAGAACATTTATTGAGCGAATTGTAGATCTTCTACGCTAATTAGTATAGTAAATATGCTAATTTATATTTCTGTCTATAAAGCTGTGATCATCAAAAAGGAAACGTCATATTTATATCAATGCAATAAAGATAATGTATACTTATAACGTAGATTAAGAACAAATACGACTGTGAAAAATCTAGCTTTCATTTTATTAATCTATTGGAATAAATAAAATTTAACAACTTAGATAAGCGCCGGGTTCTAAAAAGCAAATCCCAGACGATTCGATCGGTTCGGTTAGCGCAAAAGCCTTTCCGTAATGAGCGATAATAAAAAAGCAATCTGCGAGGCCCGCCGGCGGCACAAAGGAGCGCAGCGCGTAACCCACGTGCGCCAATGCCTATTGCCTCATTGTATATTTTATATGCCGAGATAAAAACAACATTATTGAGATCGTCAGAATTGGCGCCGCCGGTAGGGTTGCTACTGCGGCCTACTGTTTATTCTCAAAAGTCTAATAGATTTCACGTATTTTCCAATTTTGTACTTCTCCAAAATTACTACTTTAAAAACGTTTTCTGTACTATGAAAGTGATGTGGCATGTAGAATCTATACTATTCTACATGCCACATCACTCTCATATTGTTATAACTACGACAGAAGATAAAAGAATTGACAAAACAAAAGTGAGTTTAATTATTGGCATTTAGACATTAGTGGAGTAGTGATGGGAATGAGACGTGATCCAAAATATATTAAATGACCTTGCAGATGGGCCGGAAATACGATGAAATGATGAACTGAACGACATAGTCAGCTTGACATGGAATCCATTGGTAACAAAAAAAACCTGGACGGTGTAGGCGTTTGTCTACCTACAGGATTACTTGTAACGTATATTACAAAGGATTAATATATAAATACAATGATGAGAATTAGATATGTTGGTTTTATTATATTAATTATTTTTCATATTAATATGATAAAACATTGAAAATGATGTTGAACGAATTTGTGGGATGGTGCTTTTAAAATATGCAGTAGATAATATGGGGAACATCGTGAAAATATAGTTTAGATTGTGGAATGTCGATCGTCTAAAATGAACGCTTGTCTTTGTCTTTTAAGAGAACTTTCTCAGAAATTATATACACAATTGCTATTGTACTACGCTGCGGTAAATTAACATGAAGTCCAGGTAGGTATCATATATATATATAGCTATTATACAGATATCACACAAACGCTGCCAAGTAATCTAGCTCTTGTAAAATCTGTTTTGGTAAACGTCCCGTTTTATGTAAAAGTTCCTGACTTGTTAGCCAAGTCTTACTTTCATAAGTAGTTTTGTTTGTATAAATTTATAGTTTGCAGAATTAATTTCAGTAAATAAATTACATATACGTATATTCGTAGCACTTTCAAATTTTCCCGTTTGTTTGCTGACTACAATAACACTAGTTGGTTGCATTTATTGTAACATTAAGTAAGAGTTTAGGTAAAACTTAGCTGTAAAGCGAAACTTTTTTTTTAATATATTTATTTTATCTTAATACATATTTTGTGTATTTGACCAAAATGAGATTATATTCTGAATTTAGGCAAATTTTATCAAAATTTAGTTTGTCAAGCTGATTTTTTAATATAACGTGTGTCAAAATTTTGAGCTTTGTCCATCATAACTAATTTTCAAAAAAATAAAATTTTGAAAAAGGAAACGAGTTCTTATTTTATTGTGCATTATACATTTGTAAATTTCCCAAAAAAAGCAAGGAAAATAAATAAATTATTGCAATTAATCCTCGTGTACATCAATTTTAATCCATTTATTTAATTAAATTAGATGACAAAGATCTTTTGTGGCATTAGTTTGCACCAATGTAAGTGTCTTTATTCTTTGTGAGTATTAGTTTGCACCAATGTAGCTGGCTTTATTCAAAATTTATCATAAATTACTTCGAAAAATTGTATTTTCTTCCAGTATTTCCCGAAGTTTTCCAGAAATATTTCAAAATAAAGAATCGAATATTTGAGATTTTGAGAGAATATAATTTAACAATATCCACCTATATTCAGTATCATTTATTTGATTTACATATCGGCAACATGTATGACAACAATTATTTTTTTTCTTAGTTTTTAACAAAACCTGTTAACAATACATTTTTTCTAATATCTACAAGTGTTGTAAATGGGTGTCTAAATGGATATACGTAAGACGTAATGTATAAAATATATGTAATAAATAAATTATGGATTTTTATAAAAAAAAACATATATTTATATAAAGGTACAATTTTTTGACGCATATCAACATATTATTTTGCCACGTCATTGAAGGCTGAGGTACATCTCATTACAAAGTTAGCAGAATTTGCCATGGCATTAATGGCTTGAGGTACATCTCTTAGCAAAGTAAGTTTTAATTAACGTCCTATCTTTCTCGATATTGTTCTTCTATCGTTTATGTATCCTTTTCCACTTGGCCATCTATCTCCATCTATCTCTAATAGCCGACTTTGATGAACAATATCGGACACCAAATTTATATTGATAAGTTAAACGTATTCCAAAATAGTTAAAATATATTTTTTAAACTATATCTGAGATTAATTTTTAATATTATTTAAAATATAACACAATGTTTTGTTACAAACATAATAAAAGAAAGTTACTAAATGGAAAGTGGCGGCTGGTAACAATGTCTCTAGACAAGTCGAATTTTTTTTCAAAAATTATTGAAATATAATATAACGATTAAAATTTATTTACCTTGCAAATTAATCTTATTTTATAGTACAAGTAGGTAAAAAGCAATTATTTTTTAAATCCCAGCAAAGCCGTTTAAAAATCATCGTTTGAAAAACAAAGTGTTGTGTGTAAGGAAAGTGATTTCCACGAATTCATGAACGTAATCACTGAAAGTATTCTTATCTATGAAAGAGTTGTTTAACAGTTTCTTTTGTGAATAAATAAAGTAAATACCCTGATGGTTTACTAAATAATTAATAACTGGTATAAACAAAAGTGAAAAATGTATTTAACAACAAAATTAGGATTTGAATGTTTGAATGTCACGGTATATGGGTTACAATCCTTTCGTTTCTTTTTTGTTGGTGTCGTTTGAAACTTACGTGACACGAGTACGTAAAATAGGTCTGCGTGCTACTGTGACACCCCTACCTGAAACGAGGGTGGTTTGCGAGCGTGTTTTATAGGGATAGGCGGTGTGACTCGCGAGTCTGCGAGACAAATAAAATAATTCGCGGTCGGAACATAAATCTGGGGGACGAAAAAATATTTCCCACTAGTTTACGGCGTCTTTACGACGCACTCGCGGATGCGCAGCGGTAATCAACGCCGGCGGTAATTCACCGATGACGCAGAGAATGACCTGAAGTTTTTTGTTTATAGCTCCGTAATCGTGTAACAAATGAAGAGTAGAAGAGTGGCGTTCTTTAGAGTTGGGAAATAAATAACGAGTGATAAATGAAAGATCACGCTGTTGTATATATTCGCAACTGGAAATATATATATATATATATATATATATATATATATATATGTATATATATATATATATATATATATGTATATATGTATATATATATATATGTATATGTATATATATATATATATATATATATATATATATATACATGGTTGGCTAGTAAGTTTTTAGCCACAACTTCGGGACTTTTTAGAAAGATTAGCGAAACTTCTAGAAGATTTTACTGTAGGGTATAAATAGGCCAAAGTGCAGTCAGTTGACAACAGTCAGCGCCGATGCTTTAAGTGAATTACATAAAAGATAATGGATTTAAATCGATATCAAATCCGGATTCTATTACTTTAAGAATTTCGTTTGGGTCACGATGCAAAGACTGCCACAAATAAGATATGTCATGCAATGGGCGAGTCCATGGTATCTTACACGACGGCAAATATTTGATTTAGAAAGTTCAGGAATAAGGACTACGATCTTGGAAAAACGATGAATTGGGAAAAGTTTCAAAATACGGTTTGTGGATGTCCCACGAATTGTAATCACATCACCTTCAGTGCAGAGTTGATACTTTTAACAATTATTGACATTGAAACGTAACTCCGACTAGCTGAATCAGTTAGTAACTGGCGATGAGAAGAAGATTACATATATTAACCATACACCCAAACGTCAATGGCTAGGTGTCCGAGAAACAGGAGTTTCAGTATGCAAACCTGAAACAAGTGCCAGAAAGGTAATGCTCAGCTACTAGTGGAATGTCAAGGGCATTATTGATTGGAAGTTGCTTCCAGAGGGATCTACAATTAATGCAGATATTTACTGTGAATAATTGGACATATTAGCTAACAAATTGAGTAGTCATCAGGATCAAGTATTTTCTACACGATAATGCTAGACCACATGTTGCAATATGTAAATGTAGGAGCTCAGCTGGGTTCTACTCAATCATCCACTATATTCGCCGGACATTGCGCCCTCTGATTACTATTTATTCAGGGCTCTAAGTAACCATTTACACGAAAAAAATTCAACATTAGAGGAGGTTTCTAAAACGACCCAGCTCAGTTTTTTGAATCAAAGTCACCGGAATTTTACAAGAAAGGCATATTGTCACTACTAACTAGATGGCGGTAAGTAGTAGATAATAATGGTGCATACTTAAATTAAATTTAGTGTAACGTATAATTTTTTTAATAAAATTGTTGGCAGCAACTCGGGGTTAAAAACTTACAAAATTAAGTAATAAAATATTAAAGTTATTTTAGAAGTAAGAACTATGTGGAGTATATAGGTCGAAATAGTAATGACATAACCAGTCTTCATGATAAGTACACTATAACTTAGCAACCTAAACTAACTAAAGTGCTGTTTCCACTATGTATTCAAATCCTAACTTATGGGCTATAATTATAATCCTTTAATATACACGAATTATTGGTTTTGAGTTTCCCATAGTTTTGAACGGTATTAATAATTGTTAAATAGATATGAGGTGCTTATTAGATCGTCTAAACAAGTAATTCACCTCGAGTGATTATTAAAATTAAAAAATAATTTGAAATAAGCGTTGAATTTATATCATCAGTTTAAAGTAATCAAATTTATGATTTGAATGACGTAGAACGGGAAAGATGAAGTAGTTTATGTTGGTCATCATTTGCATTTCACGAGGAGGTTTCTCGTAGAGGCAATAGCCGTTTCGGTAACTTATAACGAGACTTACGTAAGCAGCTGCGTGGTGTCCTTGTCGACCTTGTAGAGTTTCCTGGACGAGTAGTCGTTGAAGTTAAGAAGAGCACGCGTTATATCTTGGCCCTTGTCGATCTGGGCCTGGTTCGCGCCCTGCCACGTTTCGATGTAGACCAGAGAGACGCGCGTGTTTAGGGTCCGGAAATACTGTGTGAAACAATATTTCGTCGTCTTAGTAAATAATATTTTCAACGCTTTAGTAAAATGAAAGAAGATAAAACAAGGACTAAATCGTAAATATTAAAAATACCTGTAGATAATGAATATGCACGAAGATGAGTAAAGAAAATATTAGAGATATTTAACAGATAATTGAATGATAAAATATCTTGTTGATAATTGAATGATAAAATAATTTAACAGATAATTGAATGATAAAATATCTGAAGGAAAAATAAGTGTGGAATTAAAAAAATAATTTATTTTACCACAACAACAAAAAAAACATTGTTTTCACGTATAAATCGTAAATATAAACAGCCCTCTTGTAGAACATTAATTTTCATGACAAATTAAGATGATATAAGTCTAGAAAGTAAAGTAAAAAATTATAGTATAACACTTTCCAGCTCGTTATTGGTTACTCATAAGTACCAGCTGTGACATTCATGGTTATTACACACACATGAGTATCCGCTCATATATATAAATTGTCTGTAATATTGTGTCGTTTCTGTCTGTACTTATGTTTTATTATGCCAGTAGAATTATAAGCTCTCTAAGTGGGCTGACGGTAGAAGTATCTCGTATAACACTAGCATAAAATTCGCGGTGGTAACAGTACTGATCTTTCCAAGCGTTTAATTAAATATGACAATAACCGTACTGACATGTCAGACATAATTTTTTTACGGTTATAGACGTAGTTCTCTGGAAAATCTTAAAAGATTTAATTAAAGAAATAAAAAAAGTAAGTCTATTTTGTACAGTGGTTTACATGTTATTGTATATTAAATAAATTAGAAAAATAAGTTGGTAGTATAAAATATGTTATGTACAATTTTTAGTTTCCATTAATGAAACAAAATAGAACCGAGTGTCATAAAACGAACAACCATAAAATAACAATTTATTCCAAAATGGTCTGGTTTAATAAAAAGGAAAGTTGGCTTGTTTGTTTGATCACTTTTTTATTCCAAAATATACTATACGTACTCTCTGGAATAACGTACGAGTAAGTTTTGCAGGCTTTCCAGGTTTATTAAAAAGCAATGTTGGTATAAATGTTCAGTCTGAGAAGAAAGATCGATCGAATATTGTAATGCTACATTATTGAAGTTAGTTCAAGAAGTCTCACCTTTTAATATTCTATTTAATTTCAGGACAAGAAAAATAATTCCATCATATTTAATTTTATTTATTTATCTACTTTAATGTCACTAATTTATATATATCGCTGATTTATTGATATGAGAGCAATCTCTTAAGTCAATCAGAACATCGTTCCAGCCTCGCTCGTTGAGCTATCGAGAATTGAACCCGAGTCCCCGCGGTGCATTGCGCCGCCAAAGGCCGTATGCCTTGTAATCAACCCAACGATGATACGAAAATGGAAAGACTAAAATTCTCCGTTTTGGAATTTATTACATATTTATTTACATTTATGTTTATTTCAGCATCTTTTCACAATTTTAAATATTTATTTACTAAATGTATAATAATTTTTCAAAGCACAATTAGTTCAAAAACTTTGAAGTTAGGCCTTAATATAACCATTAAATAACCATTAATTAAATATTTTCCTTTTTTGATGGATCTACGAAAAACCTGATTTGCAAACTCAAACCTTCAGCATTTTCAAATAAAGGAGTTGATACACTTGCATTTGATTAGTAGTGCGTATAGTACAACTATTTTAAGATGATATTTTAAATAAAATTGTTAATATTATGGCGACCGGTTTGTTCTTAAATTGTTTTCTCTAATAGTGACATTCTTTGTTTTATTTTAATTTATTTGTCTTAATTGCGGAGTATTCCTTGAAGTAGTTGTACACGAGTCTCTTCTTTTCATAAGTAAACTCATGGAGGATTACTTCGGAAAGTATATGCCTTCTGATTAAAGAAAATATATTATCTCTGAACTGTTTAAATATGTAGAGAAAAAAGATTACGACTCAGGAGAACTTTTGATCTCGTTACATGAATTTTTGATATTGTTCTAATTGATTGACTCATGTTACTGTTAACGAGAGGATTCCCATATTGGCATCAAGTCCTGACGGGGTAGTAAGTTAAACTGAAGGAGAGCTTAGTAAAATTTAATCCAATCTTAATTGGAAATTGTTAGGTGCGTTAATTATTATAGACGTATACTTTTTACAGTTAGTAATAATGATAGTATGGAAGTACATGAATGAGTTAATTAATAATTATTAATTAGTTCACGTTATATGTAATAATGAAGATATATCTCGTTAACTGAAATAATGTTCAATTTTGAAAATAATGTTCATTTCTTCATATGCTATTGCTACTATTAACATCTTCATAACATTGTTCCAACATTATTTCTTTATGTTTTATCACGCTGATAATAAAATTTACTAAAATGTTTTATATAATATTTAATAAGATTACTTAATGAGAGAAAGTAAACGAGAATTCACATAATGTAAGTGAATAGAAGTGCGAAGTACGAGTTTAAGCTGATTTTTTTTCAAATCACGCTATCTGTGTGATTGAGCAATTATGTTGGTTAATGTAGTGTAGAATTAATTTCTGTTAAATAAAAATTGTAAAAAAATTTAAGCACTTGTATAGAAGTGCTTCTTAGAATATACAATAAATTTATGGTATTAAAATGTCGATATCGTCTTTTGATTTTCCCTAATTATATTTTTCCAGCGTATTTCGTTTATTTTTCCAGCGTATTTCGTTTAGTGTTTTTTTGTATTAGCTAAAACAAACATTTTTTGTATTAGCTAAAACAAACATATTGAGGTACATTTTCTGAAATGTGATTATTTGACTATATTCATTCCACAGATATAAATTTTATTAGTTTTTTTTTGTGTTTTAAAACCTATGTCCAATTCTATGCAGTTTTTTTTAATAATTGTCGTTGAAATGTAGCAAAACATAAAAGTATCAACGAAAAAAACCCAGTCGTTTAAGTCAACCTCTACCCCGGGGACATTCTTGCTGTTTTTCTCACAGATATATATTAATGGACACGTTTCTGATCTTAAGAATATTATCAATTTCGCAAATTTTATTTGAACAAATCGATTTATTTCATTCCATGCTGACAAGCCCATAAATGTACATAAATTGTTCCAAACTACTTGTTCCTTTTGTGAATGAGCAGTTAAAAACTCGTAAATATTCAAACAATTAGTAGGAACTGTTATTTCTGTATTCCGTATTTGCAAGTATTCTGAACACACAGTAATACGAAGTACACTGTGCACAGTCGGCTCTTACCAGATCAGCGATATTTGCCACCTGTATGGCGTCGTGGACAACTTCGGCGCGCGTGCTGCCGTTGCGGCGTTCAAACATGGCGCGGTCGACGACCAGCGCCGTCTCGATGTACTTGGTGGCGTCACGCACGTCGCGTCGCCCTCGTCGCCATCCGCTTTCACCCTCCTCGCGATACCTAGGCATTCATAATTGTAATAATACTTTTCGTACTACGATATAGATTTGTACTACGATATAGTTATCAAATACAATGTTTATGATAGTTAAAGATTTAGATACCTGAGTAATAAAGTAGTAGATGCGACATATTTCTCTTTTCAAATTTTCGAAAGAAAATTTGAAATGATTCTAAATTTGAAATTGACTTGAATTGCAGTGAATACGAAGAAATTAAAAGAGTACATTTTACAGACGGATTAAAATACTGGTGGATTTCGTATTTTGTGAGAAATTTGAACGGAATATTTAATTTCATTAAAATAATAGTATGTTTTAGAGTACATTTTTGAAAATGAGAAAAATCACATTTTAATGGTTTAGTGATATTAAAATAAATGTGCAATTGTGTGGAACATAGGGAAATTTTATGGGACGTGTCTAACGAAAGGTGGCCAGGTATATTTCTATCCTTTGCACATATACTGCTATAAAATCTGTCTATGCTGCTCAGATTATTCGATTAAAATCTATTCTAGTAACTATTATTAAGTGGTACTTAGAAGTTAGAACTATATAATAATTGAAATATTATTTGTTTTCGTAAAATACGACTACGTGAAACATAACGTAAAAAAATATAATAGCATGTTTCCTTTAAGCATGTGCGTAATGATAAATTACGTGAACTAAATATATAAGATCTTCCTTTGAATTTAAATAATGTATTTTTTGGAAAGTAGAAATTATGTTGTATGTATTATGTTGTATTATGCTGTATTATAATGTAAAGACGTTTGACTCGAAGGGCATTTAAAGCTGTACTCACTTGATTAGATATTACAGTAATACTTTTTTTATACATAAAGAATGTATTTTTTAAGAAAGCAGAAATTATGTTGTATAATGTAAAGACGTTTGACTCGAAGGGCATTTAAAGGTGTACTCACTTGATTATATATTACAGTAATACTTTTTTTATACATAAATAATGTATTTTTTAAGAAAACAGCAATTATGTTGTAAAATGTAAAGACGTTTGACTCGAAGGGTATTTAAAGCTGTACTCACTTGATTAGATATTACAGTAATACTTTTTTTCATACGTACAAGTTACGCTAGAAGTATTTATACATGTTTTATTTAGAAGTTCTAATTTTTATTTTTTTTAAATTTCAACCAGATACATTGAAGGAGAAAAGAGATACTTTTTATTCAACTGCACTAAATAAAACACGCACTTATACGCTGGTAATTTATTAATTAAAACCACATAGATTCTTGCACTCAGATGCGCATTGATAATCATAATTAATTAAGGCTTTAAGTGTTTTATTTATTCGATTGGCGAATAAAATACCTGAAGGTGAGATGAGGATCGTCGACGAGAGCTGCGAGTCCCGCCATTGATTTGGTGCGGCGACTCTTCATCCGCCACTCGAGGTTGCCCGAGTTGGCGCATCCGTTGTTGGCCTTGGTGCGAGCTTCGAAGATCACGTGAGGGTGCTTCTGCTGAAAGAAACCGTCACCCCGCGAGCGCAACGTGAGGACGTTAGCTGGGAGAAACTACTCGGGTAGCGCAGTGTTACCCGTACTTACTTGACTACGGACTACTGGAGTAAACGCGCATAAAGCTGCTGTCTCTGTGGGCTTATTTTATATTTGATGACCTTCTGAAGTATTTTCATTATGTCGATTGTTGTTTAACAGTGATTGATATCTTAAATATAATATTTGGCATCGAAGATTGTTTACGAAAATTTTCCTCAAAATTTGGTTTGAGTTTTACATTGTAATATTTTTTTAAATTGCTGGTTAAACATTATTTCGGTTTTTAAATAAGTTCTGTGTATATTATTCGTTATCTTATTTCATTTATGTATACAGTACTGGCACCACATCTTTCTATAGCCATTCTGAGCGCATTCATTTTTCACAAATCATTGTCTATATCCACTTACTTTCATCCTATTGCAAGTTTGGGTCTACAGACACCTTGACTTGATTATTATACATATTATATTTAACGATGGAAATATTTATTGTGTTTATCATTATTAGTATAGTCGTTATTAATTTTGAGTTAATTTGTATACGAATATATTATACTCGGAATGACTGAGTAGTGTTTGCATTTCTATATTGAATTTGAGTGTTACCTCCTTAATAAACGAAAAAGTTTAATGCTAAACACGCAAGTTTTGGTTTGAACTAAATCTTTTAGACGCTACTTATTATCATCCATGGGTTTTTTGGATTTCAATTTTAATTATACTAAATATGAGTTGATGTGAGGTTTTATATGGCTTTCTATTTAAACAAAATTTAATTGTGTATTTTATTCGTAATATAAATAATACTAAAATTTAATTTCATATTTTAAGCGGCATTTTTATTTTATTATTATAGAACTATCTATAATATGCATAGGGACATTTTTTATAGGAAAATTAGGTCGCCTTTATTATTAATGAATGTGTAGTGAGGTAGATGTTGTTAGTAATCTTTATTTTTATTATTGTTTAGGGAAAAGAGAAGAATGTCGAAAAGTGGAACAACATATAGGTTCTTTGTTGCCACTTACGGTTTGTTTTAAAGTCAGCTGGATCTCGGTTAAAGAATTAAAATACCCGACTTCAAATTGAACCCAAATTTTATTTTATCTGTAGTCAATATTTCACGAGTAATACGTTTATAATATTTTATAATAATATTTTACTAGTAATTTAAATTACTAAAGAAATTTTATAACGCAAACGTTTTTTTAACTTTCCATTTACAATCATAAATGCATAAAATATCAATAAATTTTATTTATTACTTCAGAAGGAATATTTCTCTGTCAACTATGAATGAAAGAGATACACAGAGGAAATTTGTACGCAGATGGTAAATCAAGAAATAGTAACAAAAATAATTGTCTTTGTGTAACAAACAAGAGAAAGCGAAGAAGAGACGAAAAAAAGAAATAAAAAAGAACCACTTGTGTATTGAGGTTTTTGGATCTATTTATATATAAAAGTTTAAATGTTTCTTACTAAGGGACTGCATATCTTATAACGTGTATACGAGGTTTGATAAAAATATACTTCTTTTTTTAATTTTGCGTGCTGTATAATTCTAATTGTCAAAATTTTTGTAGTGTTGTTGCACTTATTAGTCTTATTTTGACACTAGCCGCCATCTTGAATTTTAATCCGCCATGTTGCCGCTATTAAGATTTCTTTGCTTGTAAACATTATGGAACAAAAATTTGAGTTAAATTTTGCTTTTAAAAATAGAATAAGGTGCATTAATGTATCAAACTTGTCGAATATTGCTTTTGACGTTACAAAGTGACCAATTTTCCAGAAAACCGTAAATGTGTTTAAGACGACGAGCTCCAGGGACTTTCCAGTACATCAACGACGGTCGACAACTTCGAACCATAGTGAAGAAAATGGTTATGTATTATCAACTAATTACTATTTTGGTTCCTTATAATGTTAGCACATTATTCGGATTATGCCAAGAATTTTTTTAGATGTTTCGAGCATGAAACTCGTGGCAGCAAAATTTGTTCCGAAATTATTGGATTTCAACCATAACCAGTGCTAAATGGACATTCATATTTGATTGTCTAATGATCTCATTGCTATATTTTTAAATCATAAATATTTGACAGAGTCTAATGACCTCATTGTTATATTTTTAAATCAATAAATATTTGAGAGAGTTTAACGGCCTCATTGCTATATTTTTAAATCATAAATGTTTGATAGAGTCTAATGACCTCATTGTTATATTTTTAAATCAATAGATATTTGACAGTCTAATGAGTGCATTGCTATATTTTAAATCAATCAATATTTGACAGAGCATAATGACCTCTTTTCTATATTTTTAATAAATGCTTTTACTATACAATATTAAGTAGCGCACCCAACTAGTGGAGCTTATTGTCGTCATGATTAGGAAATTCGAGAACTTTTTGAAATCTCTAGTAACTTGCAGAACACGAACAGTATCAAGAGGTAATAATAGCAATGTTAATACGATTATAGGTTCATTAATTACACACACATGTGTGTTAATGTCTTAGATGAGTTCATTAAATGTAATGACAATAGCGGCGCAATCTAATTAACGGGAATTCAGATAGTATTATTGATCGGATCACTTCGTGATGACGCCCTAAAGCCGCCTTCTGTAGGGTTTAGTAGTTTGTAAATGACAAGTGAACTAGCGAATAACGTTAATCCTATTTGAAAATGGATAATTATCAATAACTGTTACTCTATATTGGAAATTTGGCGTAAAATTCGTGTTTGATTGTTGTATTGATATAATCTATGATATTTTTCATGGTTATCTGATTTCTGATTTGTTCATCTATTACATTCCTATTTTTGTATCATCGGGCCATTAGTTTGGAATTGTCATTCGAATATGTAAAAAAATTGGTGCATAGATGAGTTATACTAACTTCTAAAAGAAATTTAGGTGGAATTAAAACGAGTAGTTCCTCTAAGCCCCAAGTACTTTCTTCCAAGATGTAAGCCTGTATGTATATTTCTTTGTGTTGTCGCAATATATTTTTATCATAAACAATAATATTGTTGGGCTAATAACGTGCTAGTCATAGCAGCTATTAAGTACGTGTGTAATTTATTTCTGTTTTATATGAGAAGTAGCCTAATCGGATTTTTTCCTGGAAAATGACAGCATGTTATTTCTCTCACATGGCACCAATAAAGTGGGGAGTTTAAAAAAATAGAGTTATTTTAGAAAAATTAATATTTAAAAGTTAACAAAAATTCTAAGAAAACTTCTGAAGGTATTTATAGAAAACTCCCAAATGTTAAATTCCATCGAACTGAGCTTAGCGCGTAGACATTAGATCGTACAACCGACACACGTATGGATATTTTTCATTTATGGTTTCTTTTTATACAGTATTATTGCTATAAAGTTAATTTCCATGGAAATGTAGACTTAAGATTTTTTTCATAATTTGAATTACGAATTAAAGTTGAAATATTTTTTGAATATTTATTAATACCGAATAGACGTTGAGCATACGCTCATTTCAATACAGTATACTTACTTTTTGTAAGTTTAGTATAAAAAAAAGTTAAGCAAGTAGCAAGCCCTTCGAAACAGTACATCAAAAAGTATGGAAACATTCTGAATACGCAAAGTTTCCAAGTAAACTAATAATACATACTTTTAAATAAACGGAGATTTCCATTTATTACGAAAAAAAGGACTCTTATTGAGTTCTACTTATATTTCAACTTTTTTTATGTAAATAAGAAAATGGTTAACGATATAAACGTAAATCTCAGTATGTTCTAGCTATACTTGTATTTAAAATGTTACAATTTCAGAAGATATTTCGGTATTTTTCTAACACGTCTGACACAACTGTAATTATATAACTCGTGTGGCGGATTTCATAGGTACGTAGGTAGATTTTTCTATAATTATGCATTGATTTAATTTTCACATGTTCGTGGTTAATACATTAGAAAGTACTTATTTCATACTGATGTTAAGAGCTACGTTAGAATGAATAAACTATCGCGGTAAAAAATCATTGGTCGGCCGTTCCTATTTCTCTTTTCTATATGTAAAATTACTTTTTCTTATTTTTTTAATTAAAAAAAACGAAAAAATTTTACACAAAAGTTGAAACGTTTATTAGTGTTTAACTAACAACACGTATCGCTTGCTTATATAGGTTTCATAAAATTTCAGAGTAAATTAAAAAAAAATAATATCGTTCTTATTTTGATATTAAAAAGCCTATTGAAAAATAATTATAACATAACCGAGAAAACCATTTTTCATGGAGCCATTAAGAGAGTTCTAAGTATTCAGTTCGCGAGTTTACTTTGATCCTTTAAGAAAAATATATAAATCATACATATTTTTTATTATTATAGATATTAATATATAATGGAAGTCCATATAAATGTGTGTCTGTGTGTGTGTCTGTACATATGTAGATATACCTATGTATTTAAGTATGAGAAAATGAGCGGAGTTATTTAAGATAATCGTCACTAATTGTTCAGTAATCATATACTGGACCAAAACACAATCAGATTCGAAGGTATTCAAAGAATATGATGTTAAAAATGTTTCAAATGAAGGACTTTTATGATGCAAGGATTGACTGATTCCGTCTACTGAACGCTTATGTTTATCGCTAGTACGCACTGTTAAGTTTTGATTAAAGGTAATTTAACAGAATAACCATGGGGGCTGTAACATAAGTTACATCTTTCATAATTATTACCGTAACACCTGCCAATTATACTCCACCTCTCTCTATGTAACTCGATACTCGTAATAGGCGTCTGAAACACATGCACCTATTCCAAGCGGTACTCGAGTCGCTTCGTTCAAGTGCCCTCGGTGCAAATTAACGTCATTATTTCCTCTTTCGATTCATTTCATATTCTGAATCGATGTCGACATAATGACTACGAGCGACTCAAATCAGAGACGAGTGGTCATTCGTATTCTCCGGCTGTCACATTGCATTAGGGCCGTCCCCTAAAGCGCTGTTATCTAATCATTTATTCCCCATCGACTCATAATAATTATCGTTTGTGCCAATTTCAGGGGCGTGCTGCCAAATTTACGAACGCTTTCGATTGGTTACAGCCTTTTGCAAGTTCATCTAATTAAATTTATCTTTAATAGTTTGTGCGCGTTCCTTGTTAATAGTCTTGGACAATAAGTTAATTAGTATATTAAGTAATAATTAACAAATAGTATATATATAACAAATTATAATATAATTTTTATATTATATAATTTTTATATATAACAAATTGTAATATAATTTTTTAAAATATATACTGGAACCGTTTGAAATTTCCAGTTTTGCCAGAAACGCCCTTTGACAATTTTTTTTTTTATTTATTTTTCTAGTATTTTTAAATGAGTATCTGAAAACTTGTCATCAATCGTTGCATTATGCTAGTTATTGTAAAATGATTATTAACATTTTTAAAAATTTTTCAAAACAATTTTAAGGTTTGAATCTTTAAGCTAATGTTTAGTTAAACTGTTTCGGTAGTTTTGGAGTTACGACGCCATACTTATGGAAAGAATATTAAATTCGATAATAAATTTAGAAATTGTTTTAATTATGAGTGTATTATTTGAAGAATTATTTCGTTTAATGTTTAATTATTTTTTACTTAACCCCAAAACTTAAATAAAAGCCGGTGTTTTTATTATAATTTAAATTCGAAGTTAATAAATGAAAAGAGCCTTCAGGTATACATCGGCTTTATTGTTTGGAAACGAAATTAAATTTTTCCGAACTCTATCTTCCAACGTTATTACAATCGCCAATATTGACATAAAAGATAAAATATTTTAGGTAGCTGTAGGCGGCTCGGTATACTTTCTGTGCTAGACAAAGTAATAAAATATTTAAGTTATTTTAGAAGTAAAAAAACTAAAATAATAATAACGAAGAGCGTTCGAAAAGAAATAAATTATTATCTATATTTATCCAAAAATGCTTCAACCATTAGGCAAACTAGACAACTATTCTTTCTCGTGATTTATTATGTTATTCTTTTATTTTATACGTTTAAGGTATTTTTTTTAAATCTACATTTTCTACATTTTTAAGTAAAATAAATATTTTGTTTAGAATGCTTTGGCTTTGCTTGAATATAATACTCTGATTTAAATTATAAATTTATAAAATTGTCGAGTGCATCTTTGCTTAGTTAAGACTATTCTTTCTCACGATAATAATTTGTCCGTATCTTAAAATATTATGTAAATATACATCCATATATAGACTGTCAAACATTGTATCTTCTTAGGTAATAGTTGCAGTTCGATAATTATACGTCTATTAAACTAAAGTCACTTTCACATGGTGGCATAGTACATAAAATACTCAAAAAAATTACAGAAAAATCAAAAAAATTTAAAAAAAATTCAAATTGTTTAATGGTTGTCAATGTGAGAAACTTTTCATAAAGATTTTAATAAACTAGGACTCATATGAAAGTTCATCATTTCTATATTTTGAATAAATATTTTTACCACTTTTCAGTAGAAAACGTAGGAAAATTTAAAAAAATCATCCTTTATTTTTTATGAATTTACCGCATCCATGGAGCGCAAAAATGTTCTTCCCTTAAAATGTATTTTTTGTTTTTATACTATTGTTTTAATCGAATTTTCAGCTTTCATACTAAAAAAAGACACTTAAGTTTGAATGCCTATAGCTTATGGAATGATTGCATAATACAGATAGGATATTCTTGGAAATCTGAAAGTAGTGGGTACTTTCAAAATTACAACGTGAAGAAATGTTCTCATTTTTTTTAGTAATCTTATTGTCATTTTGTAAAAAAATGGCTAATTGTATATTGACGTGTTTTTAGTTAATGGTGCCACAAAAGAATATGCCAAGTTTCTAGTTGCTGTTATTTTTTTTCTTCGAGTCTATTTAATACGCTACGGGGAAAACCAAGTTGCAATGTCACCAAGTTGTGATCTTGCCTGCGGTATCCACATGCAACAACGTGACACCGAGCAGTGAAGAGTGCTGAAGAGTTTTGAAGATTTTATGTTTAAACTATAAATTAAAAACTTAAAAAACGAGTGTTTTTTCATTGAAATTCAGTTATTTTTCGCGCTAAAAAAGTGATTAATTTTTTTCTCTTATTGTGTTTCATTGCCAAAAAAGGTGGGAAAAAAACAGAACACAAGCACATAATAAATTAAGTATTTGACAGCTATGAATTAAAAAAAAATCCACACAACTTGAATCTTTTTTGTATTTTTAAATAGAACACAAGTCACCATTGTATATTGCGACTTTCTCTAGAAAATGTTGACCAGATTATTAACAAATGAGAAAATATAGTGTTTAACATGTTTTTCAAACTGAAATTACTGGAATAAGTAATTTTTTTACCAAGATGTATAAGCAGTTTCAAGGTTCTAATGACACCCTATAAGTTTGATTATTATAAGATATTATTATTTCAAAAAATAGAGGCTTTCAAGGTTAAAAATATTCTTAACGTCTAATAATTCGGTCAAAAAAGATCGTGCGAGAATAAAAAAAAACGAATTTTGAAAAAAAAGAACAAACTTCGATAAGTTTTTATTCAATTGCTTGAAAAACTTTTTTGTATTTCACGGAACCTGTTAAAGTTTATAACACGCGATAATTTTCATAATTTTTTTTATCTTTGATGCATAAAGGGAAATGTGATAAAAATGTTTGAGATATTTACCCAAAAAGTAAAAAGTATGAGTTTGCAAATGAGCACCAGTTTCTTCAAATCTAATAATTACTTACGGAAATATAATCGTTCAAAAATTTAACAAATTTTTTTAAATTGTTTGATAATGCAAAGTTTGGCCACTCTCATGGTCACATAATTGCGTATCGGATTAGCACTTATTAGCATATGAGGCACTTTTTTAGACTAAATATCGCTTAAAAGTTAAGAAAAACTCGATATTATAAGATAACTTATAATAAGTTAGTCAGGATACGATAAATTAAGATGTGATTAGTCAAAAAAAACTTTTAGAATAAATGCTATTGTGTAAGAAGTTCGTATGTGCGAAGTATTGGGAGACGAGATAGATAATATTGCCGTAAAATATGTAACCTCCCGACCCAGTTTCACTGCGGTTGGACGTAGTTTTGAACGTCGCGTCGGCTACATGAGAGGGAAAAATATGATGAAAACTTTTCCGGACATATGTTACAGTGAAATGTTTTCTGACGTTATGTGATAAAGAAAATGTAAAACTTTCTGCGCTGCGATGGGAAAATATACTTTACATTTGTGGATTATCATTTCGAAAACAACAAGTGATTGCTGTAAAAATGGAATGTGGATGTAACGTTGTTTAATTTTCAATTTAATAAACAATTATATTAAAAAGACGATTCAGGAAACATAAGAAACGTTATGATTTTGTTTCATGTAACGGTGTCTCCTGGAGCTTATTAAACCATGCCAGTCAAATATTAAGCTGAACTTCGTTGGCTCCTTTATTAAGTTAGATTTAAGGATGTTATGTTTTGGCAGCTACTTCAAACTGTGATAGAAATTGTAGTTTAGTAGTGAGTTTAGAGATATAACTTTCAATATTATGTATTATTTAGAACTTTAATTACATAATATATATTATTATTATTGAAATTTGAATTATCCAACAAGAAATCCGTTGTGTGTGTGTTCTTTTAATGCGTACATTAAGCTTAAGTAATTACATAAAGACGTATATTGCTTGCACAATTTACCATTTTCGAAATAAATAAATCACAATCCAGGGGGGAGGTCAGATGGAGGGTACGACAAGCTCTGTCCTCGTCTTATTTAATTATATTCTCTCAATTATCAATAATGTGAACATACTTAATTGGTCCGAGCTGGGTTCGCGTCTGAGGTACGAGACGGAGGAATCCTCAAGGATTGATTATGCCAACTGCTAGGGCCGGGGCCTGAGGGAATATTTTCGAGTAAACCGCTTTTGATTAATTGAAGCGAGGTCCGGCGAAGCGCGAGAGGGTCGCGGCCGCATTCACTAATTAGATTTTACATTCCTTATTGATATTTATTCGGAACGATTCCAATTTGTGATCTGTGCGTTCGCCAATGTTCAATGATAATGTTGTGGCGGTTCACGGAGGCTAGGCGGGCGATTGCGGTGTCGCCGAGAGGTTCGACTAGGTAAATTGGTTTGTGAAATTTATAAATATCGTCTGAAGGAAGTGGTGAGAGAGAATTTAGTAATTAGAGACGACCTAGAATGTTTTAGAATTTTCGTAATCAATTAATGGAATAGCTGAATTAATATCATAAAAACAGAAGAATGAAAAAATGTTTTTTTGTAATATATCGTCCGTGAATTGATTGTATAGAGTAGAATGTAATAAAATAAAGTTTGTTTTCCAAAATTAAGAAATTAATTATGCCCTATTAATTTTTTCTTGTAATTATATGTTATGAATTGTTTTGAATTTCTAAAAAAATGTATTAGATGAATTAAAATAAACTAAAAGTAATTTAAAATAAGGTATACAAAATCATGAAAGCGCTATTTATGATATAAAGGTTGAAACGCGATACTGTCTTAAAAAAGTTATGCTATAATTCATATTTGTAATTAAATTTTGAATCTTTCATAATTTTGCCAAGTTTGTAAATTATTGAATTAATTTTGTGCTGTATACGCAAAGAAAATCCTACAAAAGGGCTTTGTATGGCCGCTGTATTTGAAAACCGACTTCAAACTAGATAAGCTCTTTAAGTTTTACGAAGTTACTTGAAAGAGCTTAGAGATATCGAAATTTACTTACAGATAGTTTGCTTTTTGAAGCGTAAAGGCGAAATATTCGTAATTCTCGTTCATTTGTTACTACTGAATTGCCAGTTTTATATATAGATTAGGATTAAATAATTTGAAGATGCAATTTAAAAAATGCGCTCATGTCCTCCACATTTGTAAAAAAACGAGAAAATACACTAGGATAAATTGATATTATATTTTTTCATTCCCGCCCATATCGCTAGAGCTGTTTTTATAGATAGACGGAATAAAAAACGAATAAACCCATAAAGAAACTTTCAAAACAAATAAGGTCTTCCATCTGTATAAGATAGTAATACTTTATTTATAATAATCCTTATCTATTTAATTCATACACGAGTAAAAATGAAACAATTAAACTTAAAATATAGTCCCATTTAATTCGAATATCTTAAAACTGACACAAACCCAGCTTTTCCACCCTCGCAATTTGGGTTTATCAGATGGCTCTTAGATCGCTATCGGTTTACTGGCGAACGATTTTCAATATACCGCCATGCCTTCCCCAATTAAAGCCCGCGAATTGAACTTTTGTAACGGGCGTGCTGGATACGAGAATTGTACGTGAAGAGTTTAGGTTGCATTTGTTAGAAACATTTTTTTTGGTTGTCGCTCTGTCACGTTAAGTCAATTAAAACTTTACTTTGGAAGTCTTATATTATTTTTCAGTGTACTGAATGTGTGATTTGAATTTGCTAACAAAACTGAATGTAAGATCTAAATTTCTATAGAAATGAAAAAAAAAATAATCGTCTTGAGCTAAATTTCGTATGTTTTCAATTAAGCTAGTTTTAGAAATGTCTGTGTAGATAGAGAGGTAGTTTACTAATTTTGAAACTATTTTCTCGGAATTTTATAAAATATTGTTAAAAGATCAAGTTTTAACAGGCAATTTTTTATTGGTTTTTGCCCTTTGAGACAATTTTAATACTAAATAAATATTCTTCCAGATTTCAACTGCAGCGTTGTCGTCTATATGTGGCATAATTCTAATTAATTAAGGTGTTTCTTTTTAAATTGAAATGTTTTCTCTCGTATAGGTTATGTTTTCTTTGGAAGTGATGTTTAGTCATTTTTAAAAAGCAGAACTTATGTGGCAATGAGAAAATTTTTGGTTTGCTTTAAATTGTTATTAGACAT
This sequence comes from Druceiella hillmani, assembly GCA_039881145.1. Classification (NCBI taxonomy): domain Eukaryota; kingdom Metazoa; phylum Arthropoda; class Insecta; order Lepidoptera; family Hepialidae; genus Druceiella; species Druceiella hillmani. The sequence continues at coordinate 39,808,113 of JAYKKI010000003.1, read as the reverse complement.
GACTTTAAGAAGTATATCCGTATTATTGATATCAATTTACCATACCAGGTTCATTGATATCAATTTACCATGGCTTATAATCGGAATTTATTATTTTTTTGGAACTTATTTATTCAGGAATAATCAATTAACAAATTATGAACAGTAGTTAGAATTACTGCGAAATGTAATGGTCAAGCTGGGAAGTAACTAGAATGATGTCAGTAGATCTGATTCTATACCAGAATTAAAGGATGTGGTACGTTTGCAGCGATATTTTATCGGTTATAGGGAAAAAGTGAAAACAATTATTGATTAAGAAACATTTTCCAAGTATTATTCGTAAGTTTTTAAAGATATATTTATATGTTGACATTTGAATGTAAAGCACTTAATGAGTTGAGTATAATTTTATTAAAAGCTTAATATATAATTTGACATGACTTATAAAAATTAGCTTTCCGATGAAACTGTGTAGGTTTTCGTGTTAGACCTAACGTATGTACAAAAGTTTAAGTTGTGATCTTGATAATTTTGGAAGCGCTCTGTTGCCTCACGGGAGCGTGACTGGAGAGGGATGTAACATTTCAATGTCACGATTTGAAATCTCAGTTTAAAGTTGTCTCACCCTCGTCCGACAGCCCAGCTGGCGACCCCTAGCTTCAGGCAACAGCCCCTGTCGTCTCGTTAATAAGTCCTTGGGCGCAGAGAATGTTTTCATAATCGTTCTAATACTCGTTCACGAGAAATATTGCGCATTGTGTCGTATGGACGAGGCTCTTGTAAGATGTTCATTTGTTTTCTTAATAGACGAATATCTGAATCATTAATAGTTGAATTTGTTTATTACTAATATGTTAGACTTCATTAATTAAAAACTAAAACACTTGTTGTTCTGAAGATATTTTTCTTTGGCAGTGATTACAATTTTAAACAAGATATTATTGGTCATTAACAACGCTATCATGTGATAAAGTTGCATAAACGTTCTATGTGTTTGTCGGGTACAAAATGACGTAATTTATCATACGAACGGAAAGAACGGACGGGACGGGAAACGGGAATCGGACTCTAGATAGGTGTCCATACTCTGGATAATTGATTAATCGACTCTGTTCTGTAGCTCTTCGGCAATAATTAAAGCTGATCCATAGCTGTTTGTGGTGACTAAAAATTATTTTGTACTAAAAAGTTATTTTGTTTAAAAATGTTTTTGTATATTTTATTTGTTTCTCGAAAACCATGAATATTCCTCTTTCTTGATCCCATATTCGACTTCAGGGTTGGGCGAGGGAGAGTCTAATTTTTATATACGTTTCTACTAATGACCTTTACTTAATGACTACTCGATTTCTTAATTTTGACTCTCCAGAAAGAGGGAAAAAATATTTTTGAGACCAGCACTAGGCGTGTTCAATCAATTTATGTAACTAATTTTGAAGTCCCCACATCATGTATAGTTTGTGAGTAATAAATAAATTCGTTCCAAAAGAGTTACTTTTGTACTATTTTGGTACAAAATCAAGAAAGACTTGAACGATTCAAAATGTTTGCTTTAAACTCGAAGAGAATAAAAATATTATAAAATATTGAATCAATTAGCTTTATTTAAAAACTAAGCTTTGGCTGATCGTTACATGTTTATTAATGAATCATAAAAATGAACTTGATAATGTATAGACTTAAAATTGATATGAGAGACTAAACATTTGCTAATATTCAGTTTTTTAATCATTACAGGGAGAGGAGTATACCACTAAACATTCTATCTAAACACTCTAGGGAGAAGATTAGGGATAGAGGGGAAAGCCTAAAGGGGCGGATCACTAGTTTAATCTTTTCATTTCCTTTCTATCACAATAAGGGATAATACGCCACTAATACCGACCTTGCCTTCAATATAAGCTTATGTAGAGTTTCAATGTTAACATCCCGGTTCATACATGCGGTGTTTAAACATATGACGTAACGTAAAATTATCTTCAAATGCGGCAAGTACGGTGACAGGTTTAGAGAACAGTCGCTGTGTTCGACATTATCGAACGTCCTTTGAATATCTTGGAGCAATTTATATGTCGGTAATATTTGGCGCATTTTATAAAGAGGGTTTCATTGAAAATACATTTATCCCATAATTGTAAGGAAATGAATTTCCTCGGGTTTTTAGAAGTTCTGTTTTGAAAAACATGTTATTCTGTTGTTATTTAATACGTAAAACTCTAGTATTTTGTTATAAATAAGAATAAATGGGGGGGGGGGGGTATAAATTTACAGTAAAAAAATTCGTAATCTAAACACACAAGAAAATTGTAACAGAGTGAAAATATTTTAAAAAGAGTGATTGATTTAGCGTAAAGAATGAACCAAGAAGCCAGAAAACCTGTTTTTGGAATTTTTGTCTGCCTGCCTGTTTTTATGTTAATTTGTTGATCAATCACGCGAAGTCTACTTGCCTGAGTAATAGTTTATACATAAGGGCAACATGTGAGAAAAAAAATATTCTAATAATTTCTTATTCCGAATTTCATGCGAAGCCGTGGGCACACCTAGTATGATATACGATTATTTAATAATGCGGTAACGCACTGTGATAAATAATCTTTAACAACTCGTAATTAAATTTTATTTATTGATACAAATGGTGGACGCCGAGCGAGACTGGACTACCAGTCCAGTCTCGCTCGGCGAGCGGCCGTGAATTGAACACGGGTCTCCGCTATGCTCTGCGCCGCCAAAGGCCGTGTGCCTTGTGATCAACCCAATGCATTAAGATGACGATAGAAAGACTTAGTTAAATCATATAGACATGTAGAAATTAAGAAAGAAATGTTTATATACGTATAATCGAATTTGGGGATAAAAAATATCGAACTTGGGGATAAAAACTGTATGTGAAGAAGTTTATGAAAAATGTATACCTCCCAAAATTATTTAGTAACTAACTGTACCCGCCAAACATTGCAATGCAACTTAAAGTAAAAAAAGTGTTTGGTTGTATGATCTGTTTATTGAATTCTCGCTCTACGCCACACAGAAAGAACCCACAAAAGAAAATTTCATTACAGGCATACAAAAAGGAACCTACCAAAGTTTCATTACAATCAGATTAATGGTTTAGGAACGCCTAGAGGACAAACATACAAACATTAATTTTTGTATACATTTTTCAGACCAGGAATCTTTGCGGGCGTACACAAAAGAACCCACCAAAATTTCATTACAATGGGATCAATAGTTTTGGAACGCATGGAGGACAAACATACAAACATTCATTTTTATAAAGATAATTTATGACAGAGCGTCTCCTTCGCGTAATACATCTCTGCAATTTTGTGAAATGAGTTAGGTCACTCCAAAAAACTGCAAACTTTTATGGAGTGACCTTTTTACACTTTTACTTTTAATCATCTATATAAATAATGGAAATATGCTTAATAATGCTTTAATGCAAAATTATTTCAGTCAACTCGTGTTAACAAGTTAAAGAGATATAAGCAAGCATGTTATTTATTTGTATTACGTCTATCAAATATATACTAGGCATAGTGATATATAATTTCAGTATTTATAAATAGTTTGCTAGGTATACTATGTACCCTTATACGTTGAAGCTTTTATATTTACTCAATTGTGCACGGAAACCCCATAACGGGTGTACTACGCACGCTTAACACTTTCATTACGAGATTCATCATATAAACATGGTACAAAGATAACTCAGTAGTGTACATTCTATATAATAATAGCTTGGTCGGCGAAAAGACAATTACGCTACTGCATAACGAAAGTTATTCATTCTAATGCCGTAAATTAGACCAAGTAATCTTTTCGTAATCACTAACGTTAAAGGTGATAAGTTAGGCTATTAAAATATTTAATTTTTTATAATAATTTAGACATGAAAACTATAAATAATGAAATACATAAAGAATAAAAAACAATATGTACATAACGTTTCGAGTATCTACGTCGGAAAAGAGCAAAGCTTAATCATTCCTGCAAGGTCCAGGTCGCGGGCGATAATGGCTCAATTCGCAGGAGTACGGGGCCGAATGTAATTACGCACAATCTATCAGCACAATCAAGCACGAGTAATACCTCCGGGAGCAATATTGTGCAATACTCTCCAAGTCCGGTCAGTTCCCTCGTATCCGGCCAAGAGGCTGTAAACAGCGAGATTAGAGGCGATCATACGCGCTTACGTAATACACAGTGGGCCTCTGGCGCGCCTCAATGCCGGTTTAATTTATGAATCCTTAACGTCTGATTGAATAATTTGTAAATTTCTTGAGCTCATTCAAATGTGAATCATTTCAGAACCACATCGGTGGAAATAATGGTTGAATATAATCGATATGTATAAAAACAGTATATGTTTGGAATTTCCATAATATATAAAAAAGTATCTTCCATAAACTAATCCACCCTTATTGAAACAATGAATGAACTTAAATATATAGGAATAAAATATTTGTCTCAAAAACGTTTTGTTCTGTCTTTAAATCAGCGATTAAAATAAACTTATTAAAAGATAATAAACACGATATGAAAATAAGAAAATACCAAGTTATATTAATATAACCTTAAATATATTGCTAAAATATTTGAAATATAATCATTCAGTTAGTTTGAATTTATTAATTACTGAGGTTCTTTGAACATTATATATAGATATCAATAATTTGAAAAGACTTCATTTAAAATTCTACTGCGTATTGTCAGGATTAAATCTTTACAATATTCTGTAAGTAATTAAATAACAAATTGAGTTTGTTTTTAAATTGACATTACAGTAGCGAAATATGATTAATTATTTTATTTATTTAACGCCAAGAAATTTAAAGGAAAATGAAGACGAAATTAGAAAATTAGATTAAATGTTGTCCTTTCCAACAAAAGCAGTAAAGAGAATGTGAGGACAATCAGAACAGTGAATGAAGAAGGGAAACGTGTATGGCAATGATAATTATCATATATTAGTCCGTAACACGTTCGAATAGTGTAAAATTGGGAAGGGCTGTTTCAGGACTTGAAGAGCTGTTAAGTAACAATCAAACAAACAAAAATGCTTCCACATTTATAGAATTACTTACGATGATGAGATTATTTCGATGTTTCGACGACTAAACTTAAATCTAATTTAGGTAAGGATAGAACATTACTTTGTTATTAAAAAATAAATAACTATAATATAAATAAAAACATTTTTATATTTATTTTTTGAAACGGTAATATATTTTAAAATTTTGCTTGTATAAGGGATAACAGTTTAATCGACTTAAACATACGTCTTGAGCGCTTATTCTACACGAAAATGATAACAGTATCTCAGATCATGCTATATACAGATGTAACATAGTGATCCATGAAATTTACAAGACCGACAAGGTCGTTGAATAAACCTTACGTGTTTTTTTTTCAAAACCAACGAAAAATACATTAACTCTTATAAAAACACAATAATTGTTAATGTCAGTTAACAGTTTATTTTTAATTGAGGCAATGGCGTTGATTAATTTTTTTAATCGTTTCTAAAAAGTTGTCATGAACCTTGTTAGATTTCTATTTATTATTAATAATTCTTACATTTTAAAAATAAAACATATGCCGATTTATGAAATAATTCTTTGTAATATGATTACTAATTGCATTTTATTTTTTGCACGTTCCTGATTGTCAATTGCTGAAATTTTTGCTTTTTTACATTTTGAAAAATACCAGCCTTTTTAAAAAAATATATATTTTATTTCTTTAACGCAAGGCGTATTCTCATCGATCCTTTCTCATATTTGGGTGTAACGGAAAAGTATTTCATCGTCGTATACGCAAGACAGGCTTGTAGGTAACTCGCGAAAATGATCGGGAGATTCAATACAGAATTATATTTTAAAATTATTCAGGAAGATGTTATGGCGTTGACTCTAAATATGGCCTGAATTTTTATCTTGCAACAGGCAAATGATCTTAATCCCTTTTTATGACTGGTGGCAAGGTTTCTTCCAATTAAAAAGCAAAGTAAAATAATGTAAATCATTGTATCACCCTTTCAGTCACCTCTTATCTTTCCTATTGAAATGACGTGGGATAACGTCGATAGAGAGGTAAAAAAAACTAAAAAAAATTTTTAAATCCATAATAAAACAGAGATAATTTTAGGAAGCTAGATTTTCATTATTTGGATGAGACAAATTACTATATTTAGAAATTATTTGAATAAAATATTACATAACAGTACGTAAAACATTCGCAAAATTATAATGACAATTAAACTTTTGCGAATTGTAATAGATTAAAAAAAGAAAGGTACTGAAATTTTCGTTAAGGAACGCAAATTTCGATCAGTCAAGACGATCGATCTATAAATACAATCGATTCAATCGGTTCGTTAATAATTAAGCAATCATCGTTTGGATGTTGCCATAAACAAACGAAGAGCGTCGCCCTTAATCCAAAACGGTGTTTGGTAAGCTCTTAAAAATCCATCTCGACGACGTACAACTTTTAATTGAAGCAGCGCGGCGGGCGGCTCGCATAATAACTTGTTCAAATGTTTTGTTATCGGGGACTCTGTGGCGCCGCCGAAGTCGGCCTACCAGTAGCGACTTTTTAGGATACGACTCCTTCCGGCCTTCTTTACAAATTTGGGACACACATAAATAGGTACGTGCATACAACGACAGCGGCATTTGTCTATAAAGAGAATTGACTATGTAGGTTGGTAAGTACAGTAACAGATAAGCAAGATTTGGAAGTTTGTGTTGTTAAGAAATTTGTCAGTGAATATAAGCGTGTAATCTATAGACGTGATTAAAAGCAGAAACTGTTTTCTATTATCTTAACGAGCATGCTTATTATAAAATTACACAATAAATAAAGAAATTTACTACCTGTTAAAAGTAATTAATATTTTATGTACAAGTTACTAAATCGGCAGCAGTGCCATCTGCGTCATCTTAAGGAATGATTATTGTTATTCTTCATGAAACCGTGTGTTTTAGTGGGATATAAATAATCTCATATATTAATTGGTAATACAATTTATTATTTTTATAAGAAACTATTATATCACAAACACACAAACAAGAACAATCACGTTTATCACAATTAAACGAAACTACGTGATGTAGTATTATTTCTATTTTCTTTAATTTCTTTACCACGACCTAGGTTTCGTTGTATTACAACATCTTCAGGTGGGCTATTAGTAAAGATATTTGCTAATAGCCCACTTGAAGATCTTGTAATATAACGAAACGTAGGTCGTAGTAAAGAAATTAAAGAAAGTAGAAATAATACTACATTACGTAGTTTCGTTTAATTATGAACAATGAATTTCTACAAAATTAACGCCAAATATATTTAATCACGTTTATAATATTAGTAGAGATAAACCAGTTTTACATCAGCTTGAAACACGTAAGTAATTCAGAAAATTCTTTAGCGGTAATGAGTTAATGATTGTATTATACAAGTGCTGTTTTGAAACAAAAAAAAATTGGAATAAGAGAAATATTTATTTATATTGACGAGAGTTGGAATGTATCATTACATTCCAACACTCGTCGAAAAAGTATGATCATTCCAAAGACACAAGTAATGCGCACAAAAAATATCTGCGTCGGCTGCGTCAATAGCTTACGGCAGCCGCTGTAAGCGATAGGGTATCAACAAAGAATTTTATCAAGAAAACGAAGTTTGTAGGAGCTTATATGATTTATGATACTCATTTTGCAAGTGCAAAAACACCAGTCTTAACGTAAATAAGATCAAAGACGTAATATTGTACGCGTAAGTTGATCATATTAAATAAATCGTAATTATTTAGAAATTAAATTAAGGTTTAAATATATCATACATTTCAATTCTGGCCGAAAAAGTATAAAGAAGAACTTTATTCTTATATTTTCGATTGTTTATATTTACATGATTCAATGAAAATGATAACATTTATAAAACGTTGGAAAGAAAACATTTTCAGATTGAATTCAAACGTCATTGAAATTGCAACCGTTAAATTGATGTGAGATTTTAAGTTTTTGGAAACGATTCTCCTCTAACTTCAGTACGTCAGAAGAATTTCAAATAATTGATAAATAAATTCTGAAATCGAGAGATTCCAAAAATTTTTTTGAAAAATATATTTTTTTCGTGCACTGAATATATTCGTTTTACAATATTTCACCCCTTACCACAGCGAGCTACTTCCGAATTCTCAAGACGAGCGCCGGCGACTGGGGCTGAGATGAGCGCATCAGCAGAGCCAGATCTCGCCGGGTGATTAATCAAACCGAACGCCCGAGAGCTGGGTGCGTACGGCTGTGGGCTTGTCCGTACTCAAGATTTATGAGCGCGGCCCAGTTGCAGTCCCCTCTGTATCTTGCAAATCGTTCGTCGTGCGAATGCGTTATCGCGAGTTCCTGACTACGTACAGGTGGGGATGAATCGATACAAGTAAATATGAGTGAATATTCAATACTTTTTCTTACATACTTTTTATTTTTATAAACTACGTTTAACTTATTCGACGCTAGGTTTTCCACCGATTCGTCGACCTGAACTCTCGTTCCAAATGTTTCATGCAAGTGAATTATACCTTCATAGGGTTTACAGGATACGCCATCAATCATTTTATATGGGCATCGCTACGGCAGTTCAGGGTTGGTGAAATTAGCGGGAAGCGGAAAAAGTAATCGTTTGTTTCGCTCTCAATCGTTACGTTTATATAGCAGCGGATAAGACAAAAAGTGACGTAAGAAATATTTATATTTCGAATTATTTGCATTTCGAACACTGAAGTGATAAAAAGTATCACCGTTCTGCCCATCCTGAAAGTTGCTTTTGCTTCTCGATTAGAGGTGCGTTCTTTGTTCCATGTATTTAACTACAGGTTTAAACATTTTATTTATTAGAATTTTATGTAATGAGTTCTGGAGATATTACTGAAAATACTTTTAAAAATATTTCTCACCTATCTCTAAAATTGTGAAAAAGAACCGTTACTAGAAGTTTATCCCAAGTTTCCTGGAAAAAATAAAGCAATTATTCTAAATCCGGTTGTTTTTACGTCCGTAAGCGATATGGTAGGAAATTTAAGGATTCTTACGGCTGAAAAAGTTACGTATGGTGAAAAATACCATTAATATATGTAAACAGTTTAAAATGAATTTTTACATATATGCGAGTTATAGTTGTACGTATAACGTTTTATTTAAAAACTACTATGATTAAACAATAATATCGTTTTGTAAATGATTGAACATTAGTTGATTTATAGAATACTATGTTTTAATTCTAACTTTTTAATATGTTTTCTGTAATCTGACACGTTGTTTCGCACAGTTCAAATTGTCCATAAAGTAGTTAATGCAGTGAGAACGTCTTTTATAATTAAATTTACCGAGTTCTTGCTAAGGATAATGTAAGTCATAAATAACATTTGCTTACTGCTATCGTTAATTTTGACATATTTATTTTTTTAACATAAACGTGAATATTTTTTTTGCATCAAAGTGGTATTAAATGATGAACAAAACTATAAGTAAAACTCGATAAAAACTAATTCTTATTTTTCTAAACGATTGAAATTTATAATAAAAGAGGAAAGTTATGCTACAAATACCTAATAATAATAGTTATGATATAAATCGGTAAGATTTCTAAACTATCACGCCAAGATTTTTACTTGTCGTCAATTTTCTAAAATTAATAGTTACAAATTGTTTTGAAGCAAAGTTTCTTAACGGACGTTGCGATGGGGACCTAACTGAAGAAAAATTAAATATCACGAAAGAACGCGGCGATGAAACGCTCCTCATTGGCTGAGCAGCGCCTATTGTTTGCTCATATGAGTGAGTGAGATGGGGTAAAAGAGAAACAAAATGCAACAGGCAGCATATAGCTTTGGCTCTTTCCCACCTTCGTTCTCTTTAAACATACATATGTGTATGTGTATAATTGTCCCAACGATGAATGAACATGATTGGTACTACACGCATGCGCATGTAGTAGGAAAAATAAACCATTGTCTCACGTGGACAGTTATTGGACATACCTACTTAACCTGTTCACATATTTTAGTTTTTCATTAAGTATTTTTTATTGTATGATGGATAATATGTAAATTATTTGTAAAAATGTCTATTATTGATTACTGTATCGATATTTTATTATATTCATTAATAATTAAAAATCGAATTTCATATGCGATGCGTAAAAAGCTTTGCTTCTGTCGAGTGTTTCACGACACTTAAGTATTTTTAAATAATTTTTTGGTTCATTATCTACACGTCAGACTAAATTTATACATTTCTTTTTTGTTACGAATCTAAATGTCTTAATTAATTAAGTGCTTAAAAATGACAAGTAGGATGCTTATATCTTCTCCACAAGAGGAGATGAAGTAATATCGTATTCTTGCTTGACATATATCAGTGAATGATACTTATACTTTGTGCATACAAAATCGATTAAATATTTGTCTTATTGACGCGAGCCAATAAGATAACGGCCGCTGCGTATCGCATTCCGACTGACACTAAGCAAACAATCAGACGCATGTCGCAACATCTGCAGCCTTCCCACTTGTCCATTACCGCGCGGCCGACCTGACCAGAGAGGGCGGCGTGTGGTCGCCCCCTGCCACCGACACCTTTATTAAATTTCAGCTTCCGCTTTCCATTACGCGCTTTTTCGCGTTTTAATTCGATTGGGCGGGCGGCGGCACTTTATTAAAGCATCGATCGACAGGGAGGGTGCGCACCGCCCCCGATAGTGACAAATGTCCGCCCTGAGCTCGGCGCCGGCACTTTTTAAATTACGAACGAATGGCCGCGAACGGCGCGTTTCGCAAACATGCCAGAATTAACGTACTCGCGCGCTATGATTAATACGGTGGCGCCGCCCTCAGTCGCTCTCCGCCAGGCTCTTGTTGGCTGCTGTTTTACATTGTACAAATTAATGTAACTGTACGAAATTTGTGTTAAACGATTGGCGGTGTTGTTGATGTGTAATGTAGTTGAAACGAATGTATATTGTAATGTTTGTGGGTTTATGTTTGTAAACAGGCAAAGGAAAAGGAGTGATATTTCTTTCCAAAACGGTGCATTATGGTTTTGCACATGCTAACCTACTTTTATTGCTTATAAGAATTATTGAAATAGTTAAATTACATCTGTTTACGTCATAATTACCGAGGTAATATTAGATAAAAACAAATTGATTCTTCAAATATTTGGATTTTTATAAATACATATTTTTGTACGTAACGTTAGTTACGTTTTCACTCTTTAATTATTACGTTATTGCCCTTTTAATTATTTTGTGACAAATATTTAAAGGAAAATCGTAGTCAATTAAATATTTGTTAAGAGATAATTAATGAAGCACATTATATGATTACAACTTTAAATTTTATTACTTCAGTTATTAAGTTATTTTTCAATTATCTATATTTTTTCATGACCGAAATACAATTTTTTCAACACTTTTATCCTACTTGATGCTGTAGTTATAATAGATGTGCGTTATAAAGTATTCGGAAAGTTGATATAAAAGCTTGCAATAACACAATCAAAATTGTAATAACATGTCTCATCACAAATAACGTCCACATAATATACTGTCATAAAGTCGCAAGATCCTGGATTTCAAAATTCCCCATCACTGGCCATGCTTGGGAAGCTTGCGTCTATTGACTTCCAGTTTTGTCCAACGAATTGGGACAGTCTTTTACAAGACAATCAATTTAATGCTCCAGAGTCGGTGGAAAATACCTTAAGAAATTTCATTGAATTCCCTTTGATGTATTTTTGCAGAGATATCAGTTAAATATACACTTACTACATAACATTCCTTACAAAGAAACATATGTTTTTAATTGGTCTTTACAAAAATTAATGGACTAATTACGGATATAGATTATTGTTATATCCATTAATTAACATCAAGAAGAAATGCTGAATATATTTGACGTTAAATTTGTAGATATTCATTTTAATTTAATTTTTCACAACTAAATGAAACTGCGTCACGTAGTATTATTTTCACTTTATTTAAATTCTTTACTACGACCTAGGTTTCGTTGTATGACAATATCTGCAGGTGGGCAATTTGTAAAGATCTCTCCAAATTGCCCACCTGAAGATGTCATATAACGAAACCTAGGTCGTGGTAAAGAATTTAAATAAAGTAGAAATAATACTACATCACGTAGTTTTATTTAGTTGTGAAAAATTAAATCAAGAAGGAATATTACGTTTTTAGTTAAAAAAGTTGTTTATGTGGTGGGCACGTTTCATTAGTTCATACCTATGTCGCATTATATATCACTCTTTATGGTTTCATTCTTTTCTCTAATGTTTAATTTATTGTGTACTATATAATCTAGAATAATTATTTTCTACTAGTGTTAAAAAATAATTTATGAACATATGAGACGTAGGCCTACTAAATTTAATATTTATTACCTCGATAGAAATGAGTTGAATATTTAGGTTTTTATTAATTCTTAAATAATATTTTCAAAGAAATTTCATTTATTTATCTTAAACACTATTTTATTTTTCCCAAAGTTTTCAGGTAGATAAGCAATGATTTTGCCGTGCCCCACCATTCGCTTTTAATGGACACCATCTAATTATTTCCTCGATTTGTACTACTTTGTACTTTTTGTTACTTTATTAAAATCAGTAATATTATTTACGAAGGTCATCAACATTCAGTTTTTTTCTAAAGTAATAAATATTTTCACTATTGTTAATTTATTTAGTAAAACAATATACAAACGATTCTCCGAACGATTTAAGCGTGTTCAAAAAATATTCCGTACGACTCGCCTAAATAGTTTATTAGCCATTGAGTGGCAGAGATATTTCAATTCATCCTTTAATTAACTTAAAAGCTTTCATCTGCGGCCCACCCGCATAAGGCTCCACTCCACCATAAAGTTATTTATGGATATTACCCGAAATTTGAATTGTGTTTCGGGCATTCGCCGTTTCTGTTCAGATACCCGGCTACGTTGTTGTTTATACTGAACACTTTGTCTTGCTGAGCTTTTCTGCTGGGAAAGTATGAATTTAAACGTAAATGAATTGTGTATTTATAAATTAATTTATGGGTAATAAAATTTTATGGGCATTTTAGAAAGTTGCAACAAGGCGAGAAAGATAATATTATGTTTTTAAGATCAAAAAACGGACATAACCAACAAATATATTGGTTATTCAAAGAAATTGCTTATAACAGATATAGCTAATAATATTGGCGAATTATAAGCGAATACTGATGCTTATAGGTTCAAAAATATTTTTCAGTATTATATTTAAACCAAACTACCAAACAATGAGAGTGAAATGTTAAAATTTCCCACAAGATGAAACTAACTGAAATATTGAATTTTTTCTCCGATCTTTTGATCCTTTGGAATGATTATCTGATTATGTTGTGATTATTTATATGATGTAAACATAATCACAAATTTTAGTCATTATTTTATAATATCTTAGTACAAATATGTAGACAAAAACTAGAAGCATAAAGTAACATTATTATGAAAATGATAATCGATTATTAAACTTTTATGTTAATTGTAGTTCAACTTGTCTTCATATTAAAATCTTGTCTTTAAATGGATGTCTTGTATGCAAAAGTTGCTATGTTTCAAGATATAAATTTTCGAGAGAACGTATTGAAAATTAAAATAGTATAACCCTTGTGATAAATAAATCCTTTCACGTTAAAATAAAATATATTTTGAAAAAAAAAACGATTTAAAAAAGTATGTATTAAAAAGTAATAAATAATTAATTCAAAATAGGTACCCACTTATTCGCAATAAATAACTAAGTTACTAATTTTTCAATCGGAACTCATCATCAGACCCTGACCTAGTCATGTGCAGTTATTTTGCAAAGTAACGACTACTAGAAAAAAGTATCTTTAATCATGGTTGATTTACTAGTATTCGTTAAGGAGTTCTATTATTCATCTCCAGAATTGATCACCAGACCCTGACATGGTAAGTGGTGTAGTTATTTTGCAAAATAACAACTACCCGTAGCAAATATCTTGAAGCATAGTTATTTACTACGATTCGTCAAGGAGTACAGATTGTACATTTCCGGAATTCACCATCAGATCATAATCATATTTATATGGGATCACTCCTATAGTATCCTCTTTCAAATAAAAAAGAATTATCAAAATCGCTCGGTAAAAAATTAGCGCTGAACATACATAAAAAAAAAGGTTTGGACGAATTGAGAACCTCTTCCTTTTTTGAAGTCGATTAATAACCTTCAAAAACACAATTTTTTTATTCTGGATCAGTATGACACAAAAGAATTTCTACAAAAAAATTGCCATTTGAGATTTTTTTGTCAATTATACTGGGAAAAGAAGGAGTCGCCAAAATGTGAAATAAATTGAATTTTCAGACCCTACTGTCAAAATACGCATTCAAGTCATCTTAAAAAAATACTACCTTCTCGCAAGTATTATCTTTTACGTTTCCCTTTCTATGGAATACCCGTCCTGGAACATGTGCACTATACAACTAGAAAAATTTGGACAATTTTTTTGAAATCATATGAAAGTATACACATTAAAAACTATATACCTAGAAAGAAATTCTGCAGTTGATATTTATTTGTTATAAAAAACCATTTAAAAAAAAATACTCACAAGAAATATGTCGAAATGTGTACATTACATGGTAATTTCTCACTATATTCACAATGAATTTATCGTTAGACATTACACATTTGACACAAACACAAAGGAATTAAAGTGTCAAACAAGAAAAATTATCAATTATACCAATTTAATAGGTTTTACTATCTGTAAATCTTTAATATATGGTTCTTTTTTAATTTATGGCTATCAACTTTTACATTTGGCATTACTACAAAAATATAATTATGGTAATTAATTTTTCAGATATAAATTTGTAATGGACTAGGTATAAAGAAAAAGAATACAAATATATGGAACTAAAATAGTTTCCGGCTGTGGCTAATGTATTAAACAAATGTTTAAAAAATAACTTCCATAAAAAAATTATATTTAAAAAAAAAACACTTGTATAAGTATTTCGACTGAATAAGCAAAATCTCTGCTCAGCCCGGCCGGGCTGGGCTGGGCTTAATTTATGTAATCAATAATAAATATTTTCAATATTAAACTTTTCTAAAAATTAAATAAATATGTTTGTGAATTTAAAATATATTTAAAATTTAGGCAACTACAAAGTGAAATGAATGTCATAAAATATTCAAAAAATATATATGCCATAACCTAATATAACCTAACCTAACATAATCTAACCTAAACTAACCTAATCTAACCTAATCTAACCTAACCTCACTTAATCCAACCTAATTTAACTTAACCTAACCTGACATAACCTAACTTAACATAACCTAACATAGTCTAACCTAACATAACCTAACCTACCCTAACATAACCCTACCTAACCTAACCCGACCTAACATAGCCCGACCTAATCTAACCTGACCTAACATAATCTAACCTAACCTAACATAGCCTGACCTAACATAACCTAACCTAACTTAAGCTAACATGATCCAACCTAACCTAACCTAACCTAACCTGTCCTGACCTCACATAACCTAACCTAACTTAGCATAACCTAATCTAATCTAACTTGACCTAACCTAACATAACCCAACCCAACCTAACCTAACCTAAGCTAAACTAACCTAACCTCGCATAACCTAACCTAACATAGCCTAACCTAATCTAATCTAATCTAACCTGACCTAACCTAACATAATCCAACCTAACCTAACCTAACCTAACATAACCTAACCTAACCTAATCTAATCTAATCTAACCTGACCTGACCTAATATAACCCAACCTAACCTAAGCTAAGCTAAACTAACCTAACATATATGTAACTAAAATGTTTAAAAATAAATTGTTTAAAAATAACTTCCATGAAAAATGTATATTTCCAAAAAAAATATTTGTTATAAATATTTCGAAAGAATAAGCAAAATTCCAGCCCAGCTGGCCGGGCTTAATTTAAATAATCAACAATAAATATTGTCAATATTAAACTTTTTATTAGTAATGAAATTAATAATAAAATAACAAAAATGAAAAAAACAGTATGTGAATTTAAAATATATTTAAAATTTAGGCAACTACAAAGTGAAATGAATGCCATAAAATATCCAACAAAGATATATTATGGCAATAATAAAAATAAATTTGATTGTTTCTTGAATGATGGCACCATTTAAGCAGAATGTAGTTGTTTAAATTGACATATTAAAAGAAAATATTCAATTTTGATAATTTATTTTTCTTATAAATATTTAATAATTCATAACAAATTAAGCTTTTAATTGGGTAGTAAGTGGTTAGTGATAAAATAATAAGTGAAATAACTGGAAAAAGTGGATAAAATCTGTTCCGTCGCAAACAAAATCGTCAGGTACAAAATTTTCAAATTGTTTTTTTTTTATAATAAATAATCATTAATTGCAGAATTTCTTTCCAGGTATGTAGTTTTTGATGTGTATACTTTCATGTTTCATGTGAAGTCAAAAAAATGATCGAATTATTGCTGGTTGTAAAGTGCATTTATATACCCCCGTTCTTTGAAGTTGTAAATACATTTTATAATTTTGTATTTTTTTGGTCCATTTTTTATTTTTTTTTTACAAAATTTAAAATGTTTCTTCGAATTAAATTTTTTTTATGTTGAAATTGTTCCATATGTTTTTGTCTCTATTGAAGTTCTACACAATGCAACATATTTCAAAAACCCGGTTTTGTATAAATTTTGAAGTAGAAACGGATTTATTAAATATATATATATATATGTATACATATATATATATATATATATATATATATGTATATATATATATATATATATATATATATATATATATATATATATATATATATATATATATAGTATAAAAGTTCATATATGAAATAAATAAGTAAAGTATATTATTTTTTTTGTAACAGAAATATTCAGAAATGGACCTTTCAAAAATATCCCAAAGACGTTGATGAACAGTCGGGAAAAGCTTTCCATTAATATGCCAATATTTCACTGTACTACAGTTGTTATATGAGAAACCAGCAATACGTTTAACACGAGTGACCTTTTGTCCTGGATTGTCAACCCTCGTTATTGCGATATAGAATTCACCGTCTCGACGGCCAGTCTCAGCACAGTCAGCAGAAATTACTTTTTCAGTAATTCTGAGCGCAAATTTACACAAGTGAAGGTATTCGCCAGAAAGAGAATTGGTTGTTTGAAAAGACCGTCCTAAGAATAATTGCTGTGTCAAGCCCGATAATGGAAAAAATCTAACAACATATAAAGCACTTACAAGGAATATAATAAATAAAAATATACAAGTCGTTAGTTACTAAGTAAAATAAGAATTGTTTTCTTGCGGATTTTTCACGAAAATGTAAGATGAAAATAATCTACAAATTATTTGACCAATTGCGGCGACATAATATATTTTTGAATAACAAAATGTTTTTTCATTTCAACGTTTTCTTAATGGTAATTACATTTAAATATTTCTTCACCATAAACTAAAATTCCTTAAAAAAAATGGAGAAAATCACTGAATTACCATTATAATAGATTTTTTTTACGAAATAATACTGATATCGCTCAGTATTTAACGTCAATTAAGTGTTTCATCGTGTAGCGCTGTATTCGTTTTGATGATCGTGCAGTACAAGACACTTAACCCTTACGTTGCGGTTGAAATAGTGTATCTCGAGAACGAGATGAGATACGAAAAAAATATTTGATTATAATTCTTTGTTAAATTTTATTCCTAAGATATATAGTAGGATATTAATTAAGAATATACTTAGGATATATAGAACCACCAGAAGCCAGTTTGTTATACCAACTTAACTATGGTCTGTTTAATATTGGAATGCGCGTAATATTGGAATAATTTGCAGCCTTCATTATCGTTATAAGCTAATGAACATATTTCTTTTTAGTTTTTAGTGTTCTGTATGAAAACAAGAAAAACGGAGCGTTCTTTTCAACTCGGTATTTGTTCGTCCATTTATGTATTTTCTAACAAAATACTCTTAGAAATATATATGCGTGTGTGTGTATATGTATGTGTGTATATATATATATATATATATATATATATATATATATATACACACATACATGTAAAGTATAATATGTATACACATGTAAAGTATAAAACCTTAGTACCCTTAGTACATTAGTACCAGTGAGTAACTTTGGGGTCATGTATTTTTTCTTATTTGCAACTCTATCCTGTACATAATTATAAAAATGATAAAATTTAGTAAAATCTAGAAGTAGTTACTCATGTGTTTAAATATGTCAAGTTCATGAATGACATTTTCAAAAAGCAGTAAAAATGGTTTTCTCGTCCACTTTTCTTTTATAAAAATAGTAAGGAAACGATATGAAAGAAAATGGAAAGTGAAATTTACCTTTAATGAAAGTTGTAAGTAGCACTTTATATAATTAATTTCAATTCCTGTAAGTAATTTAGATCGCGCGTGTCCACGTCACTTTTGGTTGTTTTTTTATACTAATACAGTTAAACTGATCTAAATTGCATCTCCTGATTGGTTCATAACCAATATTGTTTTATATGTCACACGAAAGCAAAAAAGATGGTAATAAAGTTGCAGTTCACAACAATACATTTCCAAGATAGGATTCGAGAGTTGACGTTTTCCCGATATATTAAAATATCAAATATAGTCTAGAATATTAAGAATAGTCATAAGCGAGTTAAACCTGATTTACCCATTTTGGAGGGTCAGAATATTGATTGACCAGTTTCGTTCATACCTTTTATGTCTCGTTAAAACTACTAGTGATCCTGTTGGCTTGTTAAAAGTGTATTTAAATAAAAAGATCTGATCCCCTAAAGTACCAGTATATGGCCCAGGTAATCGGATTATTGAGGTTTGTTGTAAATATTTTTCGGTTACTTAGTTTTCGGTTTCAGTATCATATCCACTTTACTACGTGTATACATACTAAGACTATGTTTACACATATTGACACTCTTTGTTAAGTATATATAATTTACGAAATTTTATCATGGGTTCAAGAGTGATTGGTGATTATTCTATATAATAAGTGTTTTTTGTAGGAATGGAGTATTAAAAAAACCTATTTAAATGGAAATCAACGTAAAGAAATCTAAGTCATATTTATATATATATATATATATATATATATATATATATATATATATATATATATATATCTTAGTGTGTAGTTAAGCAATTGGTTAAGGTAAACAATTGTTCATTAAAATTATTGTAAAATTTTGTTCAAAGTGTAATAATGGAAAAGCTTATGTTACTGGTTTATATATTTGTTGTTTAAAGGCTAAACTAAAAAAAATTGTTAGTGGAAAAATTTTTTGCTTCTATTTTATCTGTTCATTTGCGGTGTTATTTGAAAATTTTGAAAAAAATCATATTGGAATTTTAAATATCTAAATTAGTTCATATTAGTGAGACCAGTCAGAAAAATGCAAACATTGGTAAATTTTTAATGCTATGAGTTTAAAATCTACTTGGAATTGGTTTTCTCTTAATATTTAAAAAATGCAAAATATGGTAAATTTTTAGTGCTATATTTGTAAAATTATTTGGAGTTGATTTTCTCTTAGTTTTTAAATTAGTTTCTGTTAGTGAGAACAGTCAGAAAAATTTAAAAATGGTAAACTTTTAATGATTCTAAAAACTACTTGGAATTGGTTTTCCCTTAATTCAGGTTGAGTCTTCAAGGATACGTTTTGTAATGCCGATTTGGAAGCGCGGAGTCGCTAGAAACACTGTGCGCTGCAAAATCGGCACTTGGAGGTGAAGAAAGTTTTAAATTTTGAATAGTTTTTTGGCGATTTTTTTATAAAAGTAGTTATCTATATATTTTATGTACAATTTTTTTAATAATTATTTTTTTTCTATTGTTTATAGTTTGAACGCAAAAAGACTTACTTTTTTGTACAAGAATTTAATTGTTTGCTTAGTTTTCTCAAATCGTTCAAAAAATCTCAAACAACGGTTTATATATTTTTGAATATCAGGTGCTCATGTTTTACTACATCAAAGGACTTGTTTCGCTAATGCTCTATTTCTATTTTACCTGTAAAAAGTACCTCGTAATAAAAGAGGTATATATGAAAATATACGGAAATAGAGTATATAGCAGTATCTAGGTATATGGCATATGAGCAAGGTTCGAAAATAGGTGAGCGTCCAGTACCAAAGTTTTGTGCCGAAGCGTGTCGCCTATAAATTCACAGCTCGACGAAGTGAAAACAAAGGAACAGTGTGAGGTAATGGTTCGGTGTAAACATGTAGGGTAGATGGTCCCTAGTATCTGTAGAAAGCTCACAGTACCGAGCTTCGGGTATTTGAAGTTCCAAAGACCTATATTTTATTTGCGGATCTCATACATACAATTCAATACTATGGTTCAGTGACCGTCGGATGGAGTCCGTATTTTGTTGAAGCACGTTTAAATATTCAGTGGTGAAGTTCCGTAGATGTAAAACGATATATTTATCGTAATAATTCACAGAATTGTATTTTATTTATGCGGGTAAGTATTTATAACAATAACAGTGGAAGTAACTTTTTTTTCTAATTGATTACATTGATTAATTGCAAAAAAATTATTGATTAATATTCGACTTTTTTTTAATTTAATCAATGTCTTTCATTTGGTTAACCGTTGTTTGAATTATAAGAGAACGTATTTGAGACCAATAATGTAAGTAAGAAAATGTTAACATAGTGTTCTCACTCACACACACAGTGTTCTCACATACACATACAATGTTCTCAAAACAGCACATCGAAAGCAGTTTCTTTGACGGACAAAATTTTTCGTCTCTATAATGATCACAATTTAATACGATGAATCTATTGGAACAATGGCGTTTATTTTGGCAAAATTAATAAAAGAAACGAGTGATTGGATTAGTGCTTGTAATCTACGTTATAATTCTTTTTTGAAAAGATGTTGAGAAAAATAAATAAATGAAAATCGGAACGACGGTAATGGTTTCGTGCACATTTAAACGTAAAAATTAAAACGTTACATTTCACACATGAATTGCTTTATTCTTTAAATTAGGAAGCTGTGAAATTAGGCAGTATGGAAAATTATTGATTAAAATATTTCCGTATGTAATTTGTAATATTGTAATACTTGTAATATTGCCTCGTATAACTATCATATAATGAATATAGTCCTGGGAAGATGGCATGAAACAAGTAAAGGCCCTTAACGGAAAAACACCGACTACGATAGTATAGAAATTTAGAAAAAAAATTATTCACCTGTCGTAATTATACAATTCTTTTTTTGGATGTTTGACATGGGTAATTTTGAATTACTCTTTTAAAATTATTCCTGCTACGCACTTCATAATGGATTTAGCTGAATTATTTGCTGAAAATTTTGCTGTTATTTAACATTTTCATAAAAGGAATATATAATGTTGACCTATTTAAGTCCTTCAATTGTTTATGGAGTATTGGTGGAACAAGTAATTTTTCCTTTTTTAGATTAATTACCGAATGCTAATTAAAAATTTAAGACTGAAAACCAAATTTTTAATTCGAACATTATAACATAGTCCAAAGCCAAGTTTTGAGTAATGTTTTTGTGAGTTTTTAACATTTTCTATTAAATATCGCGTTTTTGTTCATACCATACATTCATGTATCTATTTACATTGAACACAATAGTAACTACCAGTCGCCATATAGCATGGACCGTGACATCTATATAATGATACCCGGAAGGTAAAGAAAATTCATGGGTATGTATGATATTTTTGAAGTCTACGACCATTCGCCTCGATCATTAGATAGATACAGTTCTGTGAATTTCTATCACCTCAGAGAGCTCAGCGAATAAATAGATTATTAGTTGAGAGATTAATAGAGTTTTGGATATAGAAACCTGTCTTTTTTGTCTATTTGCCATAAAATCCGATATATCTAAGAAATATATTAATACATTCCTAAATAATATTCCAGTAGAACGATACACTCATTACCATTAGAATTAGGAAAACATATTACGAAAAAACATCTATTACTGCAGTTACGAAATTGAGAAAACTCGCGAAGAAAGCAATTTTAGTTTCATTTATCTGAAATATTAAGCCAATTTATGATAAAAAAACCTTCAGTATATAAAGAATATAGATTCCTTTAAAGTGTCCCGTCCCGAGTTCCCTAGTGGAGTCAACAAAACTAATTTGTTTACGAAACCCATTTGAAAAAATCAACAAAAAACTAAAGGCATCCAACAATCATTGTGATTCAATTAATTGCCTTTTTAGAAAAAGTAATGGATGAATTTGATTGATCCTATCAACATGTTGGAGATGCGACCCTTGTTTTAAAATGAGAATAATTAGAACAATTATGGCAGATTGTTCAGGGGTAATGATGTGGATCTTCTAACGTGGTGGAATGTGAACAAGCGGAAGTATGAGATTATTTTTCCTGTTGCAAGACAATATTTAGTTAAACCACCCACGAGTATCCCTAGCAAACGCATGTCCAGTGTAGATGGTTTTCTTTCCACACCTCAAAAAACAGACTGTGAAGAAAAAAGGCATCAAAGCTTTTATTTTTCAAATTTTATATTCCGGTGTCTCAATTTGATTATGAGCTGGCAAAAATTATAGTAACAAGTACTTTATATTAAGGATAAGAGTAACATAACGAGTACTTTATGTTAAGGATAAGAGTAACATAACAAGTACGTAACAAGTACTTAAGTTAAGGATAAGAGATTTTATTTAAGCTGTAATGAGTAAAAAATTATTTTAAAAAAGTTATTTATTTTATTAGAACAAATGTTGCATTTGTGTTCAAAATATTGTTTCTTGTTGTAGTGAAAAGTACGTATGTTTTACTAATGTTATAATTTGGTATTGTAGTGGTGTAGCAATTTCTGACTAAAAAGATATAATTTTGTAATAAGGTAGTAACTCTAGCATATGCCATAATTTTCAAACATGTAATGAGGAAATTGGAAGGAAAAAACATATTTTGAAACTTGAGAAATGCAAAACGGTAAATGAAAACTCAATTTAATTTAAAAAAACTTATCAAGCACAAGTGGAACTCACGCTACGAGGATTCCATAAACATTTGGGCATTTCTAGACATTTAAAGATACGCAATATTCCTATTAAATTATTCACAAAACTTTTAATTTCTTAGAACAAAAATATATTGTCTACTATACTTTACAGGCGCATATTCAAATTTTTTTTCTTTTATATCATATAACTGCAAATTAACGGTTTTCGATTTTTCTCATTTACTTGTGCCGAAATTTATTTTTCTTGCACAATTTTGTGATAGGTCGACGGGAAGTATCTCTCTCTGCAGCAAATAGTTTTTCAAATTTAAGTTATTGTGCTTTTTTATACATTTTTCTATTTTCATAAACTTAACATGAAAACATCTCTCACATTCGCTAAACAGTGCGGTTATCACATTAAACCTCACAAAATAAAATACAATATATTAGCGAATATAAATGCGAAGGTGAACATTAAAAAAAAGCAAATATTCTTGAATACGAATACAAATTTAAGAACTATCAATCCATCCTTTTTCTTATCTCTAAATATGTGCAGACAGTAAAGTTTCAAAATTTTAAACCCCCAGTAGATGGAGATTAGTAAATGTTTAAGGCTTCATAAGAACTACAAAGACTTAAAATAGCTCGTAATAAATTATCGTAATCCATTGTAAAAGAGACAAAATGAAGCCAAAAAGCTACTATTACTTTTTACTATAAAAGCTGTGAAAATACAGAATGAGCCGATTCAAAATTAAAAAAAAAATCGACAGATGATGACACTTGAAAATCATTACATTGACACATCTAGAAAACCATCGTGTATTTGTATTACGTAACAAGAATTTGGAACCTTCCATATTTAAGTATATCTTATTTAGTAGTATTAAAAAAGTTTTGTCTCATTCGCTAACATAAGAAAATATTTTCACTCCAAGCCTTAGTATGAAAAGGGAAATTAATAAAAGGCACCGCTCAAAGATAAGATACACCCACACACCAGGGTATCCATATCAATGATAATTAATAGCAGAATGCAACGTTACCGGATTTACAATGTAATTAATAATTCATTAAATTTCAATTGAAATTTGCTTTCAAAGAAGGTTTTAACATTTTGCATATTGGAGTACACAGAGGGATGCATATTGATTTAAGCATTTAAAGGACACTTTTGGTTTCTTGAGTTGCCGAACTCTAAAAAGAAACACCATATCGACAATAAAACTTATGCGGTGGATACATATTAACGCTTCTAGCAATATGTGTATTTGTCGTATATATGTATGCTTGAGGAATATAACTTTTGTTTTCGTGGCCTAAAATAGAGAAATAATATTTTAGAACTAAAGCTAGAGTATTTGCTATCTAAAGCTTGTCCTATTTTACCCTTACGTATACCTGGAACTCGTACCGTGCGTGGTGCACGCTAAGTCTCCTCCAATATTTCACCGCGCCAGCCCATTACGGGGGCGCGTCCGAGCTACAGGGCGGAGAGCGTGTAATTTGTTTTCTTATCAAGATAAAACGTCAGTCTAACAAGTTTATGCTAAAAATAGGATCGTAATAAATAAGGACAGTGTCCGCCCGGGTAGACGGGCACCCGTTTATCTGCGGCGTCCGTGAGTTACCGCGGCGGTCGATGCCGGCCGATACGGAACAATTGAATTGCCATTAGATCCACGTACATCCGGTTGAATAGATAAAATGGACCAATAAATAAGGAGCGGTTGTCTCGGGAGATCGCGTCGCGGTAAAACGCGCCGCGTGTTTGAGTAATGGTTCCGCCCCCATAAGTTTAATGAAAAATGCCCAAGTGCGATGTGCATTTTTCATTGGCCGGAGTGAAATGTATTTCCTCCGGCACGACGGTGGGCGAAGCATCGGATGAGGGTTTAAAGGACTGGGAATTGATTAATGGTCCGAGCGGTGCTGTGAGCGATCCACTGCGCGGCGTATCTGTACTTCGTTTTTGTCAATGCGCAGTTGGCGCTTAAGTGACAGACGTACACAATCATTTGTGCAGCATCGTATTTAAACGCGGAGTTGCTTCAATTTATTAAGTAGTCACTTCAGCTCGGTGGGTAGTTTGTAGTTGAACACGGTGGGAAATTATGCTCACGCGCCTTCTCACAAGTCGAAAGTTGTCTTTCATAATGAAAAGTATTTGTAACCAATTACATTGAACCGAATCATTGAGTGTGTGTTCAAACGTTAAATGTGCAGTTCAAATACCCGACGGATTTCAATATATGAGGTATTGTTGGATTCGTCATGGCACTTCGGGTGATAGAGAATTGGTGACGTCACAAAAATCAATCAAAAACGTTAGCCACTATATTGTAGAGAGGATTTTTTTTGATAATCTTTGGAATATGCAATTATCTAGTTATAAACATTTCGAAAATATGTATATACCGCGACCGTGACGGAAAAAGGTCAGTAATATGCCTTGAATGTTTTCGAACGAACCCGCGCCGGGACCTGTATTAATATTTTCTCGTTAATTGTCATGTTAGGGTTTTGTATCCGAAGGATCTGAACGGAACCTTATTGCTTTTGCTCAGCTGTCTGCCTTTCAGTTCGTTATCGCAGTATAGCTTCCAAATGGTAAATGCTAAAAGTTCAGAGAACTGAATCAAAGTTTGGGAAATACATTTTCTGAGGCTCCAATAATACACACATGATGCGACGATAAAAAAATAGTGTGACGTTTATTTGATTGCAACACGTAGTTCGACAGAGCCGCTTAAAGAGAGTTCGAAATATATTTTGTTGTAATTTGAGCTTATAGAACCCGAATATATGTGAAAATTGAGTTTCGCTCTATCTTCCAATGTACATGAAATGAAAATTTGAAAAATGCATATAATTAGTTCAATTTTAGTGAAAAATACATATAGATTGTTAAAATATTTAAACACTTAAAAGAGACTTTTTATCAAAATTGTTGACATTTTCTTAAGACGTAATACTACTAATTTAATAAAGTGGAAAGTTTTGTTTGTCTTTTAGAACTATTAGTTTTATTGATAGACAACTTTTACAATATTACAACTTATATTTTCTAGATCGTCACAGACAAACAGTTGTGTATATTTGTAGTGCCAGCTGTATCTACGATTGCGTTCGCGTGAAATTCAGTTTAAGAAAAGTTATTAGTTTTTTTTCTTGTATATGTTGCTCCTGGGTATAAATTATTACCAACCAAATTTCATAAAAATCCGTCCAGTAGATTTCGCGTTATTGACGAACAAATTACCATACAGACAGATAGGCAAATAAAAATTCTAAAAACAGATTTTCTGGCTTCTGTTGTCATTTTATACGCTAAATCAATTACAATTTTATTATATGTACAGATAATTTTTGAGACGTAGTTAAAAATGTCAACGCAGCCGGAAAAAAAAGTTGCCGATCTGGGTGTGTTTGTGACGAACGCTGGCAAAACTATTACATTAATAGATACATTAATAATATGTATAGGAAATCGCAGGTCTTAAAAATCCAAGAAAAAATCCTTACACAAATAAGCTACGGTAGCTGTTTTTAAGTTATAAGTAAGTAAATGAGAGTAGGAATGTGCGTTTTAATGGCGTTCGTTAATATATATTCCCATATACAGAATTTTCTCTGTTACAATTGTATTATATGTACAGATAAATTTTGAGATCTAGTATATGTCAACGTAGCCGGAAAAAAACGTTGCCGATTTGGGTGTTTTTGCGACGAACAAAACTATTACAAATAAACTAATAATATGTATGAGAAATCGCAGGTCTTAAAAAATCCCAAAAAACATCCTTATACAAATGAGCTACGGTAGCTGTTTTTAAGTTATAGGTAGGTAAATGATACTAGAAATGTGCGTTTTAATGGCTTTCGTTAAGATATATTCCCATGTAAAGAATTTACTCTGTTACAATTTTATTATATGTACAGATAATTTTTGAGATGTAGTTAAAAATGTCAACGCAGCCGGAAAAAAATTGTCGATTTGGGTGTTTTTGTGAAGAACGCTGGAAAAACTATTACAGATGCACTGATAATATGTATGACAAAATCGGAGGTCTTAAAAAAATTCAAGAAAAAATTCTAAATATAAATAAGCTACGGTAATTGTTTTTAAGTTGTTTTTAAGTAAGTAAATGAGAGTAGAAATGCGCGTTTTAATGATGTTCGTTAAAAAACATTCGCGCATGGAGGAAGGAGAATGGAGGGGGGGGGGTGGGGAGTCGGGCATAAGAGCATAGTGTTGCGGCATATTATTATATTTAAAATAAAGTGTGCGACTGCGTTTACGAATGAAAAAATATGTATGAAAAACTTTTGATCAAATAACTTAATGTTACGAAGTTTCTGTAAGGGTCGTACGTCGATGTGGTGTATGAAGAAATATATTAGACACTATTTTTATTTACCCTAAAGACACCCATGCAACACCGGTGCGGACTGTTTCTTGGTTACTAAAATAATATGCAGGGCTACAAAATTAAAAGTAATAAAAATTCAAAATTATTCGAATAAGAACATTTCTTTTGCAGAACACAACAGACGGTGGTTCTAATATTGATGTTTTCTTCCTAGATTGATCTAACAGTTAAAGTATTTTTAGGATTAGTAAATTAGTTGGAACATCAGAGAATCGATTTGAAAACCGTGAAAAAAGTAGAAAAAGTGATTTGGCCATATGTACTGCTGTTATATTAATTCTGTTAATTTAATTTTTAACCCCTTAACGTTTCAAAGCAGTCGCTAATAAATTTCTAAAATCTGAATGGTATTAGATGTTCAAAGATTATAAATCTATAATGAGATGTGCGAGATTCAAAATTGCTTTTTCCTTGCATTGAAATTAACAAAAAACAATGTATTCTCTTTTTCAAAATAAGCGCTAATTAAGGCTATAACCATATATTTATTATTTTTCTATTCATTTCTTAACAATAAAAAGAAAGACATATATTCTTTAGGTTATTAAAATTATTATAAATTGCCAAGTATCAAAAAATACATAATACACTGGAAAGTTAATAATCTTTCGGGTAATTGATGTCTCCTATTGTAGAAATTGTAATATTCAGACTAGTCAAACGTAAAGGAAATATTTGCAAAAAATGCGCGTTGAAAATCACATTTTAGATTTTAATTTCCGTTGCTATGAAATAAAAAATTAAGTCATTTATAGGAAATACTCATTTTACGCGTTTCCCAAAAATATGGTTTTCATATAGCGCTTTTTTACTCATTTCTATAGTACAATACTGACAACTGAAGAATTATTTTCATTTTACAGACCGCTTTTCCATACACGCTACCTTTTTTACGTTAACCATTTTAGTGATGCTGCCCATTCGCACAATATAGTATGACAACAAGTTTCATTAGAATAACTAATCAAATGATTGTAAATAATTAAAATACATTCTATTTATGCATTAAAGTTATATCTCATTAAAGTAGAAAGGGCGTAGACTACAGAGTACCATTTTGCACTTGTGTTTTGATTTAATAAATCATTATGTTGCACGAGTTCTTCTTTTATCGGATACTTGTTGTTTGTACTACTTGTATTGTATTTTCCGTTGGCGAATTGGTGCTCAGTTATTTACACGGTATACTGCATGCCGGCATACTTGAATGCAGTCACCTATGTTACAATAATGATATTTTTTTTTTAAAAGTCTCAAACGTATTGAAAAATCCAAAACCTTTTTGCAGAGACACCACCCGACGTTGACATGTAAATATTCCCACTGCTACTTCCAAATCGACTCCAATTACGCCCTTTAAAAAGACCAAGTAGTACAGGAAGAAGAAGACGGGGCGGGCGGCAGGGGTGCGTCGCTGTTTGTATTGTCGCTAGGTAAATTAGTGTGGGCGGGGCGCCGGATCGAGGGCGGATCGATTGAGTTCGGTCGTCCTAGTAACGAGCGCTCACCCGGACAAACAATCCCGTCGACAAATTTATTACCGCTCACCATCCATAATAATATCTATCTCCTCCCTCCCCCGCCGCCTCGCGTCGCACCCCGCGTTCGCGTTTTAATATGAATCACGCATGTCGTGAAGCGCTACTTATCAAGTTTCCTTTGTCGCGCGTCGTGCATACATTGGTTTCTCGCGACCACTGATCCCGGTTACAGAATGTGGCTAATTGCTGTACGGAACTGATGGCTACCATTGTGTTGAGCTAGTTCCGTTTGGCGCGTGTCAAAACGCTTTCGGAAATATCTGGGCCCGGGAGGGGCGGTGGGGTCGTGTGTCAAACTCATTGTTTGATTTTGTGTCGATTTCCCATAATGAATTGTTGGGGTATGTTTGAGGCGGTCATACCCGTGTAACCTTCATTATTCACGGAGATGTTTGGGTTTAATAATGGATGTTAACCAATTTCTGATTTTACGCGTCACACGAGTCGATGTTTGTCGTGAAATGTTTTCCTTGCATACAAATAAATTTGACTAAGTTTCAAATATTTTTCATTTATTATTATTCCACAAACTTTTAAAAATTGTTCATCTCTGATAGTTCCACATAGTTCTTAGTATTGTCTGTTAAATTTAATATTATTTCATAAAATGTGTCACATACAATAAATAATATTCAAGTAAATCCTAACTAACATTATAAATGAGAAAGTATATTTGGTTGTCCTTCTTTCACGTCGCGTGTGGTATTTGGTCGATCTACGCGGTCAGGAATAAATGTTATCATATTTTCTCTGGGAAGAAAACAATCATTACCCGAGTCAGTTGAATAAACGTTGAATATTATACCACCACTGTTCGTCGTTTGCGTTCCAGTCGGAACTTGATCTTCTCTGTTAGTGCACGTAATTTTTCTCGGCGTTTTATTTAAGTGTATCTTAGTGAATATTGTTTGTTCGCCAATCATAAAAAAATTATGGGTCATGATAATACATACTTTTGGTAGCTTTTAATTAGTTCACCATAAGCTTAATAATATTTTAGTAAACTGGAAACACTTCAAACAAGAAAAAAATTAAACACTATTTTGTAATCTCGAGAATTTTAGTTATATTTCAGTATGCGTCCAGGCTATGTTTTTTATGATATTATGTTGAATATATTTTTAACTAAATAACTGCTAAAAATTAGCCGCGGACAGTAAATAAGGAACTATTTTTTATTTTAAAAGTATTAATGTTTGGTTTTAAATTCACTGGGTGGCTTAAAATGTAAAGTTGTGATCCGCAGAGATTTGTTTAATAAAATGCAACAGCAAGACTTGCTTTCCTTTGAAAAAATTAGCGTACTTCGAAAATAGCCTTTTATTATCAGAAGTGCAAATCAAGGACATACGTTTTCATATGTTAGTCAGAATTGAAACAAAGATGGCTAAAGTACATAAAAAAAAGGTTTCATAAAATATATTACTGATTGTGTTACAAGGAATATTCTCAATACCGAAAGTTAAGCAATAGTGAACAAATTTGGGCTGAACACACAATTCAATTTACTGAATCGAGAGACAACTAAAAGACGCAGAATAAAGAACTTCAAAATATAGTAAATAAAGACATGTTAGTACATGTTACTTGGACAGTACTACGCACTTATGGTAACAGAGATGCTTCTGATTTATTAAAGGAAATAATTATGTCCCCTAAGCGAGCGAGAAAATATAAAGAAGTGCATTCTAAGTTTTGTAGAGAATGAGACAATAAAGCTAACTTCACAAAAGCGCTATCAATGATTGTTGAAGTTGATTTTTCAAGGCATCAATATGAAATTATTAGAAGTATTCGAACCATCCAAATTAGAGCATGCTACAATGTGCAAAAAGGACTTCTCCACACACAAGGAATCATGTGGAGTGATCGAAACTCATGTTGAAGCCAAGACCGGTGCATCATTAAATTGATTTGCAAGTGGTTTTATGATGGCTTCCAATAAGCACAATGTAAGCAAAAATTCAAAATGCATCATTTTGAATTTTTGTTGCAAATACTAATATTTTCCAAAGTTTCTTTGTCCACCTTAAATTAGTTTGTGGTAGAAATGAAAACCAAGTACTTTGGCAAAACCCGATTCCTTCGCCGTGATTCTGTTGCCTTATAAAAATCAGATTTTTGAAAGAGTCCGTCGACATTACAAATGGAGAAATTCACTGCTTAGAAAATTCTTTAAACTCATTACAGAATAAGAAGTTATTACTGCGAGGATACAAAGCTTGTTGCTGTGATACAAAGCTTGACGTTGACCACAGTGGATACCAAAGTGTGTAATACTGCAACACAAACATCCTCAACAGCTAGGTCTTACATTTGTGGCGTAACTTCAAAGCAATTTAATATCTAAACCATAAAAAATAATGTTTTTGTTGAGGCATTACTGATTGGTTTTTCTCTTTTGCATGCTAGAATCTGGTTATTTGGGAGCATAATATACTTTTTATACAAAATTTCTGGGCAAGAATGGCTGCTAATATCAGATAATGACAAAGCTCTTGTAAACCAAAGGAAAATAGAGATAGAGGAAAAAAATATTCGTGGAAGAACCCGTCCCGAAAGTAGGTTTCGGCAATACTAATGCCGCAAATATTAGTAGACAATTCTTCGCCGATCCTAAAATAGCATATGAAATAACCGGAACGGATGTTAACCCCAGTTATCGGCTTAATATTATTTTAGAAGTCATTTCAAGTGGCCACAATATTGACTTAAAACTCTTGCCGATTATTCAATACAAACTGCACAGCTGTATATTGATATATATCTGTAGCATCCAATGACTCCTACGAAGCATATAATTATGTTTGTCTTGTGCATGTTGAAATGGTGACGGAAAAAGCAATATTGTTCATACCCATGAACAATAATGCTTTTTCCATCTCAATAATACGTTTTCCGAAGAAGCTGCAGAAGCTCGAAATAAGCATTTTAGGTTGTATCGGCAGATTTTGAATGTAAGTCTCCAAGGGAATATTGCAACCTTGATTTGTTAAACAGACTTCTGTTAAGTTGAGGTCCCCTGGTAACCCCAGCTTGTGGTTAACATAAAAAAACACTAATCATTTTTTAAAATAGACTGGAAATGTTGTTTCTAGCGAACCCAAACCCTAAGAATCATGACTCGTATTCTAAAGAGTATATAGAAGACGCGAAAGATGCGGACATGAGCCGGAATGATCTTGTTTTTGTATTTGGATATATCCTAAATACCCCAACATACGATGAATAAATATAAAATACAATTATGAATAGTTAAAACGTCAGAAATAATTTTTGACTATGTACATACATATATATATATATATATATATATATATATATATATAATATGTGTGTGTGCGTGTGTGTGTGTTTGTGTGTGTGTGTGTGTGTGTGTGTATATATGGGTGCGTGTGCGTGAGTGTGTGTTTGTGTGTGTGTGTGTGTTTGTGTGTGTGTGTGTGTGTGTATGTGAGCGTGTGCGTGTGCGTGTGCGTGTGCTTCGGCTCTCGGGAAAATGGAAGCCAGCCATTTAGCATTTTATGGTTGCTCACTATATTAGCTTAGGAAATAAATATCGTATTAAAATAATAACACTTCCGCCATTCTCAGTCAGCCGAGCTGCCTAGGTACGGATCGTCGCCGCGCAACACAGCCCGCACTAATGAGACAAAGAGTAGATTGCAGATTCGCGGACAGATTGTGAATAAAACACGCGCCGCGCTGTGTTATGACAAAGTTTATAGAGAGGGTCGGCGTCGGGGACGCGCGATGACAAGGGTTGATGCGGCGTGTCGAACCCACCTCAACGCGTTGCCGCCGAGCGATATTGCCGGCGCGCCGCTAGAGCCTTTTTCCGAATTCCCTTCAACCCAAATCAGTCAAAAGCAGTTCACCTGTCCGGAACGTTTTTAAGATATTACAACTGTTGACGGCCCTTAATGTGCCTGAACCGAAACAAGGGCCAAATAAATAATAATTGACCTTGTCGGGAACCACGACGCCAATCAGAGCGCCGGTATCGGTGCTTTCAATGACGCCAAATATATCCCCATTGATGTGGTATGAGAAAGCTGTATGTTATTTTTAGGATATGTGTTATAGTGAAATATCTGGAAGCTTAATATGTACTGTTTTATTTCGTACCAGAGTTTGAGCTTATTGATTGTAAATGAATACTTTAATCTCCGAAAGCGGACAGTATGTCTCCGTCCATTTAACTGTTCAAATAAAAACAGCGTTACTAGGGTTTTTACGAAACGTTGCCAATTTTTTACCCAGACAAGCGAATTTTTTCATTCTGTTCTAAAATATTGTAAATTAAAATTGATATAGAATGAATATATTAACTTAGTAATTTAACTCTACTTTACGTTTTTTTAACTGAAATTTGTTTAGGCAGAGCTAGTACAATATTGTGAAATAAAATTCTCTAAGGAACGAAATTCGTTTGTTACCTAATTTTGTCAATTAATTATTTTAATATTTTACTTTATTTTAGTTTTCCATTTTCAGTTATATGGAATTTTTATTAAAAAAAATTTTCTAAAAACCCCATAATGAGAATTATGTTTTTACTTTAGTTGTTATTTCGCTTTGGTAGAATGTGTTCGTGGTAGCTTATGCGTATGAAGTGAAATTATTTATTGAGAACGAGTTATCAGGTTGGCGAATAAGAAACCTGATCCCCACAAATAAATTTCTGAAAGGTTATAAAAATTCCTTAATAATTTCTGGTGGTTATTCAAAGAGCTTAGCCCTCGTTTTAGTTCATTTAGCAACTAAGTTTCGGTGATTATAGAACAAAAAATTCGGAAACTTTACAAAGAGGACTTAGACGTCTTTTGCTTAATAAATTCCGTTTAGAGCGTAAAGCTAGCGAAACAACACGCAATTTATAAACAACTCTACACAGCCAAAAATAGGTTCAAATGATTCAAAGTAGGAAACATTGATCTTAGTGATAATCCTACAAGAAAATTAAAAAAAATTAAAACCTTTATTAAAATATATTTCAGGTTACTCTTATGTTCTCACACTGTAATAGAAAAACAACTGCATCCTTTGGAGAAGAAGTGAAAATAGTCTGTTAAGTTACCACATGCACTAATATTGGTGAACTAAGACGGGGGTTAGTTAGTTGCCAACCTAATATCTATAATTAATACAATAATATATACTCGTATAATGCTTGTAAATACTGTGAAAAATAATGACTATTTTTAATACATGATAAAAGTTATTCATACTGTTTTATAATTAAATATGAGGGTTATTATTTACAATAAATTAAAGAAAAATAATTTTATTTCAGAAGATTAGTTAAAAAGTTTCGGTTTTTTGAAGTTATGAAAGTAATGAATCATCTGTGGCCTCGTATTCAAATTGCAATATGCATTTCGATTAGTATCATAGAAACACTTATTAAAATTGTTTTATAGATGGCGTTAGTGTACCGTTATATACCGGTAAAACGTTTTAACATTATACTTTAGAGAAACAGAAGGAATTTAAAACAAAAACTAATATTGATTCATTATAAATCTATGTTTTATTAGTATTAGCAATATATGCTATTTAAAATTACCTAATGCGATATAATTCTGCATAAAATATATACAATACATAAGTAACATGCATTTTCACAAGGTTGTTACTATTATTCGTTTAAACTATTAGTGGAATAATAGTGGACAATTGTTGTTGTTTGGGATTATTTAATAAGTAACAAACATGTATTATGGGTTTATAGTTAATAAAAACCGAAATTAAATATTTTTTAAGACCTACAGGATTTTTACCGTAAAACAAAATCAATGATTTTAATACGATTTTATTAGTTTCACTTTTATGTAACTATGTATGCCAACAAATATTTGCTATATTGATCGATACTTACAAATTACGGTATCAGTTTGAAACTGCGAACTTATGCAGTTTTGGTGAAAATTCCGTAATATGGTATCATAGAGTTTATATATTGATGGGGAGGTGGATGTGGACATAGAAACTTTTCAATGGCTAAAAATTGAGATTGGGCTCGTTTTTATGATTTTTTTGGTTACTATTATAATATAATCGGGAGGATCTGATGACCATGATTGGAACTTCTCAGTGAAATTATTATTTTCTTAACAAATTATATTAAACTTCATCGAATTCGGATTCGAGTGATTGCAAAAGCGTGTTTTAGGGGTTTGTACCTAAAAAGGAAAAAAAAGGACCATCAGAGGATCTCTTCATTGTCCGTCTGTCTGTCGAGACCATTTTTCTCAGCAACGAGTGGAGACATCAAGTTGAAAATAATATTAAATACTTAGGTCTACGATTTTTTGGAACTGCAAAAAAGAAGCTTCCAAGTCAACGTTATCAAAAAATACGGCCATTTATGCCACATATTTTGATACTCGCAAATAAATAAATCCTATAGGGTACTTCCCGCCGACCTAGAACCATAAAATTTGGCAAGAAGCTAGGTCTCATAGCACCAGTAAAGGTAAAAGTTGTTAATATGTAGTTATATTATATAAAATATATTTTTTTATATATCCGCCTGTGAAAGACGTAGTAGACAATATATTTTCCTCCTAAAAATTAAAATTTTGGAAATAGTTTAATAAGAATATTATGTACCATTAAATGTTCATAAATGCTTAAATGTGTATGGAACTTTCGTAATGCGAGTTACACTCGTTCTTGACAGGTTTTTATTTAACATTTTTTTAAAACTTTATATTTTAGTTTTTCACAACAGCTTCCCTAAATAAGAGATAATATATATTTATATGTATAAGAATGTAAAAAGGAAATATTCTTTTTTATGTACAATCTAATAAGACTTTGATAAAGGATATAATTGGATCCAACTACAGTTTGGGAACTAAACTAATGAGCAAGTAATAAATCCTTGAAGAGATGTTTACTATTCTATGCTAATATATTATTAATATTATATTATATATACTATTACATTATAAATCTATTACACAGGATAGTTACAAATCAAAGTGGATCTTAAGAATACAAATAAAGCGAATTTGATCAAAGGCTTGAATACTGCCGAATATATAGCAATTTCCATATCGATACACAAAAAAACATTCCAATGGATGCTTTTGTTTATCATTTTATGTTGTTATGTTATTTTTGTCTGTCGCTTGGCGAAAAAAAATATATCGCAATAATAATTATTTCGAGCAACAAATGAGAGAAAAACATTATCATTTAGAATCTTAGAATCGTTCACATCACATGTCTATTTTCAATGTTTATTTTTTTGGGAAAACGTATGACGCAAGATGAAATGAGTACCTAAAGAGGGACAGAAATGAAAAAAATAGGATGAAGAAAAAAGGGACAAATTTAGGATGTTTGAAAAAAGGGAAAGAATTAGATAAACAAGACACTCTGATATATAATTTGACACAGTAGTGAGGGGTCTCAAGAGTGACGAATAAATGTCATGAGGATAAACACAAAACAAGCCTCTCATTTTGAGGCTGTGTGACAGAAGTGTCTAAAATTTAACTTGAATGACTTCTATATAATTGGAAAAAATGTGAATAATGTTCTTGCCTTTAAAAATTTAGTTGTGTTCTTATGGTTGGTTCGACGTAAAGGACTAGCAGCTTAACAAATAATTTTATACGTATATATTTTAATTTACAAGAAATAAGGTGATGAAAGTAAAGAGGGAAGTTTCCCAGCCAAGAGAGAAATTCATAGACATATAAATAAATATATTACGTGCGAATAGAACTGGCACTATTTATTTAGGGTCTTAAGAAAGTTTAAACATGGTGGGAGGAGGAGGAGTGTAATACTCTTTTTTGCCTATTTTGGTGCATGTCGCTCAGGGTATACAACTTAAAATGTTTTTTTATGTATTAATGACAAACATTTTCTTATAATAAAATGTCGCTTGTATTTTATAGGTTTAATTTAAT
This sequence comes from Druceiella hillmani, assembly GCA_039881145.1. Taxonomy (NCBI): domain Eukaryota; kingdom Metazoa; phylum Arthropoda; class Insecta; order Lepidoptera; family Hepialidae; genus Druceiella; species Druceiella hillmani. The sequence continues at coordinate 39,771,087 of JAYKKI010000003.1, read as the reverse complement.
ATTTTTCTTTTTTCTTGGAAAATATATAAAGAAGTTTCACTTCAATACGGGTGGCATTATTTTTCTTTTTATTTTAATTCAGTTCTTTGTAGTGGAGGACGTGAGAAAACATGTATCGAGTCATTTATCGATAGTATTTTTAATAAAAAAAAAATTGATTAGATTAGAAATAGGTCCAATAAGGTATTAAAGCTGGGACCTTTAAATATACTTAAATAAATTTGAGAATTTCAGCAATTCCATAGGCCATCTAGGTATATCTATATTTAATGGAAAGCACTGAACTGGATACAGAAAAACATCCGCTATTGCCGACAAAATGAGTTCACAGTCATTATGGCTTCTCATTAGAATACTCAAAATTTTTATATAAATTTTATAAAAATTGAATAAAGATATTTGCTTGCGATATACAGACTTTCTTTCATTTTCTTTTGTTCCTAGTAGTACTCTGAGATCACTACACTAAAGTACACTAAAATTCTAAAAATTCTGTTTTCAAAATCCATTCGTTTACTTTTTAAATGTTATATCTCTTGCTTAAACGATTTATGTGATATTTATGTAGAAGAAACTTGAAGAGGAATCCAAGGAAACTATGTATAAATGGAAATACATATGTAGACACCCGTCCTTTTAAATGAAAACTATTTTAATTTTATTTTTTTTGTGAACGATATAAAATTTAATTTAATTAATATTTTGTAAACTTTACACAAAATCGTGTTTATTATTAATATTAGGCGATGTAAACTTTACCAATATAGCTTTATTATTGAATATGAAATTGATCTATGATACATTTACAAAGATTATTATTATTTCAGCTTGCAAGTTTAATACTAAATATTAGTTACAAATTCCATACGCATTTTATCAAATATTATGCAATAAAATATTTATATAAATTTACCCTTAGATTGCATTAGGATGGCGTCACAACGTCGATGAAGCGCAAAAATTATCTTTCAGCGTTTCATCGGTTAATTCAAAATTAAATTCACTTTAAAGAGTATACTAATAGGACCGATTGTTGTTTACGAAACCCAAAACTGGAAACGTGAAATTTCAGTGACAAACAGCCTCCTAAAATTTACTACTCTAAATATTCTCTCAACCTAGTTTCCAACGAGATAATGTCTCCATTATTGTATCATTGCGATTCGCGGCGACTGCACCGCAACGCTTTGATCGAGACCGCCTCTCTTATCACCCGCTCTCCCGCCCCACGCGAACAATGCCGCACGGAGTAAGATTAATAGCGTAGCGCGATTGTTTTATTTCACCGCAATGCTTCGTCCGCGAGCTGGCGAGATAACTCCAGCAGATCAGACGCTGCTTTATTGTGACGCGATGCCAGTCACTCGAACATTTAAATATTCACTTAACCATTAGCTGTTTTCCATTACATAAACGCATGTTTAGAAATTGGCCTTAGCAGCGTTAAAGAAAGACAGAAGGAAAATGAATGTAGTCGAAATTAAATGTTTATGGAATATGTATGTAGAGATTATCCAAGTTTTATTGTCAAGTTTTATTGAAAAAATAATAATAACTTATATAAAAATAATGATGTAGTTCAAAGCATGACTGCCGCAATATGATTAATAAATAAAATAAAATATATTGTATATTTCAAATAATCAGGTTTAAAATTTATAAAAACGAATAATTTAACACTATAATTAACATCACATGATAACCAGTTTGCTTATGAAACAAAATTTGCAACAAATAATCAACAATCTATTTCTGAAAACGGCGATCAAAAAAGATGAGTTTTGTTTTTTTTTCATAAAACTCCACCCTTTTCTAGTCTTACATTTTTTTTTTAAAAATCTACTTTCTTTTTTTGTGCAAGGACGCTACTATGTGTCTATATAATATACTTATATTAAGAATGTCTTTAAAAGTGATAGCCATTACCACCATTCATCGTACGCTGTTTCTAAACTATCTTAAATTGCTTTCTATTTATTAATTCTATGGGAATATCTCGTAAGGGACTTAAAACATTTTACAAAATGGGAAATTGGCAATATTGTTATTAAAAAAAACAATAGTAAACAGAATCAATATTGTTATTAAAAAAATTGTATCTTCGAATATGTCATACCTTTTTATAATTTTATTTCATATACTAGTATTGTTAACATCACAGCATATATTGTTGCAACTGTCGTTTGTTACAGCTCAAGAGAATCGTGACTCGATCACAATCTTTGGAGTTGTGAAGTATACTTAAAGCTTACGAGTATATAAGTCGAAAAGGAATAGACAAAAATCTTTGTCTATGAAATTGAAAAAAAAAACAGGCACGTGTAAGCCTCGAGAGTTACAATATACACATTTCCCAGTAAGGTAGTTTCCCGGTAAGCAACAAAGGAAATATTAATATACCTCTAGCTACGTCACTCATTTCACTAGTTGATACATTTCCTTGTACAAAGTTGTTCATTTTGAAGGCATTTCTTCCGTCCCATTGGCTATGCATCAAGTTCTAATTAAGTGCTCATTTCTTCTACTGATTGTTACATTCTGTTGTATATTTTATGATCTTCTTTTGCGGCTCTTTATGTTTAAAGTGTGTTTATATTATGAGAGATAGTTTTTTTAATATTACATGACCTACATTAAAAGAATCAGGATATGATTCTTTTATCGTAGGTCATGTAATTCGTGTTATTATTAGAATTTACTTTTATTTATTTATTCATTTGTCAATTTCAATGTAAAGTATACATGGTGGACTTATTACTACAAGAGCAATTTCTTTCAGTTAATGCTAACAATAAGTTTAGAAAAATTGGTTGGTTGATCTTAAAATGAGTTACAATATGAAATAATAATAATATACTTTAAAAGCAACAAAAATATAATACAAATATTAATATGAGTTATGGTAGAAGTAGGAAATGGCAAAAGTGCAGAAGGACTTAGAAAAGGTAGAACGTTTTTACTCGATCCTTGAAATCTATTATCGAGGATATCTTGGTGTTAGGATCTAGATGATTCCAAAGTTTTACTGCTTGGACAATAAAATATTACAGTCAGGAAGATCTGGAGGATGTTAGGGAATAAGCAGTGTGAGTAAGCTTTCAGAGTCTAACCTGTCATAGAAATATTTAAGTGGTATGATAAAGATAGGAATAAGCATAACACAGTTTATTTATGTTAAACCTGTATAACAATATCGCGACATTGCTGCAAGCTAAGCTAGGATTTCACCCCCACTGTCTTTAGTGAAATGAAAATAAGTGTTGAGTATTTCCTTTTCATTTCGGCATGGAAATTAATTTAAAAATAAATTTCGTTGTTTCATAAAATATATTATTTTAAATGGAATATTTTTGTTGTACATATCCATTTATTTTGAGTTATTATTTACGGTATTATTTTTAATGGCCATATAGAAATACGCAGAAAGTTCTGAAATGGATTTGATGAAAATTTAATATAAGCACGAGATAGTATTATCTTCGAATCTCTTGACTTTATTAAAAATATCAAGTGCTAGATTCCCGTAGGAGTGAATGAGCAGACTCACCGACGCGTCTCACAACCGCTGCGGCGTCGCAAAGGAGTCAAAGCCCGTCTAATTGCGAGATCGGCACAGGGTAAAGCGGATCGCACCGCTGGCGAGCCCTCGTTAGCTCCGAGCGAGCGGCTAATGGCATTAGCGTCCCGCATGCCGTCTCCGTTGCTTACTTTTTATTATTCGATTATATACTGTGAGCCACGGAGGCTGTGTTGCCAAGGCGACGTTCCAAAAACCACATTTCTGTCCGAGGGACGCGTGTTCTTGAACGACGTGAACGAGTTATTTAGGAAGGTATTTCCAATTTGGAGCCGGAATAGGTTTAGATAATTAACAATAAAATGAATATTAGTTGCATCCGCAATTTAGAGTAGAAAGTATTCCAAATATAAATACTGTAAAAAATGGAAGTTGAGTGACGTTTCTAAGGTTGAGTACCTTGGAAGTTAAGGTTGAGTATTTTTATGTCAGCATAAAGAAAATCTTTTTTGGAATTCGACATGTCGGTAAATTTTGAAAGTATTTGTATTTTTTATGTAACTCTTCATATAGGCATTCAACTGACATTATTTTTATTATTCTTAAATTATTATTCTTATATTTATTATTTTATTTATTTGTTTGTTATAATATATACGCTATTGCTACAGGAATAATAAGTCGATTTTATCCTTATATTTTCAGGTAGGAAAGCGGCTTTCTGGCAAGATAAAAGTACTGTGTGGTATTCCACAACAATAAGTGTTGCCCATCCTGTCTTAATGACGGACAGCACCAATATGGGCGAGATTTTAAATACATTAAAGTTGTGTTTATAATAATTAAAATTTATAACAATCATTATTGTTAAATCATTTGTACATATTCCAATAAACAATTGATGTTTTATTTATTTTTCATTTTCACGCTCGTGCTTGTTTCACAGTATATATATGTATATATATATATATATATATATATATATATATATATATATATATATATATATTTGTATATATAATTTATTGAAATGTTCAAGTTCCTGTCAGACGTATGACTAGAAATATTACAAGAAAGTAATAGTATTATTATATAGAGGAAACGGCAATGAATTAGAATTAATTTGGCCAAATTGCCTTGTGTTACCGAAACAGATCGGAGTTTAACGTCTACAGAAAAATGTTTCCTGAAATTTAGTGACGTAAGTATTTTCTGGCCTCGCTACGATTCAATGTCGGCGAGCAGCAATAGCGCTATTAACACTTTTATGCGATTTTGATTATCAAGGTCTGTGTCTGGTTTCACTGCCACGCATAAAAAATCGATTCGGGGAAGCTGGTTATGCTCATCGAGTATCTGGTCTGGATTGGTCTTAACTTTTATGGTTATTTTCTACAAGTATATGTATAAACATATACTTCTCTCTTTTTGCCATATCGACTTTTCCTTAATACTATTTATCCTCACTCATAAGAATAATCTTATGAGTGAGGACACATAGTATTAAGGAAAAGTCGATATGGTAAAAAGAGAGAAGTAACAGAATTAACGTAAAAGAAAAGGACTAGAAATTGTATTTAGGCAGATTGTGGTCATCATGGCTAATTTTTGTAAGTGCATATAATTTTCATAGGATATATTAAGAAAATGAAACGTATATGTTTTTTATGTATCTAATTAGGATGTTGAAAAAAAATATAATAAAATGTTGTCTGATCGTAATTTTGGATTACGTTTCACAAATTTGCAAAATTTATTTCTGCATACACCATTTATATTTATGAAAATTTTATTTTCCTTACAAAGCACAAAGTTTTATGAAAAATTAAAATATGATATTTTAGAATCAACTTGATAATCAATTTCATCGATTACGTTTCCTTGAAAATATCTTCTGCCCCTGCTAATTAATATTGCCTCTATAACTAGAATATAACTAAAATGTTAGTATTTAGTGTTTTACTTTTAAAATTGATTTAATAGCATTTTCATATATTGTGAATGAAAAAGCGGCACACTTATAATATCATGTATATGTCCGTCACAGCTGGTTTCAAATTCTGAAACTTCAAATTCGGAAGTATGAAATGGAGCTTATTGATACACATATTGAACACAATAATAAGAGCCTACAACATATTTTCCTGAAAATTTCTAAGGGAAAAAGTTTGCTATTTGTTTTTCTTTTCGATCACGCAGTGTAACAATTGAAAGGGCGAGCAATAAGGGTTTAATAAAATAAATCTTCTGAACTTTATGTACGATAGTTATAGAGACATTATTGAAAATGTTCATAAAACATGTCGCGAAACTTCTAAAGTTAAAATAATAAAAAGAGACCATCCACAAAAAAACTTGGAATTTTTACTATAGTAATGAACAAACTCTCTCAACATGGCACGAGAGCCCAAAGTACTTGATATTCGTACTGCTTCTGTTTTTTAAATCATATTGTTCTGTTTTTTTTACACTCATCAACCTATGTTTTCATATCCAAGACTCAGCAATTGTGTTAATATTTCAAAGACAATTGGATAAATTACTGTAAAAAATATATGTTTCATAATAGTGCTTTTAATTCTATTTTCGTTGATTGCATGCAATAAGTGGAACTGAATGAGGCTGGTCTCTTAAAAATTTAAGCCGCAATTTATCGCAACTTTGCTTCTTTTCCTTGGGGAGTGCAATTTATTTTTCATTCAGCTGCTGTCGTGACAGGTATTTAATTAAATTGTCAACGTCAGGAAATATCGGCTGGAAAAAAGTTTGTAAACAAAGGCACCGGTAAGACGGACGACGGGTGACTAGCGTTTTTGCACATCTTTTTGGGGTGTGGATATTTGGTGCGGATAATTTGTTTTGAAGCGAAATACCTTAACAGGAAATAAAACCGTTATTATGGATTGTAAATGTAAATTACGTTACATGTAAATTTGATAACGATTGTTAGTTGTAAATTAAAGTGTTTTTACTTTATGTAACAATAAAAGACTGGAACTGAAAATAAAGGACAGAAAATACTTATTATGTGTTTTTAAAGAATGTTTGTTACTGTTTAAAGTTAGATTTTGATTATAAAAAACTGTAACTTTAAAGATTTTATTTTCGTTCTATTGAAAACTTTCTTTATTTGATTTAAAAATTGTGCTATTTTCTATTGAAGTTCTGCACATAGTGATAAGATCGTAATGGAGGAGTGCAATGAATATAAATTTTCAACCGAGATACTGAACATAAATTAACTTTATTAGCTGTATATTATATTTTTATTTCAGCATAATTGTAACATGGTAGTAGAAAAAAGTTTAATTTTTTACTTTGTAAATTTAAATATATATTTGCACTAGTTTCGTTTTCGATTCCTTCATTTTATTTGTGAACAAAACGCGGTACAGCTTGTTATAATATTCATTCGTAATTATGCGGATGGAATGGCGAGCGACCTCTGGTCCATAACTGATACGTTTTTATCTTTTTAACGCTTTCATAAATGAAACTCCGATTAGAACCATATCGAATCTCTTAGTTTGGGAATAGAATAAAAACTTTCATTAGGTTATCCACGAGATGGCACTTTAGACGAATTTCAATTTCTCCAACAAAACACAGCATAATGGCTAATAATAAGTAAAATAATACATGAAAGAATGAGACCTTACAAGGCTGATCTGCGGGATAAAATCCAATCGAAAGAGTTCAAAGAGACTAAATTAATCGGCTAATAAATCAATATTTAACAAGTACCTAGAAACAATATTCGCTTGGACTTGTACGAATATGCAAGGACACAATTTAGCAATAGATTTATAAATATTATCATTAGCTTTATGTATATTTTTATTTAATATTAATCATCAATATGTAACTACATGTATATGTGTATTTGAATTTATAATTAATAATTTAGGATAAATTATTAAACTTTAGTCGAATTTTTAATTTCTTGTTATTCTGGCCACCTATAAAATTAAGACGTGGTGACTGTTTCGAGTTAAGAAAACTTATGAAGCGAATGATCTATTACAGATTACCACACAAATATTTTTCTCATATATACTTAGCCATCCCCTTTCACCCTCTGAATCTCGGAAAATGCTTAAATCAGTGTTTCATTACTTGTGTTAAAGGCATTAATACCAAGTTTTAAGTAAAAATTACCATAATATTTAACCACCCCTTTTCACCCCCTTAGGAGTTGAATTCTGAAAAATGCTTATTTTCGTTGTGTATTCACGTGTTTCATTCTTTGTGTTGTAGGGCATCAATAACAACTTTCATGTAAAAATTTACGATAGTACATACAAACTTATTCATCATTTTCCAACCCCTTAGGGGTTCAATCTTGGAAAATGCTTAAATTTGTGTTTTATTATTTGTTTTTTAGAACATTAATAACAAGTTCCAATTAAACATTCAAAACGTTTTTTAAACAATATCTCGTGTATAAAATCAAAACACTCTAATGAAGATCAACAAATATAGCTGAGATATTTGTGAAAGTATGTTGAGTACGTGTTATGAAACAAACTTTAAAAAATTTAAGTCGTTTATCAGAAACTTTATTTTTTCATTCAATTATTTTTTCACTCCCCAAGATACAAAATCTCAAGAAAATTGAATTTACGCTATGTCTGAATAAACGGGGTAAATGCAAGATGTAAAATACTGTTTTCGTCTAATAATCATCAGATTTTTCTACGACGAAGGATGGATAGAATTTATAAATTTAGAATTTATAATTGGTTAAAATCGAGTCGAACATTTATAATGTCCAAAGCGGCAGAATAACACATTACTTAGGATTGAGTTAAGTCCAAAAGAAAAACCATGGATTTTCTTGGAATTTTACTTAATTAAAATATTGACCTCGTTACTTTAAGATCGTAAATTTAAAACAGCTTTGTCTAGACAATTTCTAAGTTTAGTGGCTTTTATATTTAGCTCCTCAGTTAAATAAAAATATAATTACCACTCTTTGAAGCTAGTGTCATAAACGTCCTGAGTTTTTAATTATTTTCAACGATCCTTTACGTAATTTAAAGGCTAATTTTAAACTTTGCTTAAATATCAACTGTCACTAAGTTTAGAAAAGTCAGATTTTATAACATATAATTGCTATGATTTGTGTAAGAAAAATTAGGAAAAATTTTGTTGTAACGATATTTCATTTATGATTTATAGTTTTGTAATTTATTTTATTTTTATTTATATATGACATATTGTCCTATCATAATATGTAACCTGTTATATGATTTTATATATATATATATATATATATATATATATATATATATATATATATTGTGTATTCATTATTTCTAAAGTTTGGTTCTTAATATGTAGTACAGCTTATAATTCGACATAAAGGACATAAAGTGCTTAAAAATATTTTTATTTTGAACTTTTCCATGTTCAAAATAAATAAAAAGAATGTATATTATTCACAGAAAAATTATGAAATAATTTATAATAATTATTAAGGTATTGCCTTTTTGAAAAAAAATATTTTTTATCTAACCTTTAGTATTTTTACCTAACCTTATCTATGAAATATTTTAGCTTATTGAAAATAGATTTAATGGTGGACGTTTATTATAATATTTATTACATACGCTAGTATGGTAGGATAAATAGAAAATAGTTCATTCCTTGTATAATGCAAAGAATCAAAAATGCAGTCCTATAAATGCTTTTGTAAAGTCGTCGCCAATATTTTAAGTGGCCAATATTGCCTTTCAAAGCTTTTAGAATAAGTTCTATAATATATATATATATATATATATATATATATATAAATATATATTTCTTTTTTTTTTTTTTTATTTCGGAATTCAACTCCTAAGGGGGTGAAATCTCTTTCCATTTATATATGTGTTGTAAATCACATATATAAATAAAAAGATAATGAGAGATTTAAAGACTTAGAGACTTAATTGAAGAGATATAAATTTGCACTTCACTTACTATTAAAAAGACAATCTTTATAATTCGTCAAAGTATTGTTAAGTGAATTAATTAAAAATGCTTTCGTTCATATTGTTACGACTGGCAAACAACTCTTATATTTCATAAGAGTCACATTTAAAAATGATCTTAAAATATATCCCGGGTATTAGATATTATAGCCTGCTCTTTTGGTTAAGCGAAAAATCCAAACTTTTTCAGATCCGATTAACATTAACCGTTTTTAGCTTACTTCACTTAATTATTTCCAAACCGTATTTAACCTGGCCGTATCTCAGCCGTTTCGTAAAAATTCCATTAAAATTAGAGTAAACACGGAGCAATTACGCAAAGAGCTCCCTTTTGTGATTAAATGGCGATGTCATTAATTATTTCTTCGGCAAACAAAGATAAGGAAGACCAAATGGATTGTGACCGTTTTTCCTTATGCTCTTTCCTACGCGACTTCCTGTTGTTGATTGCGGGCCAAAAACCGCAGGAAATCGTAGTTTGAAAAGATGGCATAACAAAACATTGCGATTTGGCGAAAAAATGTACTATGATGGCGAAAACAAAGAAAATTTGAGGAAAAATTTAATTTTACCGTCGCATACATTTGTTTTTTATACAAAATAAGCTAAATATTCTAAACGCTAATTGTAATTTTAAGGAGATTGATTTAATTTAGAAATATTTTCCTATCCACCAATCACTGGTTTTACGACTTTTTGTTAAAGATTATTATATTCAATGGCATTTGAATAGTAGAATTTTTTGACCTTTAATTCCTCAAAGCTGGTTCATTTTTTATGGAATATCTTGAATATTTCAAGAAAAAAGAAGTAAAAAGAAGTAAAAAAAAGCGAAAATATCTTTTATTTTCTACTGTATTTGAAATATAATATCCACATTGATATATTTGCGGTATATTAAAAATCTTTTATTATAATTATCTTGATCATAATATATCGTAAATTTTGCTCTAAATTGGGTACGATTATTACGCATCGGATTTACCTGAAAGTTTCGTTGCACTGCAATTATATTTAGCTTCATAAATTTTAAATTTTGTTATATAAGTTTTTTTTTAAATAAGAAAAAGCTTATGGAATACGAGAATCAATGTGTGAACTGGATCGCCATTAGAGACGATAAAAACATTGTTCGGACGTGTAACTCCTTTACCATAAATAAAGGAAAGGACTCGAAAAATGCAATGAATATAAGCAAGGGCAAAATATGTCAATGCGGAAAATGTTACATATTTTTGTACATATTTATATACATACATATTTTATAGCACTAATAGCGTAGTTATGGTATGAGAAACACTTGGTTTTTATAAAAATTAATTTACTTCACATTTGAATGTATTTGGCGTTAATTTTGTAGAAATTCATTATTGACAGTTAAATGAAACTACGTGATGTAGTATTATTTCTACTTTCTTTAAGTTCTTTACCACGACCTAGGTTTCGTTGTATTACAATATTACAATACCAGGTGGGCTATTAGCAAAGATTGCTAATAGATATAATGAAGATGAATATACAACGAAACCTAGGTGTGAGTGGCAAAGAACGTGGTAAAGAACTTAAAGAAAGTAGAAATAATACTGCATCACGTAGTTTCATTTAATTACTTCATACTATTAGATCCGGTTCGGATTAATCGTGTTCAATATTGGTTTTATTAGTAAATAAATATTTACACAATTATTTTAATAAAAGATTATTGTATTGCTATATTAAAAAAATGAGAAAGAATATTCTTGAACAAATTTTGGTTTTATTTTATTGAATAAATATCTAATTCCCCTATTTTCATATTTCGTTTGCTCGTTTCGCTATTAGTGGTAATTAATACATTCGTAATTTTTGGTTGTTTTCCCAAAAGTATTATTACGTTTTGGAATCCAAATCTGACGATCATTTTAAAACAGAAGTTACTTAAACACAGAGATTTCAGAAAATTTTGCGGCACCTTTGCCGCAAATAAAAACCATTATGAAAATTTCTGTTGTTAGTTTTACCATTTTAGAGGGACTTTATTTGTTCTGATGGACTATGCACAGTGAAGAAAAATATATTTATTAAGACTTAATTAAAAACAGATTTAACTGTAGATTTAAATACAAAATTTTAAATTAAACTTACTTTTTCTGTAAATTTAATAAATATGCAGAATAAAATTTAGTGAAGGCCAAAAGCCGAAGCCTGTTTTATTAGTAAATATTGTAATCGATAAAAAAATATATGCTAAAATTTAGAATCTATTTTATTTATATCGCCGACAAACAAATGGAAGGATAAATTGTAAACACGAAATATTGAATAGCGATCCATGAATAAACGTTTTATAAAACTTAGCTTTTCACCTGGTTTCGCTCGCTTAGATTTTTTTATCAATATGGAGGAGTTTTTCCCCAATAAAATGACGTTAGCCCCTTAGAAACCCTTAACTTTTTCCAAAATTGAAGAATAACAGTTTTACTTATTCCAGTTTGATAATTCTTCGGATAATTGCAAAAAAACATAAATATAAATACATCGATACCTTAGAGCACAATTATTAATTTTGTTCTTTCTATTTCTCCTTTTAAAAATTTATGAAATTACTACAGCAATTTTATCCCTAAGGTTGCTGCCAGTTAACAAGATAAGTGATAACACCAAATAAGCTGCAGTACATAAGTATTGCAAGTTGTAAAATTTCTTTTCGCATTTTCAGCTTTTCGCATTTCACGTAGTACAATGAGGACATAGCACAATTGTGCTCCAAGCTATCGTTATATGCGATTATTTTATTATCTCTTTTGAAAAGGCTATCGAAACCACTAATGTCACGTCTAACAAAAGATAGAATTAGTCGTTGTTTGAAGCTCTTGTTTCACGGTATTTAAGCAAGTACCCCTGTAGCTACTTGAGAGTGACTTCGACATTCAAATAACAAACGTTTCTAAAACGCCGCAAATTTTTTTAGCGACGAAGAATAAATAACATTTAAATTATAAGAACACCAAACATTAGTACATATTCGCATATATTATATACGAAAATGGAATATAAGGCAGGTTCTCTGTTAGTTATATATGTTCCAGTAGGATGGAAAGGTTGGCCACCCTCTAAGCCGTGTTCTACGTAAATGGAACCTGGAGAGTTGACGTGAATGGATGGAGTAAAAGTACGGAAGGTACATTTAATTTATCTTCACAGTTGCACTATTCACATATTTGTCGTATCTCGTATTGTTAAAGCTTATGTAACGCATAATTGGAAAATTATTATATAATTTCACAAAAATTTAGTTTTGCGCAAAAAGAAAAATCGTCAAATAATTTGGGCTGTTTAGAAATTGTATAACTAAGTATATTTAGAAGTATTTTTATGTAATTAATTAATATTACTTTTAGTTTGAAATATTACAATGATTTCTGTTTTAACTTTTTTTTATTACCAACGATTCTCGCAAATCAATACGCCCATCATACGATTTAGTTAGAACATGAAAATACTTGATTTTCTAAAAGGACAATAATTGTTTCTAACTCAATATCTAATTTCGTAAATCTTTTGTTTTGAAATTTTATGTTCACCCGTTTCTGTACTTTCTGTATGCCGTTTATTGTACGGAGTAGCTATTTCTAGCCCTCAGCCACAGCAATGCGAATCTGTTAACTTCTTACCATTTACGTGACAAAGATATCAAAAGTTGAAGTAATGCACAGCCTTTAGATCGGCGACCATACGTGGTGCGTACATGCGCTGGCGACGCCAAATCCGCGCCATCATTATTTCGCCGTTAATGGCGTCAGATATAAGCCATTACAGCCGTTAACGGGCGCAACGTAAGCTGTCGGCGCGATTCCAATGATTAATTACATTATTTCTCGTTTACCTCTTCATTAAGTTAAACCCATTCTACGTTTAACCAATTTAAATAATTTATATGGAGGTGTGACAGCGGCACTGGGTGCACGTTCACTTCCTTAATCGGATATTGGGTTACGATGTTTCGACTACGATATTTAAACCGTCTGGAATATATATTGCTCACAAGGGTTGTAAAGCGACCTAGTACAATGGGAATATTCAAGAAATGTAACTGGATGTTATGTACACACATCTATTCTGTACGTATATGTACTAAGTTATTATGTTAAATTACGTCGGAGTTACATATTAATATGACGTGATATCATATTTCATACATCATAAAGAGTTCTCATTGGTGAAAAAATGCAAGTGAAATAAATATTTTTGAGTTTTAGCTGTTGAGATATCTGCGGGTTAATATGATCGATTACTCATAAATTTTCAAGTTTTTTTTGATCGATTACTCATAAATTTTCAAAAACGGCCGTGACTGACATACAGTAAGACACGTGAGGGATCTTATAAAGTTTCCATTCTTTGTTTTGAAGTAGGGAACCCTAAAAAGGAGTTAAATTCCGTTCTCTTCAATTCAGTACTAGATTAGGTTATCTATTCCTATTAAAGAGTCTTCAAAACGATCATCAAAACAGTATTTTTATATGGCACTGGACCCTGGTCAACCTGGCTCATTCCCTTTTAATAGGAAAATTGTTCAATAGTTCAATTAAATATTCAGTATGAGAATATGAAAATTGTTCAATAGTCCGTTCAGTTAGTAGAATCAAGCATGCTTTAAATTAATTCTTGCCTTAAATTAATCTTTTCTTCTACATTTATTAACCCATGTTTTTAAGAATATTGTCTATATTACCTTAATATAGCTTTGTTATATAACACTCATATTTCGTTTTTATACAAACTGTTGTAAGATTTCTTATTTTCCTTCATCCGCACTATTTTCAATGTTCGTTTATTCTTCTCAAAAATAAACAACGATTCGTTAATTTTGTCTATTTCTGTTATTCTTCGAAAATATTCCATTTTTTAGCAAAATCATTTCTTTCACGAATTTTTACTTTAATTGCTTTTGTCTTTAGCGTCAATATTACGTTAATGTAGATATCTTACACAATATTCTATTTTGTTCTTATACAGACTATTATTATCAGAATTCTATCAAATATATTAATTTTTTTCATTCGCACTTTTTCCACGTTCCTTTATTCCTGCTTAAGGTCAAGAAAGATCCATTAATTTTGATTATGTTAATCATTCTCCGAAAATATTCTACTTTTTAGCAAAATAATTTCTTTAATGTTTTTTCACTTTAACTGCTTTTATCTTTAGAGTCTATATTACATGAATATAGCTACCTTACCTTTATAATACCTAATTTCGTTCTTATACAAACTATTCTTAACAGAATTACATCAAATATCATAATCATAAATCCATTAATTCAATTTCAGTTATTTTGAGATTATATTCTATTGTTTGCAAAATAATTTTTTTGATGAATTTTCAGTTTAACTACTTTTATTTTCGTAGTCTATACTATATTAATGTTATTATCCTACATATTATTTTTTTTCAATTTCATCCTTACTCAAACTATTGTTAACAGAAATCTATGAAGTATATTACATTTTTTTATCCGCACTATTCTCAAGATTCATTCGTTCTTTTTTAATGTCAACATAGATCCATTAGTTTTGTCAATTTCAGTTATTCAGCGAATATATTCCATTGTTAGCAAAATAATTTCTGTAATAAATTTTTACTTTAACTACTTTTATCTTTAGAATATAGACTATATTACGTTAAAGTTGCTATCTTACATCATCCCCAATTTCATTGTTTTCATAAATCTATCAGTATATTATATTTCGTCATCCGCATTCTTCTCAAGATTCATTCATTCTTTCCTAATGTCAAAAATATCCTTTAATTTTGTCTGTTTCAATTATTCTGCGAATATATTTATTTACTTATGTCCTTTAATGTATACAATTGATAAATATGGCCGAATTGTGACTACGAAAGCAATCTCTTACAGCTAAACAGAATCAAACCTCGCTCGACGAGCGGCCGGAAACCTGGATCTCTGTGGTGCACCTTGTTGGCAAAGGTCGTATGCCTTGTGATCAATGCTACACACCACAATGACGACAATATACCATTTTTATAATTTCTATAATAAATTTTCACTTTAACTGCTTTTACCTTTAGAGTCTAGATTACGTTAACGGAGCTTTCTAACGTAATACCTATATTTCGCTCTTATATACACTGTTAGTATTAGAATTTTATAAAATATCTTACTATCTTTCAAATGTCCTCAACATCGGTTTAATATTTGCCGATATTAATAGAGGTTCATTAATTGTGTCTATTTCAGTTATTTTTGTAAAAATATTCCACTTTTTAGCAAAATCATCTCTTTAATGAATTTTTACTTTAATTAGCTTTACCTTTAGACTAGAAAAGTGGTGATATTAAAATTTTCAAGATATTTACGTTGTTAAAAAAGTAATGGCGCTAGAAAAAAGAAATTATGTTTATAAATAAAATAGCTTACTTTAAATTCTTCTTTACCACTTTTAACTGACCTTTGACACGGCTCTGCTGCGTAAGATAACATTTTTGCCAACCCTACTAGTCGGCATACCTCCTGGGATCCTATTTACGAGCGTGTTTAATCATATAATAATTGGTAATTAAACAGAAGGGTCGACCGCCACTTTGAAACGTTTGTTTATGACCACATTTGTGTTATATCATCATATTCAACAAACTGGATATCATATAAACTCGGGTTTCGGTATGTGCTTTTATAGTTAATGCTAACAACTATTGCGCCGTACTAAAATTTAATGCTGTTAATGCAAAATTTTACGTTACTAAGTAAACTTTTAGTGTAAGAGAGTTTGATAAAATATGCGCAAATACGTACTTATTACGGCTTCATAAGTAAGTAAGCAGTATTTTAATGGCGTGATTGCGGGTTAAAATCTGTTCGGAATCAGAAATTTTCCAGTATTATATGCATTAATACATGCAGTGCTGATGTTGTTACGTCTCTTGTTTCCTTTATGCTTGACATCCTTTTGATGCACGTCACTGAAGGTAACATATCACCAAATGTTTTATTATATTTACAGAATAATTCTTCATAAAAGTTATAAAAAAATATTCTATTACAATATTAAGATAAATTCTTTTTTATATTCTATATTTCCGTTTGGATCTTAATTTGTTTTAACAAAGCCATAATTTTTTTTTATATTTAGGGTTTTTATTGGCTTTGTCATCTTTATTTAGTTATATCATCCAATATTTGTTTTTTTATACATTTTAAGTCATTTTAACATTATTTTCAATTAAGAATTTATAAGTTTTCTATCATTATTCATTCTATCTATTTATGTCACGTTAGGAATTGTAACTTGATATATATTAATAGTTTTTTTTCTAACTCAGTATTTTTGGCCAGTTCGCCGTTAGTTATTATTATAAGGTTATTTATTTTCCGTTAATACTTTTATTTTGAGGTATTTTAGATTTAATTCGTCTTTAAGTGACATGAAACATGTTTCACATTTACAAATAACTTTAGGCCTATTGAACAGTTACTACGGAACTAGTAAATGTTTGATGTATTTATCTTTCTCCTGATTATATAAAAACTTTATTTATTGAAGTTAATTCATATGTCTAGAATAAGAGTGAGTTAGAATAAGTGCTACTACTTTCTGATTACTATTACTCGATAGCAAGAAAAGCAATAAGTATGATTTCCCCATTGTTAAAAACGTACCTTATTTGGTAACTCTTCATATCAGATGTAATTCTGAGAAGCAGATATCAGGTCGAACCACATAAGTTATAATTTTTCAGATTGACTATCCTATAAATATAGGATAGTCAATCTATAATATAGGATACCCTATCCTATAAATATAAGGAACAATTAATACATAACTAAATTAGCTACTTTATTAAGTTTTCAAGACTTACTTGTCCATTCTCTAAGAGTAGGGAAAAAAACTAATCGTGTCTATACTAGAAAACATTATTATGTTCTATCTTATTTATTTTAAATAGATCTTCTAAGCAATAGTATATTGCTTACATAGTTATATGATTTAAATTAAAATTGCTCACATTATCAGTGGAATATGAGATGTATTTGATATTATTACGAAAATGTTGCTCGATAAATTATGATGTATTTCTGGCTATCACTGCGATACGAAGTGAGTTTTTTAAATATCAATGACTGAATTATGGCTTTCTTCATTTTCTAGAAAATTTAAAAATGACGAAACCAATACAACCAAAAAAAAAGAATTGTTTACGATTATCAAAAATGTTTGCTTTATTATACAGGAGTACGATCTTAAACTGGGTCTCTGCTTAGATGTGGTAATTTTGAGTAACGTTTTTAAGTGCAGTTAACTTAAGCAGCATCTTCGTTATAAGTGTTTATTTTAATTTGTATAATTGTTTTCGTGTAACCTATTGTAAAAAAGAATAATAAATGTGACTTGTTAGTAAAGCTGCTACGATAACATTTGCTTGTGTTTTTATTAATTTTAGACTATAAATAATTCGAAAGGTGTGTGGCGATTCCTTTAACCGCTTGATTAGCTGAATTGACCGCCATCTGATCTGTCTCTTACAAATAATATTAACTCGTCGCTTATAATTTGAACCAGTCATTGCGTTGGTATGTGAATGTAATATGGAAATAAATGATACGAGTTTAATTTATTTTAATTCGAGATTCAGCGGTTGATTTATGCTGAAATTAATCAATTTCTTCTTTTTGTTACTCGTATTATATTTGGTAATGTTTATAAGTTAAATACCAAAGTTAGATTTGACATAGTATTTTGTCTTGTTTCATTTTAAGTATCCTGATTAATTGCAATGAGAGAAACGTGTTATAATCAACGGCATTGCATTGAATTACTGTGTCCTGTTTTATATAAGTTAAACCAAGAAATGAAATGCGACTAAAAAAATTTAATGCCTCAACATTTCCGATCATAATATCGCCTAATAAATAGCGAGTCGCTTGTTACTCGAGGCAATTTATAGACCAGCGCCGTGTATAAAGTTACGTAAGATTCTTCAAAAAAAAAATAGACAACTTCTTTTCTTTTTCCCTGCTCGCAGCGCCAGTCGCCCATGTAATATTATACGAGGAGCAATAAAAAAACACAAACAACCAAGTTACGTACTGCACCTAATGAGCCGACAAGTTATAAAACGAAACTCCTTCCGGAGGGGAGGGAATTACGAAATTCCAATGATTTTATTTCTTGAGGTGAATTCTCACTGTTAGATTTTATTAACATTCTAACTAGTAATCAAAACGGATATTGGATCATTAAAATAATTTTAAGTGTACCACTAATATGGATATCCCGCCAAAATTTCCAATTTAAAATATGATGAATGTGTCGAAATGGAATAGTTTGAAATACCAGGGGAGATACAATAAATTTAAATAAGACTTTTAAGCAATTTTCTTTATAAAATGTATGTATCAAGCGATGCTATTTTTTAGTGAAAATAAGTTGTTTTGTAACACTGAAAATGCTAAAATTTCAATCAATTATTTGCATTTGGAATATGCTCGGATTCAAAGTGGTCCAAAACTCCACGCTAAGTTTGACTAAATTATTTTTCATTTAAACTAATTGTAACAAATCTATCCGGAGGCGCGAAGGGCGGTGCAATTTTTGTTAATTAAAGGCGTTAAACTCGACGAGACGTCCGGCTTCGAGATAACGACTGAAATAAGTCTCGGACGCAAACGGCGCAACAACTCGAGAATGGAAGGCGCTTTAAGCGGAATATAAACTAAGTAGGCGACGAGATTTGTCCGTAAACACCTCTCGTTATCTCCGGCGGCAAGTTCTCCACTTTACAACTCACTATTAAGGGCGCGGCCGCCCGCCCCGGATTATCCGCCGCCCTGCTCCGATTCCCGCCGCCCTAGGTGTTCAAATATAATCTCTCTCTTTTGTTTTCCGGCTGACGAAATATTTTGCGAGAATATTTCAGCGACGATCGTGACTACCGGTAATGGAGGCTGGTTTTCTTGCGCCGGGCGCTATCCGCTGTACTTTTTGGGCGGATATTTTGGCGACTATGGGAGCTGTTTAATCTAGTCGAGTCGTGGACGTTTTATTTGATCGCTGACAATAATCGTGCTTAATATAAGGTTTAAAATAAATACTTGAATTATGCAATCTTAAATAAGCAAATGTACACACAAGCAATATAGCATTGCTTAGAAGATCAATTCAAAATAAATAAGACGAAACATGTAAATGCTTTCTGGTAATGGGACGATTAGTTTTTTCTCTACTCTTATAGAAGGGACATGTAAGTTTTGAAAACTTATTAAAGTAGCTATAATCTGATTTAAATATTTATAAATTTTGTTATGTATTGATTGTTTCTTATATTTGTAAAATAGCATTCGCATCAATCTGAAAAATTATTTCTTATGTGGTTCGACCTGAAATCGGCTTCGCAGAGTTAAATCTGTTATGAAGAGTTACGAAATGAGGTATGGTTTTAACAATGGGGAAATCATACTTATTGCTTTTCTTGCTATCGAATAGCAGTAATTAGAAAGTTGTAGCACTTATTCTAAATTACTTTTATTCTAGACCATTACTTAAACTGGCAAAATATGTGATGTAATATCAAAACGTTATAAATATAATTAGCAGAATAAATTCTGAGCCGTTCTAGTTTTATAGATTATTGAGAGGAGAAAAAATAAAAAAAGACATGTACATTTAGTTGTCTTTTGTTGTATTTTTTTTATTATTTTTGACTGACATAAATAACCATTTTAACGTGACGTGAATAATAAATAAAACATACTTATTTACTCTTTTATGTTTTTATACATTAGCACAAATTATGTTTACTTCTATATTTTTGATTTCGCTTGTTGCGTAATTTGATACAATTTTCAGTATAATAAGCTTAAAATTTGTACATCGCGAAAAATAGCAGTAGTTTGTGACAGTATAATTATGATCATATCAGCATTTATAAATAAAACGTTATGTTAAACGCAAACACAATCACGTTCTACTACAGGTAAACGTGGTAGAAACTGATCCGCCCACAAGAAATATCGTAAAACCTTCTCGATTTCGCTTGTTGTGTAATTTCATAAAATTTTCAGTATAATAAGTTTAAAATTTGTACATTGCAAAAAATAGCAGTAGTTTGTGACAGTATAATTATGATCATATCAGCATATATAAATAAAACGTTACGTTAAACGCAAACACAACCACGTTCCACTACAGGTAAACGCGGTAGAGACTGATCCGCCCACAAGAAATATCGTAAAACCTTCTCGATTTTGCTAAGAATGCAGAACGTGCGCAACGAATGCATAGTAAGAAGCAGGTCGTGAACTTTTAACGAGCTACGAAGTTGAATTTAGAACTAAGAAGAAAATCACAAACTTTTAATGGGAGAGAATGAAAATGCGCCTCTGAAAAGGTGGTTCCTCTTAAAACTTGAATCTGTCTATGTTTAAGCGTTGCTTTTACTTGCTATTTTATGTAAAATCTGAGTAGTCGTATCAGTTTGGTATCAATCTATTTAAACATATTTTTAGTTCATTCATTACTTAATTGATAGGGATCACTGCATACATTATAAAACTTTTAGCGCTTTCTTTTGCGCAATATTCTTTGTAATATCAATACAGGCTTCCAAACTTACAGAATTCGAACATTACCATACTATTGTGGCACAATTATCCGATCGACTGTTGGTCATAAGTTTCTAACTACTGAACGAAATAAGAAAGAAATTTGAAACTTACATATATTACTGAACTAAACGAAATAAGAAAGAAATTTGAAACTTACATATATTACTGAACTAAACGAAATAAGAAAGAAATTTGAAACTTACATATATTACTGAACTAAACAAAATAAGAAAGAAATTTGAAACTTACATATATTACTGAACTAAACAAAACAAGAAAGAAATTTGAAACTTACATATATTACTGAACTAAACGAAATAAGAAAGAAATTTGAAACTTACATATATTACTGAACTAAACAAAATAAGAAAGAAATTTGAAACTTACATATATTACTGAACTAAACGAAATAAGAAAGAAATTTGAAACTTACATATATTACTGAACTAAACGAAATAAGAAAGAAATTTGAAACTTACATATATTACTGAACTAAACAAAATAAGAAAGAAATTTGAAACTTACATATATTACTGAACTAAACGAAATAAGAAAGAAATTTGAAACTTACATATATTACTGAACTAAACGAAATAAGAAAGAAATTTGAAACTTACATATATTACTGAACTAAACAAAATAAGAAAGAAATTTGAAACTTACATATATTACTGAACTAAACGAAATAAGAAAGAAATTTGAAACTTACATATATTACTGAACTAAACGAAATAAGAAAGAAATTTGTAACTTACACTATTTTCATTTCAAGTGGAGTCGATACATCGCAAAGTGAGGTGTAAAAAATATTGACAGGAAATTGTAGATACGTAAATATTAAGGAAATAATTATTACCGAATTTCAAATTATCTTATAATCATTAAATTAGTGTTGAGAATTTAGTTTTTCTGAAATATAATTTTTCTAATATAAATTTTTATTATTATTTTTCTAATATGTGTAGCTACGAATAAATTTTTATTTAATCGAATTTATTACATTTTGTTTTCAATTTTTCAAATGACTTCATTGTATAATTTTCATTTGTTTTACTTTGGTACGTTGAAAAATAAATATAAAATGAAATAAACGCATTAACGTAGTGGCGGGTTTTTAAGAATATAAATACATGATGAATTTACTTTATCATCTTTTACCGAGTTCAGTTTATGCTTAAAAAAAATCAACATGGAGAAAATTTAAAATTTATATATAATAAGGCACGGACAAAGTACAATGTACATGAAATGAGTTCTTACATAATAAATGTGCAAAGAGAGAAGTGTGGTTATTGAAATAATGATTAACTTCATAAATTAAAAAAGAATCGTATTTTAAGTTTCAAAGGCAAAACTTTCTTACATTTTGTTTTCAATTTTTCAAATGACTTTTCATTGTATAATTTTCATTTGTTATATTTTGGTGAATTGATAAATAAATATAAGATGAAATAAAAGCATTAACGTAGTGGCAGATTTTGAGGAATGAAAATACATGGTAAATCAACTTTATCTTCTTTTACCGAGTCCAGTTTAAATTAAAAAAAATTCACATGGAGAAGATTTAAATATAATGAGGGATGGAAAAAGTTCAATGTACATGAAATGAGTCATTACATAATAAATGTGCAAAGTGAAAAGTGTGGTTATCGAAATAATGATTAACTTCATAAATTAAAAAAGAACCGTATTTTAAGTTTCAAAGGCGAAACTTTCTTACATATACTTGTGTGAAAGTTTATATTATTAAACACATCTCCTTACTCTCATCGTGCATAATGTGGTAACATTACGGTTTTTTGTTTAATATTGTTGCAAGGATAATATAGTTTACTTATCAGGTTTCTTTACTTTGGTTCAATCCTATACGTATCATAAATGGAGAACTTGTAAATCTCTATTATTTTCAGAACTATTGAAAGTATTCCACAAGTTTTGTTTATTACATTTTCTACTTAGAAAAATGTGGTGTCGTTTTTCCTTTTTCATTTTAATAGTACCAACAATTATTTACATATACTTATTTTCATTCATGCCATTATCTAATAAATATGACGTCTATTTATAAATGTCCGTTATAAAAGCGATCTCAAACCGTGTTCCGGCGTACTGCATTACCTCCTTTTATTTTTTTTACATCTTATAAATGTTCTATTTCTAGTAAATTGCCTCATTCTTAATCCATTCTTTGAGTTATCTTTAAGTTACTTTACACTGTTACTAATTTTTTAAACTTTTAATTATGCTCTCATGGCTTTGCTAGTTTCTTTCATTATTGTTGTTTTTTGAGACATTGCATCTTTATGAATTTTTGACGACACACAAAAAGATAAATACCATAGGTTATAGTTATTTTGATAATTTATCTTTTTCCAACGTCACATTCTCGAATCGAATATCCTTTTTTTTTATTTATAATGCGTCAAATATCTTTATTTTTATTTTTATAGTGTAAACTTTTCAATATTATTAATATCTCTTATACAAGAAATATCGGATAATGAATCATTAGTGCGCTTTTATAAAGTACGAGAAGAATAAATGAGTACAAGTCACGACTGACCGAGAGATCTCCGCCATAGAAGGGATGGATGACGAAGGTTTCATTGCCAATGTGAATTACTCCGGAGACGCCGTTGCAGGTGTGGAAGGCAGCTGTGGCGCCGGGGTAATCCTTCACCGTGCCGTGGTAGTAGCAGTGTTCGATCTCCTGTGAATTGAAAAAAAAAATATGTTTAGTGTACATAGAACAGGGCCTATAGTAAAAAAATAACAGGAAACATTAATTACATATTCCTATAAAAGATCACGTCATCTCTTGCCTCAATAAGATAAGCAATGATGACATCGTACAACATTTAACTCCTCATACGCTTCACTCGCTTCTTTCCATTTCCATGAAAATTTAATCCTTCTTAAGACTTTATTTCCTTTTCCTCTGAATCAGCCATTTTTTTACATGGTTTTTCATTGGTTATCTTGCTTACAAAGATATATTTTGTTAAGTCCCTTCATATCCAATTCACTTTAGCCAAACAAATCAGTAACTTAGGATGTCTTCTTAAGTTCTCTAGTCGTTCCCTCTTTTAATCTATATTCTTTTGTGTATATCTCCATTCTTTACTCCGTCTCTTAATTCTTTCTGCATATATTTTGCAAAGATGTCATTTTCATTATATTAATATAATTATTGACATATTTGCTCAAAATTCATAATCTGCTATCGTAAATAACCTTCCATTATGTATTGTCAATTATACATCTTTTAAATTCTACTTATTTTAAGTACATTCTATTAAATTAGTTCTATGGTCATATATATTTATCGTACATATTAATCTTAGATTATTTATTTTATTTTTCTTTCAATATATTAATAAACTTTAGAAATTTATTTATATTTGAAATATACCTTCATAGCATTCAATTTTAAGTACATATACATTTCCTTACGGAGTCCAGAAAATTTACTTATAAGCTTTGATAAGTGGTTGAGTATATCATTGTTCTTATACAATAAATATGTAACTTGGGTACATCCTATTAATGTTGCCCAGCGTCTTCTTAATATTATTCAAGTAACTGTAATTATTTAGGTTAAATATAAATGTGATATAACACAATTCCGTTACGCGCGTTACACTACACCTTTAACGCTATACATCGTTTGTTTTTCTTCTTCTTTCTCCTGGCTATGGTCTCATATCTCATTTGGGGTCAACCCTCCTCGTACATTTTCGCCACAACAGTCTACCGTGTGTTGTCATTGAGTTCAAATTCGTCAGACTCAATTGCCTTCTTATTTTACATTTTGGATAAGGCTCTCCTCACTTCAGATGTTGTGGTTTCTTCAATAGGGCCCCGTTGGGGGAATTGAGTTTAGTGGTTCATGTGGAAACTTCTCATTTAGTATTTCTTGTTAGCATTCTTGCACCTTTTATTTATTAAGTGAGTTAGCAGTTTATCAGACATATCTTTTATATACTTGCTGCGTTTTACGTCTTTTGTCTTTTTGAAAGTTTAAATATCTCATTTTCTGATTGCACCGCTTTTAAGCTCTCGTAGGAGAGTCTGCTTTCCGCTCTTCCGGCTGCTACACAGGACTGCTACTTTTTTTGCTTTTCTATATTCGTCTTTATTGGCGTCCGATCCCGAAGTCTGCTACTCTGAAAGGCATGCTTTTTATTCCTCAGTGTCACTTTTACTTTTTCATTCCATCATGAAGGATCTTTGTTGGTTTTTAATCTTCCCTTAGACATGCCTAAACTTATGTTAGCTGTACATCGTTTGTACTTTCATAATTCTCCTTGGGTGGCTGTAAAGTTAGTCTTTTATAGGGTTATAAAAGCATAAAATTTATCATAACTTAATGCAGCAATAAACGAAGATGGTCATCATCATGAAAATCATTGATCGAATTATATCAAAATTAAAGAGAGGGTTTTGTTAGGTAATTTTGAAAATTATTTAAAATTAATTGTAATTGAATTTGTGTGTCATAAATGAATTAGATAGTTATTTTAAAGTTTTCAATCTTATAATTAGGGCACAAGGCAGATAGCAGGCAGAAATAAAAAATCTAGATATACAAAAAATCACAAGACACCTTCAATAAAAGTTACAGTTTAGCGTAACAAATAAAAGATTGTTAAGTACTGAGACTTATAGACGGACAGATGGTTGTATTTCGGAAACGTTGCTTAAATAGGAATGCATTTAGACGCTTTCCAATTACGTGAGCGAAGTTTACATAGGTAGCACTACTGAAAAATGGAGGAATAAAATATGAAAGAACCATTCTGAAATGCGAATTTTTGGCAATTAACCAACACTGCAATTTAAATAAGACTGCACTATTGTGGCTCGAATGTGGTATTATAAAAAAAAAATGTTTTGCATTAGTTTCATGTCATGTCAATAGGCAGACGTTTGATCTACCTTGTGTCGTAAAAGCTACAATGGTTGTATTTTATAAAATTACTGTTTCAGCTTTAAAAATCGAGATATAATCAATTTTAACAAGCTTCATAAGGATAATTGTGTATTTGAAGTTGTAAAAACTTTTAAGAGACACATCTGGAAATCGTAAAAAAATTAGGCTTTAGACAAACTACATGGTCGCAAACATTTTGGCGTGTCTGCTCGCCACTAAATAATGTGAGATATCTTCTTTACGGATAATGTAAGGGTCTTATATCACAATAAAATATTTTTTTAATTTCTTGCATCGTACATTTTCAATTATGCCATAAATGTTGGTTATTTTTATTCTATTGTACACTATAGCTAGTTATTGTACTTCAGTTGTACTTCAGTAGTTATTGTATTCAAAGCCGCCAAAGAAGTCTTCTTTTGCGGCGTTGAATCCGTTAATAATGCAAATACATCCTTGGATTAACTTACCCTCTCGTTGTCACTAATTTTTGATCGGATGAAGATATTTTCTTGACTTTTTTATCAGATCATTTATTCTGTAAAACTCTCTTCTTAGTATTGATTGGCAAGTGATGGATGCTTACTGATATACTAATCACGAAAGAAAATTTTCTTTATAATTCTTCTTGACTCAGTTACTTATTGTGTTCACTATAATATTACTTATGCTAGTAACAACTATGTGAACGCTAATTCTAAAGTTAAACAATAGAAACAGAGAAAACAAAGAATAGCAATAACAGAAACTACTTTATGACTAGAATGGGCTCCAAACAAGCCACAGAAAAATAAGTCTAAAAGTGAAGACGCGCTCCTCTCTTAATTGTATGTTATATAAAATGTTGTTAAATTGTTGTAAAATTGTTGTTATTAATTATAGCAAGTTGGTTTCTATGGACTCCTGAGTATGATCATGAGATAGATTGTTTTCGAAATAGACTATTTCAACGTTTTTGAAAGGTTACGCGTCCTGCAGTGGTTGCGTGGCATTATAAAAGCAATCTAAACTCGGCACACAGATCACCTTATTTGACCTTGATTAGGTAGTGAACAATACGAGTATTAATTTGCTGAAAGAAAAATATAATTCAATGTTTTTATTATGTTTTTTTTATGGAGACTCGGTTTATAATAACGAAACATTTAAATATAAATATATTTTGTTATTAAAAAATAAATTAATTCTGTGTAATCAAAGCTCATGTCAAAAATGTTTTAAGTTATTTAATTAAGTTTTAAATTATTATTTAAGTTTTAAATTTATCAGTATAAAAATATTAGTATTTAAGTTGTAAATTTTTGATATGAATCCCATGAAAAATCTTTTTTATGAATTAATCAACATCCAAACTGTGTATCGGTAGTCAGGTTACTTATTTCATAACTTTATAAAGATGATTTTACTAGTAACTGAGATAACGTAGTTTGAATTTATACGTAATGCTTATTTAACCTTCCGGGATCATATAATTAAAATATAGAAAGAAAAAAATATTACACCGCCGTCTGATGGAACTTGTCAGTGCTTTTATCTTGATGCAATAAACAAACTATTTACCCGCCATTTTAAGTTGTGATTGGCTGACGAAATGACATTTATATTCTTATTTACTTTTTCCAAGTCAACGACGACGTCACCGCCAGTAAGACTTAGTAAGTTATTTTGATTTTTTCACTAAAATATTAATATTTTCTAAAAAAATGTACATTATTTTTGTTTATTTTGACGTACTTTCATCGGATAACCATCAATCATTGTTGCAATTTACATAAAAGTGAAGAAACATCGAGTTATGTTTTCATGTCGCACAGGTTCTACGACTGTAGATGGAAGAATCCCATATTTTGTGAATATACCGCACAGGTTCTACGACTGTAGATGGAAGAATCCCATATTTTGTGAATATACCGCACAGGTTCTACGACTGTAGATGGAAGTATCCCATATTTTGTGAATATACCGCACAGGTTCTACGACTGTAGATGGAAGTATCCCATATTTTGTGAATATATCGCACAGGTTCTACGACTGTAGATGGAAGAATCCCAGTATAAAACCTATATTACATAGCAATGTTTCATAATTGGGCTCCATATTTTATTGTTATTTTTGTTTGTTTTGCCAGGTTTATACGATTACGAAATATCGGAATTATTAAACGAATCGGAACTTGATTTGATTGATAGAGAGGACCCAGAAAATTTGCCAGCGCCTCAAAATGATGTCAGAAGTGAATCTGTTTTTGTTCTTCAAATTCTTTAGACACAAAAGAAGAAAGACGCGAGGGATCTGAAATATTTTTGGACTCGTCCATTATTACTGGCAGTAGGGGTCGTGATAGTATCAGACGAGGAGTCAGAACGCGCGGAGGTTGATTGAGAGGCCGTGTAAGAAGGATAATATGGGTGTGGATAAAATTATATATCTCCCCTACATGTACCAACAAATAGTAGTTGGTGGTACAAATAGTAGAGGGTGAGAAAATTTCTCACCCACAGAACAGTCATATTTTTAGTCAAGATATAATTCAATTAGCATTGATGCTTGAACCGTTGAGGATCATTTTAAATAATACATAAATGATGACATTTTGGAATAGATCGTTGATGCGACTAACAATACATATCTAATAAAAATGAAAAGGAGCTAAAATTGACTTATGAGTTGAAATATTTTATAGGCTTACTATTAATCGCAGGCTGTATTTTTTGTCAAAAATTAGATTGTATTGGTCAAAAAATTACGGCATTATATAATAGCAATATAAAATATAGTATGACTGGAGGACGATTTTGCAGCACTCGATCATCTTTAAAAGTAGTTTTTATACCGAAATTGCTGTACTACGCGCATGTAATTATCAACCAAGCGCGGATAACATTAGTATTATTGAGATGATAATCCCTTTTGGTGGTCATTGTGGGATTCTACAATAATGTCCCAGAAAAGCAAATCGTATAGGAATTAAAGTTTTTGGTTTAGCAAACTCCTTTGCGATATGATTGTTTATCAAGGAGATACCACCTTTTCAGAACGCAAAGCTCAAAGATTTACGTTGAGTGAACGGCTATTCTTAAACTTTGTGAAATACTTATGCCGGGTTGAAACCTTTTACAGGCTTATTATTTTAGCCGTTATTTTACCACTATAAAACTGGCAGAAACTTTACTCAAAAAAGGTTTTCATGTACGGGAACCACTCAACAAAATATGATTCCAATAACCTGTAAATTTTTCGCTGAAAAAGAATTTAAAAACAAACCCAGAGGCACGTCGAAGACGCTGGCTCGAGCGGGGTGGACAGCAGCCATCACGCGATGGTTGAATAATAAACCGGTGTTAACTCTTTCTATGTACTATGTCGCTTCTTTCTCTGATCAATGTAAGCGATGGTTTAAGCACAATAAAGTTATAAAATGGTTAGTCGTCCGGAAGTCATCAAACATTACAATGAACTTATGGGTGGTGTTGATCTGGCTGACAAAATGTTGCCCGCGCACATAGTAGAGTGGACTATTCGTTTTATTTCACACATTATCGATTTAGCAGTTTCCAAAGCCTGGTTTAAATTTAGAGATCATTAAGAATAATATTTGGCGAAACTATGGACTCACAAAATCCTGTGTCTTCAGATTCTGAATCTTGCAGTGACTATAAAAATCTACTCCTAAAACATTTAAATCGGAATAGTGAAATAAAACTCGTGCCTGCTGAAAGTATGCGTTACTATAAAGCTGACCATTTGGTCGCTTATTCTTACGTGTAAGATGGATGCAGAAAATCGAAGTGCACGATGACTACAAGTGAATATTGTATCAAATGCCACATACATTTATGAAGTACCAGAAACGTAATTATTTCGTAGAATTTCAACAAAAAAATGGCAATTTTTATATTTTTTTGTTAATTTATTTTTTATATTTTTCAGTTTATTCATGTGTTCGTTTATTATTTTTTTTAAACGAATAATAATTAAGCTAATTTACTGACTGTGATTAAAGTACGGACATTTTGTAAGTGGTAGTTTTTTATTAGATTACCAGTTTTATAAACCTTATCATGAAGCATAATTAATATTCTGTGTTATACATATATGACATAAAATATAGTTGGCGTAGGGAAATGACGTGTTTTGTAAATAACATTGAGAAAAACCAAATTTTTTGAATAACGAATATTGAATATATTTGGCGTTAATTTTGTAGAAATTCATTATTCACAATTAAATGAAACTACGTGATGTAGTATTATTTCTACTTTCTTTAATTTCTTTACCACGACCTAGGTTTCGTTGTATTACAACATCTTCAGGTGGGATAGGGTGGGATCTTTGCTAATATCCCACCTGCAGATGTTGTAATACAACGAAACCTAGGTCGTGGTAAAGAAATTAAAGAAAGTAGAAATAATACTACATCACGTAGTTTCATTTAATTGTGGATTTTCGAATAACATTTTTTTTCATATTTTTTTGGCTATTTCATTACTTATTAATCAACTAGGGTAGATTTAATTTAAGTTCCCGCTTTTAAATTGCCCTGGGCCTCAGGAGGTTAAACAAATTTGTTTTATTTTAATGCATTCTATATAAAGATTCTGAAGATGGTTAGCGGGATGTGTACCAAAGCCTTTATTATCTTCATTAAAAGGATGAAAGTAATGCATTAGCTTTCAATTGCGGGTCCATGAAAATTAGGGGAAATTTACTTTGGGATAAGATGATGGTGAATAAGCACTAAATACACCGGGCTCCATGAGTATGTACGTTTGTGTGTATGTGCTGTAATTCGCGTGCTTTCAAAGAGTTGTCAAAATGAAATGGAGTATCCAATTTTTAGAAGCAAAAGTTATGTTCTAGGAAACTTTGAACATACTTATTGATTTCGAACCAGATGAATTTCAAGTTTTTATGTTTATGTACATTTATAATACCTACTCTTTTTAGCTAAAATCTGAAAAGAGCTTCAGAGATTTTGCCAAAAAATGGGGAAACACTTTTTTTATTACCAGCAGGCTCATAGCTGAACATATTAAGGATTCCATGTGGAAGAAGAAGAAAGAAGCTATTATATTACCGCCGTTGCTATAGTTATGAACCAAGAAGAAGAGGTAGATCATCTACCGGATAGCTAGATATTGTTGAAAGGAACCTGAAAAGTACAAATAGGGAGATGGAGAGAAGCTATATTTTACCTTCTCAACACAAGTTATGACGGCAATATTTTTATATACATTTTGCAGATATTTTTTATATACAGTAAAGTCTTTGATTCATTATAAGGCTTTAGATTGATAAATCTCAGCTATCCGTAAATTTTGATCTAAATAAGGGCTTAGTCTCGTTTAGGCTCCCAAAAAATCCTAATGAGCACAGCCCATGGTCACTTAGTTCATGGTTTATCCTCTCTGATATCAAGGAATGACATAAACATCATCAAATAAAAACTTGTGTCACCCAACGATCCTTAAATGGACTGTTCCAAGAAGATCATGATCAGCATATTTTACAATAATTAGTTCAATAAAAATCCCAGTTTTTATATGTTAATTTTGTACATATGTCTTAAATGTACCATACAATACTGTATGGTACATTTAAGTCTTAAAAGTACCATAAAATATATTTGCTAATTCTTATCTTACCATACAATATCTTTGCTAATTACGTCTTAAATGTACCATACAATATCTTTACTAATAGCTCACCTGAAGATGTTGTAATACAACGAAACCTAGGTCGTGGTAAAGAACTTAAAGAAAGTAGAAATAATACTACATCACGTAGTTTCATTTAATTGTGGACCATACAATACGTTCTAGATTTATTTGAAATTCTCATATTCACTATTGTTTACCGCATATTATAAATATAACCAAAGTGAATTTTATTTTAAATATATTACTAAATTTTTAAGAATTTCAATTAGAATTCGGATTGTTTTTTCTAATGGGTGAATTTCCAATCGATTACAGCTTTTGAAAACCAGTAATGCCGGCAGCTCAGGAGCTTGTCCTGGGATGCGGCAGTTAATTGCCTCCGCAGAGGGCGTCTGCGCCGGTGGTGCGTCGTGCTGCCGCGGATTAGGACGTGCGCCCCCCGCGCCGCGGTATTACGCTTTTTATCCCACCGCAATAAATTCTCATCTCGCGCTCTCGTCTTGCCATGTAAAAGCCGACGTTTATTAATGTTTACATGTGTTTTTTTCGTCCAGAGAGTAATTAATCTTTATTAGTCATCGCTCGGGGCGGAGAACGGTGCGTTGCGCGGTCTGGCAGTGGCCGAAGGGCTAGCCCTATTACATTCGGATATTTCCGCCTTTTATATTCGTCTTTAATCCGACTGTTTGTTTAAAGATTTTATGAAGTAACACGTTGATATATATATATATATATATATATATATATATATATATATATATATATATATATATATATATATATATATATATATATATATATATATATATATATATATATATATATATATATGTAGTCAAGTCGTTTTCCCGTTATAACCTTTGCGACAAAATGAATTTATATGAGAGGTAATCTACGGGCGTCTGCATAGAGTCGCGTATTTTTAAAAGGGAGACTTATCACTCGGCGAGGGGATAGTTTTAAAAGAAATTGAATAAAGTTGAAAATGATGTTTATATTTTCCAGTCTCAGATCTAAGATTTTCTAATTTTAATAACGTGCGGCCGTCTTCTTCAAGAGCAAAGTGGAGTGGACCCCAATTGTGATTCAGAGTATGACCGGTGCACGGGATCAAGTCACGTGACCGAAGTACGTACTTCGGTGTGGTCCTTGACCAGAGAGAATTTACCGGGGTAGGCTGGGGCTGAATACGTATAGCAATACGCATTGACATATGCATGCATTGGCTTCACGGTATGCCGATGATCTCTGAGCAAAGCGTATAGAACTTATTCAAAAAAGTGCCTTCGACTTTGACGAATTTCTTAGAGTGCCTCTAAGGTGCTTTATAATTCAGGTGATGACGGGTTAGTTTCGGTGATCACGGCTCAGGGAGATTTGGTTAAAATTATCCTATAGAATGTAGTAAACATTATATTCAGTTGTTGGCAGTTGTTCGGATTATTGACATACTGGCTGTAATAAAAATACGCGGAATATTGAAAACATGAACATTGGAAACATAAGACACGTAAAAACTAATAATGTTATAGAATTTATTCGTGCGTTATATTTATATTTATTCCACTAGATTTTGTGGTGTAGGGTAAGCAATGAATGATAAGAATGTGTGTCGGAAACTAGTACAGTTCGAAAAATTGGGAAATGGGATAATTTGGTTATATAAAATGAATAGATAATGAAAAATTTATGAAACAATATTTGTACAAGATTTATAAAGAAGAAAGAAAGAACTTGTGAATCATAATAGGAACAAATTGAGAAGTTGACGATGAATATGGATACGGTCAGCAATATCAAACAAAAGTATGGGCAACCATGTTAGAAGAATTGTATAATGTTAAAGCAAGGAAATGAAGCTGGTCACAAACGTTCTGCGTGCCGATAGTGGTGTGAATGGTGTGGAGAAATGGATTGACTTGGAGTAACATTAATAAAATATGTGAAGTGCGAGTTATAAATAAGTAGTTGAACGCTGAACAGGCAGTTATTGACCTCAGAATAGCACGGTTAGATGTTGAAGTATAGTAACAATTAAGTTTGTGGGCATATTCGTAACATTACCTACTGAAAATAAAGACGTTGGTGATAACACAACTAGGATACTGTACGAATAGGATGTTGTGACATTTGTAGAACGTTAAAGAATTCCGTGTTTCGTTGTTCAATTTGATATAGCATTTAAAAATAAAAAAAGACAACGAAGAAGGGAGGTTGTTTCACTAGGAATTAAATTTGCATTTTATATTTGGCCTACATCTATTGACGAGTGGATACTTTCCTTATAAAATTTGCGGGAAAAAAATATTTTCCTTATAAAATTTGCGCATGTCATTTTAATAGTATAGATTACTATTAAATATACATAGATTACTATTAAAATGCAATTTCGATTTTACGTTAACAATATGCATAAATATATGGATGCGTGACATCAAAATTGTTTATACGTTTCCTGGTTCATTCTTGTAATTGTAGTTCGACATAATATTTTAAATACATCAGAGGGGACAATAGTGGAAAAATATTGTGAAGAGATAAGTGTAAAACCACAAATTATGAGGGTTATATTATATTTGGAATCGAGGAAAAAGGATAAAAAATGGGTGGAAAAGGTTGATATTTTCCATCGGAAAAAGGACATATACGTTTTCTACAACAATCCGTACCGCCTACTCTGGATGCCTATTAGATAGACATTCAGTATAGATAATCGTTACATCTGAAATTAGCTATCGGTGCATCTTTCCTTTTTTCGTGCTTTTTTTAAACCCTATATTATTTTTGAAACACCCAAGTGTGATTCGAACCAAAACGCCGGATTTTGGTATCTATACGTATCTTAATCAAAATTACATTAGATTACTTATTACCGTTTTGATTTAATATAAGTATAGTAAACCTTATCTTGGAAAAATATTACTTTATTTTTTAATTTACTGCTCAAAGAGCAGTAAAAATGACGCAATAATAGGACATGGGTGTAGAGTAGTGACGCGTCACAGGGGAGAGACGAGCAATGATCGAGCCAAATGAACATGTCGCTTTGCGGAAAGATGTCTGTCGGTAAACAAAGGCGACATCTGCAAACTGCCGCGCGGAACTTTTTAGGCGAGTCATTATCGTGCGGATGGCGGTGATTGATGATGCGCCGTTGGCGTCACGTCTGGCACCGCCGCCACCCGCTAGGTGAGTGGTTAAACTGCATTTTAGATGATGTACATACGAACAACACGTTAATAGGTACAAATGTATACATCTTATTTGCAAAATAATTACCTTTATCCTGATATAAAATGGTAAAAATTAAATGTTGTGGTTAGACTTGTTAGTAAATCTGTCTTTGTGTTCAAGTTATATTACAATTCAACCATATGAGCATACATTTCTAATAGAATAAAAGGTTTATTTAGCACTGAATTTACAAGTTTTGTTTAGTTAGACTTCGAGAAAAAGTTAAAAAAGTTGTTTTAAAATTTTATCTTTTATATTGAGAATTAAAAAAATTAATTAAAATATTTCTAATATTTATTTTTATTCTTTTGAGTTGAATATAATTATAAAGTATAAGCCAGTTTTGTATGAGTCATATTATAATACATTATCTTTGGTTTAGTATAGAATTTCAAATATAAATACAGTCTTCAGCCATTCATGTAATTTACTTTTTCTTGGTTTATTTATGAATTACGTAACATTCGTTGTTATAGATTAGTTTAATATTTGCGTTAATTTTAAAAATGAGTTACTCTATGGAAGTAATTTAGGCGACATCAAGGTAAACAAGAAGTACAAAATAAATAATTTTATTTTGAAAATAGTAATATTCCGCAAGAAAATTGTCTTGAGGCATTATCGTTACCACTAGTTTTGAATAGCAAATAACATTAGATAAACTTATCTTTATACAGTACTTCAGATGCAAAAGAGATAATTTTAAGGGATTATTTTTAAGAATGTACAAAAGAAAATTTACAAAATATAGAAATGCAATAAGTACTTGAGGATAAATTACAAGGAAAAGGTGTTCTATGGTGTTAATAAACAATACTGAAACATTACCTTACACATAAATTAGCTGTATGTTTCTAGAGTATATTGTAAAATGAAATATTTCTACAAAACTAGGTGTACTAAAACTAGGTGTACTAAACTGAGTGTACTAAAACTAGGTGTGGTATATAAATTATGGAAGATTGATGAAATATAAATCTAACCGAAGTTAATGAATATGTGGGAAATTAAGAGATATGATATTGAGGAAAATTGATCGGGAATTTTTATGAAATAATGTAGCCATAAAGACTAACGATTCTATATTAGGGTTTGCATAAATTTTGAAAGACAGAATTATGTTAGCAGAGGATTGCGTGATATGTATTGCGTTAATTAAGAAGTATATTTCTGTTTTTGGTTTTATTATTCCATAGTGAACCAAGAAATTCTGGTAGCTTTGTCATGTCAATCCGTTCTACTGTTTTTATAGTTTTTGACCGAAAAGCGTGAAATTTTGAAGGTAGATGCCTCCGATAAATATCGCAATTAATATGTAGCAAAAGATTACAAAAATTTTTTATCCCCTTATGCATATAAAGCGGAGGTGAATTTTTTATCGTATTCTTCATAGATTGGGGTATCTTTGGAAAAGTTCTGATTGAGATTTAAATTATCATTTTTCATTTTCATTTGAGATATATTCGGCTTCCACACAATGTGTTCTTTGTAATTTTTCATTCGTTGCTATGGAAAATTTCACATAATAGTAGGTCATTGGAATATTTAAATGAACTACTTTTGGTCATTGGACAATTACATAATTCTATTTTATTCATGTTCTGACATACGCTTACCCACTTTTATATATTATTGCTTTTGTGCTATTTGCATTTAAAATTTTACCTTTAATACATGTTCAGATGTGTTATGACCAGCGGGCTGTCACAACAAATTCTATATTAACTACCTGACAGCAGCAAGAAACCTTTGGATACATCATTTGTTCCGTGATACATAATTTACCTTCTAAATGGTATCTACTTTTACGATGATTATTTAAGCCCATAAAATGCTTTATATCTGATTTGGAACTCTTTAATTTATGTTAAACCTCAAATGTGTTGAAGTCTAGTGATAGTTGGATTGACATTGCTCATTTTAACTCATGTTGATAATGGAAATTATTGCAATATAAGCAATATTTTTTACAACGCAATAACTTACACCTTTCAAAGTATATTTTCGAGTTTTGTTTGCATAGATTTTTCATATAAGCGATGGAGTAGTCTCCTTTAATAACATTTGCATTTTGAAAGTACCCTTAACTATACAGAAATATTTCCTATCTTTGCTTGGGCTTAAAGCCAAGTTGCTGCAATAATCTCAAAAATTTTCATTTAGCATTTCATAAGCTCGCACACCCCATTCTTGCCGTGCGGTTGTTAATAATTGAATTTTCAGCTCCTTTGGATATATCTGATGGAAATAAAATGTATTCTAGATTTTATCTGTGCATTATTCAAGTGAAGGACTCATGTTATTCGGTATGGTAGTTTTTGTATGACACCAAACGAACGAAAAAAAATATCCAAAGTAAACGCCCGTTGGTCTTTTGTTGCTATTGAATATGCAATACTACGCAGTTAAAAGGCAGTTTAGGTTTTAATTTCAACTCCAAACATTATTTTAGCAAAAGCTTTATTCAAATCGGTCCAGTGGTTTAGCATGCTGCTTTAACAAACGGACAGATTGACAAAGTATAATAATTTTTAAAAATGAAGTTTTTTTAGCTTTTTTAGAATTATTCCAAAAATATTTAATGTTCAAAGCCTATTTCCGAACTACATAATAACCGCTATAAGGAGTAGTATAGCAATTATTATTGAAATTAATCAAGTCCCTAAGGTATAAAACTGCAAAGTTTCATTAAAATTTGTTCAGTGGTTTTTACATGGTGGACGCACAGACAGGGCTTAGTTATCATTTTTTTATAACAAACCTTGATAAACTTTAGTTTCAAAGTAAAAAAAAACGTGAAATATGTTTTCCTAAAATCAGTAAATTAAACTAAAAATTCATATTTCTATTACGTACTCCTTTTTAAATAAAATATAGACTTTAGATAATAAATTATAATCCTCTTAGTGACTACGTAAATTTAGAAAATAGTTATTTCGTGTATCTTCATTGAGCGCATATTAAAACAGTACATGACGTAAATACACGTCTAATTTTATTCAGTTAAAATATCAAAGCGAATTAAGTACTTGTTCAGTAAACCCGAAATGTTTCAAAATATTAAAGTATTAGTTTCGACCTTGTCTATAAAGAGATTAGTGATCGAGGCAACTCAAATACATCGAGTGAGTAGGTAAGTATCTGAAATAATACGATTGCCAACTAGATACATTTTCATTTCGTTGAATATCATACTATTTCAAGTTAAACTTCAAAGTTTTATTTATTCATGCTGAAGTACTGAATTGTAAACAACGATGTGAATATGAATTTATTAAAGTTCTAAGTGGTCTTAATGATGAAAATTATTTAATTTTGATTCAAATAAACCAATTTACATCTAAAACAATTTAATAGCAATCTACTCAAAATGCAGAAAATATTTTTTTAGTCTGGTTCAAATTGTAGTATCTCATAGTTGACGTAAATGAAATGGTTAATTAATAAGAAGAAAAATGAATTAACTCAATGTATGAATCGAGCTACATCGAGTTGACTTAAAATAATTATTTTATTAGTTCAATATTTATAGCGAAAGAATATATTTACTACATCTACACAATATACGATATTTATCCATTATAGAATATACTATACTTATTGCAAGGAAGGGATAATTAGTTTGAATATATTGACTTTTCACCGCAATCAGTGACCACTGTTAAGGTTCTGTAGTGCACCAAAAAATCTTTATAATTTCGTCATATCCGTTATCACAGCTTTATAGTTTCTACAGTTCTAGACTTACGTCCATAAAATTTTGCAAGTAGATGCTTATATGAAATTTCAATCAATATGTAACAAAATATTAAAAAAAAATTATCAACTTCCTCTGCAAAGTGTGGATAAAAATTGTCCCCACATCCTGTTCAGTGTAAGAAAGTTTTTAAAATGAAATTGAAGTTCCATTTACCGTTTTTAGTTCGTGCCTCAAACTTTTTACAATAATCAAGGAGGATGTAAATAAATTACTCAAAATATTCCATTTATATTCCATCTATATAAATGGTAGCTATTTAGAAGGGATTGTTATGAGGAATACAAAAACAATGCTATGTAATTTAACAATTTCCGTAATATTAAGTTGCATGTTTAAAAAATATTCCGAGAATTGTGCGAAAATAAGGCACTCCCTACCTTATTACGAAACTGAAGCAAATCTTGAAAAAAAGGGTTGGTAAAATCTGAATAAAAGGTTACCGGAAAACTATAGCAATCATCGT
Source organism: Druceiella hillmani (assembly GCA_039881145.1). Classification (NCBI taxonomy): domain Eukaryota; kingdom Metazoa; phylum Arthropoda; class Insecta; order Lepidoptera; family Hepialidae; genus Druceiella; species Druceiella hillmani. The sequence goes on along the minus strand of JAYKKI010000003.1, from coordinate 39,731,940 downwards.
AGACCTGATATATAATTTCTGAAATATTCATAACGTTGTTACGCCTATGAAATATATACTAGGTATTATTTATGATTATAGATGGATTAATAGTCTTGTAAAATTTACGTAAGTACCTAAATTTGTACTGAACTGTTTAGTGCGGTTTCTACTCGTACTAGACAGATATATATCATTTTTAAACTTCCTCTGGAAATATTAAGTTTCACATCCAATGAGTCTCTTCTTTTTTGCAAATATGCGGTTGAAAATGTGGAAATATATATATATATATATACATATACATATATATATATATATATATATGTATATATATATATATATATATATATATATATATGTTTATATGTATATATAAAATATACATATTCAACAATATGATTAATGGGTTTTCATAATTTAAGTAATTTGGTTTACTTTATTTAAGGGAAATTTCATTCCTGCAATCGGATAATTGCCATTTTTAATAAATTGATTTATTTTCGACCTGTAATATTTTTCCATCAATTGTCATTATTCCAAAGCCTTTTTTCGATACATCATATAATAAATGTTGATGTTTTACTTTTCGTAGTACCAACTTGCGAAATCAAGATAAATTGCTTGATGAATGACGAATTAGTTAAGCCAGTGAGATTCCCCGTGCTTTATACACACTTATATACATACAATATTGAAAAATATTTGTATTATCCGTAATTGAGCTAAAACTTTTTTTTCGATATATGTATATATCGAATTATTAGAGTATTATTATTTTTTTACGAGGGTAGCACTGAAATTTTTAGAACTGACCATTTTTTATAATAGTAATAAATAAATTAATTAAAATTTCGTAAATCGATGTTTTTTGTAATACATTATGGTAATTTGCTTCCATTTGTAATTTATTTTTATAAATTGGCGGCCATTTGGGAATTGTGTACATAAGGCCAGGATGAATTTAACGCGAGGAAATTTTAATTTGACGACTTTTTGTGCATTTCATTGCGATTTTAATTAACAATAAAGTTACAATCGATTTTAATTGGCAAGTTATTATAAAGCTTTATTCCGTGCTACTGTTTACAATTGGTTTAATGAGTCATAGTCGTACGGACCTTAGTGATGATCTGCGTGAGGGATGTTCCTCAACAGGGACAACTGAAGATAACATTAATGCTGTATTGGTGTATGATTGATGAAATAAAAACTTATCAGCAGATTCGGGCAAGTTTAGACATTGGTATGAGTTAAGTATATATAATTCTACATGCAAATTTAGACGTCAGGAAGCTTTGGGCTAAGCGGATATTTCATGCGAGAATGATTTTGATTGAAGCTCAAAAACATCATCGCGTTGATTGGTGTCGCGAAGTGTTAGACAGATTTGACGGTGGTCACTAAAATGCTGTATTCGTCAACGTTACGGGTGACAAAAGATGAATATACTATCACGAGCCGGAAACTAAGATGCATTCTAAACAATGTTTGTTTTCTTCTGAAGAATTGTTTACAAAGGTGAAGAGAGGATGAAATTAAAGAAAAAAGATGGACGTCTCGTTCTTCGGACAGACGTGTTATTTTGGAACGATTGTGATGGAATATAAAATAACACTTATCGCAGGTTGATATGCCAGGAACTGTCTGTCTGTTATTATGAAAAAGATTTCGAGGGCCGCGTAGTAGAATCTTTCCCCATTACGCTTGAACGAGACATTAACGCCTCGATTAACGAACGAAGAAATCACCTCAACTCCTCTGTACTCTACCGCGTATTAGGCCACTTCTATTTATTCCAAAGAACAAAATATTTCTAAGAAGACGCGGTGGCTGCCTTCGAAAAGGCTGTGGAAGGCACGTCCAAGGTAGAATAAGCAGATTGTATCTCCTGGTAGATCCTTCAAATAAAACCTCGTGAAACGAGTGTTTCCGTTCATTGTTCTTGTTATGAAGAAATGGATTTAAAATTCAGTTGTTTATTTACGTTTTGGGATAATCTTCAGGATAATTACAACAGAATATTAACAACAAAGCGATACAATTTTTGGCGCTTACTTAAAACGGTGAAATTTAAACATGGATGTATAGTATAGGATACTAGGATTAAAAATGAAAGTTTGTAGATATCTTAAGTACCATAAGCGGAAAAAAACATATTTTTTTCTGAGAAGACTGTCATTTTAATGGACTTTTTATATGCAGAGTCATGCTCGTAATTAATAGATCCGCAAAAAGAGAGAGTCATTGTGATAGGAGATGAAAAATAATTACGCGAGAAGAAATATAAGTCCGATTTTTATGTTAGATTTCGTAAGCTGCGGTTTACTACCTAGTATTCTGTGAGCTTTTTTGGTGTATTTTTTCGACATTAGACAAAGACAAATTTGAAATATATAAAACCTCCAGCCTTGTCTTGCGAGCGATAGCTGCTTGGAGGTGCTAGTACAGAAGGAATACTAAAACAATAGAAGCGAACTTAAGATTGGAAAGTAGGTAAAATTATTTGATTTTGGTTTAAAAGCTTATTACCGAAATTATTTATATTTTGTGTATTTTTGAGGTAATTTATAATTTCAATTATGTAGTAAATAAAACGAATATACAAGTTCATACAAGTAGTTTATACAAATAGTTAACATCATCGAGTTTAAATTCAATGAAACATGTTTTTAATTGAAATATTTTGGAATTTAAATATATTTTTTTTAGTTTTAATTCAAAATTATCTTCCCAGCAACATTACTTACATTTATTTTTTTTTGGCTCATAAAGACTTACTAATGTTTTTTAGGCTATTACAAAGGAGTTCTCTTTGAAAGTTGCATCAAAGGAATTATATAATCTAACTAACCATTTAGAATTCCAGATGTTTTCTTGTTTCAAAATTAAAACATTAGTATCGTAAAGTGTTGCTTGCTAAACTTTTAACTTTCTATTGGTTTTAAGGATAAACAAAAATTTTACGAGTGATTTCTTTTTTAGTTGCTTATTTGATTAGTGGATCATTTATTTCATCAGCCAGAATTCTGGAAAAATATTATACCAAATGATGAAAATTTGGCATGTTTATATGAAATTAGACATAAAGAAAAGTTTACACGAAATTATGAAACAAAGCCATTTTTTATTAAATTATAGGAAATGTTGATTTCATGCAAATACCCGGGTCAGTAAACAAATAATGATGTAAAAACAAAGCGTGTAAATTTTTTCACCTCTAAAATGATGCGCAAGGCAAAATTAATTATATTCAATAAAAGAAATTACTATATAATTACCTTTCGAACGGTTTTTTTAAATAATAGGGGTTTCACCACTTTTTTCACTCATATAAATTAAAGATACTAGCGAAGTGATGTTTTGAATTGGAGATTATAATTTATGTACCAAAAATTACTGCAAATGAATATGGGACATGGAAAGTATTTTACTGCAATAAATGACGCAATAATGTTACATTTGGATTAATTTTGGTATGGTATTCTATCTTTACATAGTTTGGCTATATTGCACTCCAAGACGGTCACCGTGACCTCCTTAGTAAAGCGGACATCGAAGAAACAGAGACGAAATTCTAATCCAGCGAATGCCTTTGGCTGAATCGCTTTGTCACAGATTTGTGTCCTCTTACAAGCTGTTTGTCCAAAGTATTCTCAACTCGTGACAAACACTCGCGGTTGGCACTTATTTCCATAAAGGATTTGGGCGGGATGTGCCCGCCCTCGTTGTAATTTGGCGTAGCGCGTCTCGCGTAGAGCTGCTGGGTTTAGCTACGTAGCTTTTATAATATAATTTTACTGATATTATATTTATTCTGTACTGCAATTGTCGCGATGTAGAATATCTCAAAATAATTACTAGTATCCGATTTCATGATGTTTTAAATTTGTAAATAGTTTCTATTAACATTGCATTTATATTAATAATTGTCAATGCAGAGTTTCGATGAATAAATGTGGTAATTGACAAAAAAGGTGGACATTTGAATTTGAAACTTACTGTACAATTGTATAAACGACATAGTTTACAAAGTTTGATAGGTCATTCGTCATTGTAACGTATTCTATGAAAAAAATAGTAAAATGTTATAAAGCAAATTAATAAATTGACAGAAAAATATCGCTAATTTTAAGTATATTTCTCGATTTTTAAGAAACGTGGTCGTATTTAAAATCAAAAGAAATAGGTAAAATAAAGGTGTCCAGCGGGAACTTTTCGATTTAAAATGATCGTTACCCGTTTATTCGTGGGGATAGATGCGTGGGAGGCATAGTGTTAGTTACGTCATCTTTGCAGATATGTTAGTCACAATGAGTCATTAGTCAGAAGCGCATCGCGCGTCTACGGTGGAATATTATTTGGAGTGTGGTGAATCGTTGATTGCAGCGCGTCGTGCTTTCTGTTCCCATTTTAATATTCGACGATTAAGCGATAGCTCGAGTACACAAATTCTTTGGTTGTGGCTACAAAGGTTTCGACAACAAGGCACAACAGTGAATAGGCCGCCACCAGGACCGTCTACGTCTGCAACTACGCCAGAACGTGTGGCACAGGTGCACCAAGAAATCATTAGAAATCCAAGAAAATCAGTAAGAAAGATAGCCGTTTCTGCAGGCATTAAGAGGTCAACTGCGTATGTAATTTTGCCTGTGAGAAAAAGCTAAAACTTTATCCCAACAAAATGCAAATCGTCCAAAAACTTAACGATAGTGATTATGTTTTAAGGAAAACGTACGCAAGAACAATATTGGAACGTTTTCGGTCACCAAGAACGCTCGGAAACGTATTGTTTAGTGAGAAAGCTCATTTCCACATTGAAGGCTACGTAAATAAACAAAATATGCGTTACTGGAACCCAAACAATCCAAGGGGAAGGCATCAGAAGAGTTTGGACTGTCCTGAAATGACAGTATGGCGCGCGATTTCCGCTCAGGGAATAATTGGCCCATATTTTTCGAATCAAAGAGAAACTGTCACTACCTCAACATGGCAACTGACATATCATTGATAATTTTTTGGTATCGCTATTGGAAGTGTCTCATGGACGCAACAATAGGACGCATTTTCAATAAGATGGGGCAACTTCACATACTGCCAGGTTCTCTATGACGAAGTTAAGAGAATTTTTTCTTAGAAAATTAATAAGCAAGTACGGAGACATACCCTGGCCTCCCGATCACCGGATTTGACGCCGTGTGATTTTTTCTTATGGGGTTACCTTAAGTTTAAAGTGTATTGCCCTACAAGAAAATATTAGGCGTGAAATCGCCGCCATCCCCCAAGCACTTTGCTTGCGCGTACTTGTCAATGTGAGGGTTCGCTCACAAGATTGTATTGAGATAAGTGGACGTCACTTGAAGAAAATTATTTTCAAGAAGTAAAATCCGTAGGCATGTGTTACATTTTAAAAATATAAGAAATTATTGAAACTTATTCGTTTATTCTTTACTTAATTTGAAAATCTAAAAATTTCCGCTGGACACTCTTTATTTAGCTTCTGTTTGGTTACCGATAACTCGGCATGAATCCAGTGTAATAATTCATTTTAATACCTACGTATGTTAAAACCTTCAGATTGTACTTTAGCTTATATCGTATTGTACTAAAAAGTACAAAGGAGTCCCAAATTTAGGGAGAAGAAATAAAAGACTCTATTTTTATTATTTTGTTAATAACGTAGTTCCCATTACCTTCAATTTTAAATTGATCTATAAATATATATGGGTTTACAAATATGTTTTATTAATATGTCAAATTTCAACTTTCTACGTCAAATAGTTTTTTTTGGAAAAACGGCTGTGATAGGCAGACAGATAGACACGTTTACCTGTTAAGGCGTAGAACCTTAAAAATAATATTTATCTCGATAAGCAAGTTCTTAACGAATAAGTGAGAATAGTATCAGAACGTAGATCATTTTATTCCTGGAAAATTATCCTTAGTATTATTTTTTATTTATTAGTAGATATTTCTGAAAACGGAATAATAAACACGGTATTAGTGTTTTGATGGACGAATGTAATATATATATATATATATATATAGACATATAAATAAATAATTTTTTTTTTTGGAACTTATTAAGTTCGTATTTAGTTTTGTTCTCATTTTTTTAAGTACGGAAAACAGAACATAACCTAAAACGTGAACATAAAAATACAAGTTAAGTTGTTTTTACTAGTTCATTCAGCCATCGAAATGTCAAGTTTCCACTTCAAATATTCTTAGCTAACCGTTAAATAATAGAAAAGATGATGATGGTATGAACATTTTAATAAGTGTTTGAAAGAACGAACAATTGGTTAAAGTGAACATTTATGGTACCCGATTATAATTAATTATATTAATTCATACAATCACCAATTGGAACAAACCGCCCGTCGTATTTTAGCCCCGCCCCACTTCCACAAACTAGACTGAACACTCGCCGAAATTACTCGCAAAAGCGAAAGTATGCGCGTTAAAGCACGTTACCACTCAGTCTGTCAGCCCGTAATCCTAGCGGATTCGGTCGTTAGGCGGGCAATTTCTTCAGTAACTATAAAGTTAGCCTTAAATCAAGCGAGCAGGAGTCGCGGGGCTGCCTCAGATGATCATAAAATGGAAAGCATAATTAAAATATTCTTCGTACCGGCAAAGACTGCGATGGGGGCGTTCGTCACAATTGAAATTTATGTTACCATCGCGGCGCGCAGGCCGAGCTCAGATTAGCCGCCGTCGAGGTAAAATGAATTAAAAATGCAAATAGTGTAATTAAATAAGCGACGCTGAACGTTACCGAACGTTGCCGACCTGGGAATCTTAATTAGCCAAGTCTGAGGTCATTAAGGGCGTCTTATCGTCGCCGATGCGTGGGCGGGCGGGTGCTTTTTTGAGACGCCTGCCGCAGGCTCTTGAAATTTGTAATAAGATTAAGGTGGGGACCCGCCATTATCGATGAGGAGTTCGGCCTCACTTGTTTTTAGTACCTTAATGTATTTTTCAACACTATTTTTAGGGAGCAAAAAGAATATATTCAATAGAAATAGAGAACTCTATTATTAAACTAATATTCATTACATAATTTATTTGTGCAACAGCGAAATAAGAGCTTTAAATAAATTTGTTTATTTATTTAATAATTTTTCTTGCACCAAGTAGATAATTTATCAATATTTAATATAACCTTTAGGAAAATAAATAGTTTAAAACGTGTTTTGAATACGGCTATCTCTTCTTTTCTAACGATCCAAAGTTTCAACTAGCATAAATTTCTGATTTATAAAATCGGCAATTAATTACTTGCAGAAATTAAATTTATCGACCATTATCCTTTTCAAATATTGTGCCATTTTTCGGGCTGTGTAGAGATGGTTAGATCAATTATGAACACTCACGTAAATGCCTGCGAACTCGATAACTTTTCATAAATAGAATGTACCCACAACCGCCGTATAATCTCGGTCGGTCAGTTCTGTTGTTTAATAATAATCAAAATAGGTTAAACTATACTGAATATAATTTACAATGATTTGTGTTTCAAAGAATGTTATATTCTTTAGTTGAATTACTCGGAATTTAATGATTAAACATTTTTTTCAGCACCATTTTCAGAAGAACTCAGTTCTACATTATTTTTAAATCGGATGAATGACTTAAATGTGTGAGCAAATAAATTTCGATTGATGAAATGATTATACAGATTCCGACTTAAATTATTAATAATAAGTTAATTACGTTTTATTTAATTTTTCATTATCGTTACTCGTTTTAAATCTTTTCGTTTTAAATTTATGATGGGCAAAATTGCAAATATATAATTTTTTGCTAACACAACTCTGTGATCTCGAGAAATCGATATTAAATTGAGAGATCGTAGATTATAAATAGTACGAAAGCAATTAGAAAATCAATTGGTAGGAAATGAATTATAATGTTAGGAAAGGGATCAGAAATCAGACAATCAATTGGATATAAAATAATCAATCCATGAAAACAAATCTAAAATGGAATATATTAATTTCTTGTACGTTAGTTTGAATTTCATTATTAAATATCTGATGTCATATTTGGTATCATAAAAGATTCACTACTAAAAATTAGAAAAAGATAGGTTTGTCCATTCCTGTTAACGGACGAAGACGCATTTTCAAATTACGTAGATAATGAAACACCTCTAAACCTATTTCATGGGATATCCAAAATTTAAAGTTAAAAAAAAGATAGCCGTATATAAAAAAAAAAAGATAGCCGTATATGAAACATACCAAATAAATAGTAGTTTGTGTATATATAATAGGGTATTATTTAGAGGTAAACAAATGTACAATGAAAAAAAAAGATAAAAATTATGTTAATGGCCACGGTATTGGCTTTTTTGAAAAGGTATTTTATTATATACCATTTGTGTGTAAATACAATTTCAGGCATATGGATGCAGAGGTTGGACATTGACGTTTGATGTATGGGCCGAAAAAGTAGTGGAGAATTGAACTTCCAGATTGCGCATCATTCAAGCTAGCCGCGGTGCCCATATGCCTGAAATTGTATTTAAATACAAATGGCATATATTTACCTTTTCAATAAAGCCTTTACCATGGCCATTATCATAATTTTTATCTTTTGCTCATTTTAAAGTTGCATATCTCTAAAAGAACACCTTGATAATAAGATGGACTTACGATGCCATGGACGATGCGTTTTAGTATTTTAATTCTATCGAGTGTACGTGGCTTACATATATTCTTAGTACGATAAACGATGAATAGTGGAATGGGGCGAATATTATTTACCAACATAATAACCAATTCCCTGAGTCTGGTAAAATATGGGCTGCACTGTAACAAATATTTATTACAATTTTTATTCTATAGTAGTGATAAGCAAGCTAAGGGATATATTTCCATTCTCCCTGTACTATAATTACCATCCTTAATGTCCATATTACAAATATTGTGCTGAATTATTTATAACAGTTGTTTAATTTTGAAGAGTAAGCATATTATTGTTTGCTCTAGGCAAAATATTATTGATAAAAGCATCTACGATTAATGACTGCTCTCAGGTATTCCGGAACTAATTGTAACTGTGTTTTTTTTGTCTTCATTTCTTTACCAAATTATCACTTTCATGGCAAAACTTTTTTTAATATGTCTTTTATAATCAGTTTTTTATTTCTTTTAAAATAAACTTTTAAGTATGGCGAGCTGAGTAATTTGACTAAGGTCTATTCGGTCAAGTGAGAAAAATCGTATTTGCAATAAAAATACTCTACAGAATATTACTGAGTGTAAACGTCCAAAAATTATAACAAAAATTCATTAGATTTATTTAATTTTCCAAGTAACCATTGAAAATAAAATAAGTAACAGTATTTTCATTATAAGAAAGGAAAAAAAATTACGAACAGACAACTTTTTAACATTTAAATATTACTTTTGAGTTTTTCAATGGGTAATTTATTTTCATTACATGTGCAGTTAAAGCAATGCGACATAAATTAATACAAACGAACAAACGTAAAATAAAGTAAATTAAAAAAGTACCAGATATAGTCCTAAATAATACAATTGAATATTGAATATATTTGGCGTTAATTTTGTAGAAATTCATTATTTACAATTAAACGAAACTGATGTAGTATTATTTCTACTTTTTTTAAGTTCTTTACCTCGACCTAGGTTTCGTTGTATTACAATTATCTTCAGGTGGGCAATTTAGCATAGATCTTTTCTAACAGCCCATCTGAAGATGTTGTAATACAACAAAACCTAGGTCGTGGTAAAGAAATTAAAGAAAGTAGAAACAATACTACATTACGTATTTTCATTTAATAGTGTAGTATATATTGTAAACAACAAACAATTTAATAGAAATGTTACATTTTAAGTTTTGTTTTTTGCCGGGATTTTGACATCGTTATATCATTACATTGCCAAACTACTCATAGTTGTCTCGTAAAAAAGAAAGTAGAAATAATACTACATCACGTAGTTTCATTTAATTGTGAAAATTGAATATGCAAAATATATCTGGTATAACTGAATACAAAGCTAATAATAAAAGAAGGAAGGAAACGAATTATGCACAGGCGTATAATGAAGGGGAGTACAAGTCGGACGGTGGAGGCAGCTCAACGAATTTAAAACGGAGCGAGTCTACAGCTCGTTTGCCGTTTGTTCAACTGAAAGATTTGAAGGGTATTCAAGTCTGCTCGCGGCTGCAGCGCCGAGTGTGCGGCCGAGACCAAGCAAGCCGAAGCGAGAGGCGACTGAGACGGAAAAACGAATTAATGCTTCATAAAACGACGCACACGACGGGCGTATTTCCATACAATGATAATGGGAATTGTAAATATTTATGATTTACTTGAAGTCGCGTCCAGCACCATGTAACGATTGGCTTTGTAAAAAGATGTGCGGTCAAGGAAATTTAAGACCTAGAGTTACATTTAAAGATAATGAAAAATGGATAAAATAGAATTGAACCAAATATATATTTACTTACTTTATTTTGTCATTGAAAAAAAATAGGTTGCAGTTTTCAATTGTCTGAAACTCAGTTATTTATTGAATGAATATATTCAGAAGGATTCATTACATTTTACTTTTATAGTCCTTTTTATATTTAAATTTATGTTGGGTTATCTCTTTATATTGATATTTTCTTCCTTTCAGCCTCATTTTAGGTAATCGTATCATTTGTAGAAAAGTCGAGTTCTCAGAAAAATGCAGAGATAATTTCCTTTAAATTGATAAATATTTAATTGATATATATTGTATTTATCAATTTAAAGGAAATTTTGTCATTGAAAAAAATAGGTTGCATTTATTAATTGTCTGAAACTCAGTTATTTATTGAATGAATATATACATAGCGGATAGTTTACTTATAAAATTGGAACGTATGAAAGGATTCAAAATATCTATTACTGAATGTAATAAAACTAATGTAGTAATCGAAAAATGAGTCATCGACTGAAACCAGTGAAGATAGATCGCCCGAGTGAGGCTGTTGCCGTATTGTGACACATCTTTAGTAACGAGGGACAAGAGAGTGACAGAGAAAAAAAACAGAGTGAAAGAGGGAAAGTGGAAAGGGGAGGAGAGGGAGAGGCGGGGAGAGTGAAAAATAAACTTAGTTAAATGTTCTGGGATATAAAAAAAAAGAAAAGGAAATCATAGAATAAAAAAATAAAGAATTTAAGAAAGGTAATTGCCTATGCATAATCATATTTCAATACCACTAGTTATGGTTAAAAGAACTAAAAAAAATTATAACGAGCGGAATAAATAAAATAACTGAAATATACTTACAAGTATTGAAATAGACAAAAGAGCGGAAGTGATGGAATCGTGAAAAACTTGAATTAAAATATGAACAAAGGTTTATTGAAACTATTTAGAAACACAAAAAATGAATTAATAGTGAATGGACTCATAGAAACATACACTGAGACCTAATTAATTTGCAGTGGTAGAATAAAGTTCTGAAGACTTTGCCAGACGTGTTTTTTTAACCAGTTTATTATAAGAAAGAGTTTTAATAACAAGAAGGTGCTCAAATTTAGTTATCAGTAAAAAGTTAAATAGTATTCCTTGCTTTACCACTAAATACTCAGTATCTTTGTCTTGCCAAGTATGCTTTCAAATTTCGAAATATTTAATGTGGTTTGGTTTACCTTTAATCTTGGTTCTTTATAAATTATTTTGGCTTTGTATTCATTCTAAAGGCGACAAAAATGATAACCGTATTGCGCAGCAATATCCAACAATGACTTCGATATTTACGCAACAAACAACACGGCGAATTTGCAGCGCGGGCGAAGAATTAATAATTCTTTTCGCCGGAGCAAAATTATAACCGGTTGTATTCATCCTCAATATATCATTCGCCTTTCAAAGCAAACAAAAAATGTTTAATGAAAAGGATTTGTTTAAAGGCGGGCGGGCGAGCGAGCGAGTGTATTAGCAGTGGGAGTTGAGTCGCGCGGCAAGACAAAGGGCGGCTTCCATTCATCTTGTGTCGCGAGCGTTTGTCCTCGCGGGCTCGCGACACCACGCGAGGATCTCATTTATCATCGGGCGAGTAAGCTCCGCTACTTTGTACCCGGTCGCCGCCGCCGTTGGTGCCATCCACTCCGTAACGTGACCCTAATTAAAGATCTCACTCGAGTAACAAAAAGAGGCGACGCGACGTGACATAATATGACGATGAGGCCGATATTTGCGACTAGGGATTGGGAAACAAGCTACTCAGCCCTAATTGGGTTAGAAATTTGTGTCTAAAGCTATTTATATGTTTTCTATGTTTAAAAGTACTATTATTCACATGCCAACGTTGACCAAGAAAACGTTTACGCGGACCCTATTTTCATGGAACTAATAGCTTTTCTGTCACCGCTGGGATACAGTATAATCTAAAATAAAAGCGTATCCTGCAGCAACTATTGTAGTTTAGTAGTTTGTAGACCTTCAGTCTTTGTCCTCAGACAATATGAGGACATTTCTGAAAACAATTGTGATTCGAAACGTTGGAGATGACGTGGACGAATTCTCCGAAGTCGAATCTTAAGTTTACGCCTAATATTTGAAGAGTGGTAACTATTTAAATAGTTTAATTTTACTATTATATAGTTATCTCGTTTGTAGATTAAAAGTTTGTAAATTCTAAAATAAGTCTTTCATAAAATGTAATTTTCTCCTAAAGTCTCAGATCTTGAGAATCAATCTGATTTCGACAAAGTTTGAATGTTATGAATTTTTTACTTTCTACACTTTACTCACAAATTAATTTGAAATGTTGTATTTATTATATTTACTAGTTATTTTAACTCCTCGTGCCAATATTATTTGCAAAATCATTTGTAATTATATTTATTTTACGCTCTTTTTATATTTGATATATTTCCATCATTAACATTGTGTAGAGATATTTTAATTTCTTGTTATTTAATCTCTAAATTACAAAAATGTTTTATAGTCTGTTATGAAACAGTTTTATTTTTGTCTTGCATCAATAAGATGACGAACGTATCGTTTGTAGGGTTCCGTAATTAAACGAGGAACCGTTATAATTTTGTCATATCTTTTCCCTCTGCTTTAGACCTATCAGAAGTAGTTATTAGTTAAAAAGAAGCAAAATGTGAATAGTCTAAATTAATGTATATACCTACCCTACTTGTAACTTATTATACATGTAATGTGGAGGTAAAATATTTTCAACGAATTAATGTATATACCTACCCTACCTAAATTAATGTATATACCTACCCTACTTGTAACTTATTATACATGTAATGTGGAGGTAAAATATTTTCACCGAATTAATGTATATACCTACTCTACCTAAATTAATGTATATACCTACCCTACTTGTAACTTATTATACATGTAATGTGGAGGTAAAATATTTTCACCGAATATAGTATTATTGTGTTACGTCTTTCTAAAGGAAATTGAATTCTTATTTACTATTATATATTGTTAAACCCCGTTTATGAAATACTAAGTTTCAAAGTAATGTGCAATGTGTCTCGCTGTCTAATTTTCCCGTAATGGTTTAAGAAAAAATAAAATTAAAGATTTTATTAAAACTGACAATGAGAGTTATTTCGGTAAATTTATGTCTATAATTTGAAAATAAGTTATATTTTACGTAATTACACTTTATCCGTGTTCCTATTTGTATTTGTTCGTAGGTACTTTTACGTACATTCAGTGTACTAAAATTACGAGTAAATGGAATAATAAAACCAGTGAATCGATTTGCAATTTAGATGTTGACCTCGTTTATAAATAAATTATCGAAATTATTTCCGTCCTCGGATGACACTTCCAACGACTTTCATATCATTACACCACCACCTGTTTGCGGAGAGTTTTAGCGACTTGACAATTTTTAATTTCAAATGTTTTTATTTATTTCTGCTGTACGATTTGCTCCTCTATATAGCTAAGTTACCCAATCAGAGACTCGAAGCATCGTCAGTGCTATATATATATATATATATATATATATATATATATATATATATACATATAATACTTGTATATTTTCATGTATCATTCTCAAATTATACAATTGTTTAATTTCGATCGAACTTAATTTTTATTGATTAGGACATCCATAACCACATAAGCGTGTTAATCTGTTAGTTTATCAATAGAAATAAATAAAAGTATGTAAAAATAAATTTTAAATGAAAAACATTTCAACTGAATAATTAAAAAAATCTTATTGTGTATTCTTGGTCAACAATTCTAATAGAATTTCCAAGATAGTCATGTATGTGTACTTAACACGAGTACTATTATAAAATGTTATTGACAAAAAGACCAACCAGGTTATAACTTAATTTCTTGGTATTTTAGAGAAAATAGTTCTCGTGTTAAGTATTCTATTTTGTATATTTCACACTAATAGTACTAGTGTGTAGTTGTCCTTAAAACATTGAATGGCAGACGTTATTATTTTTACCCTCACTATTTCATTACCACAAATATAAACAAACGATCAGCTCAACATTTTCAAGATCTTGCATCGCCACTATCGATTCACATCATAAAATATTTGGGTTTCTTTCCATAACGATTTTTTGCTACGTAATCGGAAATGAAATCCGGAATGCGCGTTACGATATTTCCAAAAACGCGTAAACTTCTTTAAGCTCATCATCACGAGAAGCGCTCTCGCAACAAGAACAGCGGCGGTCGAGTCATAAATAATTTAAAGTTGTCATCTGGGAGCAGACGTAAGCCTTATTTAAATCGGCATTCAGACCGCGAATTATCCCATCCCCGAGTTTCGGCAGAGCGTGGTTTATACACGCTGCGTATTTTTGCGCGAACGAAGAAAAAAAAGATAGAAATACAACACGAGGAAAATAATAACTGAAGATACAATACCTATCCCAGATACAACAGAGAATAAAGCACAGCCTATTGCTGGGAGTAGATTCGTAATAGCGTCGGATTTGCGGGCGGCGTAGGCTTGCGTCTGCCCCTTTTGCGGCGTTAACAAGGTTGGGGCTCGCTATCCTAATAAATATTTAATATCTTCAAGACATTGGCACTTGTACTTCACTCTTATTCTTACGCCTTCTCGCTCGCGCGCTCGTCAAAAGAGGAAATTGCAAAGCTCTCATAATTAAGCAAGAAGCTTTCGTCGGTTAAATGAAGTCTGACAACGTTGATTGGTCGGTTAAGGAAATGGTTTATTTTTAATCTTTTAAAAGACTATCTAAGTAAAGAACGCACACTTTAGATTTTGAAATCATACGTTAAAGAAGAATGTGTTTTTATTAACGTCAGAACATTGTTTCAATCTGTTTTATCATTTATATTCTTAAACGATGGAAAAATGCTTCCGAAATAATAAAAACAAATGGTGGGCAGATTCCAATATAGTTTATGATAGCAAATGAAGACTATAATTCTCTGAAAAAATTAAAACAAAAATTCAAGAAATCACTGTCAGTTTTAGGTAGACTATATAATAAGTTTTTTGTTACAAATACCTCTGTAATTATTTAAGGAGTTTTTCTAATTTTGTGTAAAAATTTATTAATTTGTAAAGAAAATCCATATTGGTTATATATATATATATATATATATATATATATATATATATATATATATATATATATATATATATATACAGGTGTCCTTTAAGGACCATCGAAATGTCGGTTATAGGGTGGGTTAGTATACATACGAAACAATAAATGTTATTATCATAGACCTAATAGTTTTAGAGAAACGATTTTTAAATTTCTTTAAAATTTTCATTTTTGCACATGAAAAAATAAATTATTAACAATTATTACTACTTCTGTTTTTTTGTCTAAGATCTTTCAGAAAACGTTCATCTTCCTAATTAAAATGTTATGCATAAGCTAGTATTGGTAACATAAAAATGAAACGCTGAAACATGTGTATTTTTTTAATTACAAAACATGAAAGTGCAAAACAACCGCTTATCAGAATTGTTTCACTATCTCTTTCCCACCCGTATGGTCTTTTTATTGTTCCCGGCCGTCAAGAGACCCCCTCTACTCCTTCTCTCAACAACTTCGCTTCTTTAGTGACTTGCTTATCGCTCGGAGCTAACAACGTGATTTTTGCGGGTTTTTTTCTACCACTGTTTTTATTTGTTAACCTACGCTTCAATTGGACCTTGTTTGTGCTTATGATTTAGATATTGTTTGAACGACTGCATTGCAAAATGCCTCAGACCTACTCGTGAATATGTAGAAACGTATTTCATTTACGGGCTATGTGATGGGAATGTTTGACAAGCCGCACGTACACATCGCAAGCGCCATCCTAATCGTGAATTAGAGGGTTTGATTCCTAGAAATGTAGTTCCTCAAGGAAGACCTAAAAATGTTGATGAGCGTCAAATGCTGGTCGAAGCTCTTTCTACTAGTGTTCGGCAGAAAAACATATTTTTTATACTAGCATTGTGCAAAAACCACTTTTCATGTTTTGTGAAAATATTTCAGCGTTTAATTTTTATGTTGCCAATAGCAACGAATTAATAATATTTTAATTAGGAAGACGAAAGTTTTCTTAAAGATCTTGGACAATAAAAAAGCAGAAATAGTAATAATACTTAAAAATATTTTTTCATGCGTTAACAAAAATGTAAAAAAAATCATATCTCTAAAGCAAGGCTTAGGATAATAAAATTTATTGTTTCATATGTGTAATAACCCCCTATATTGTCGACATTTCGTTGGTCCACTCCTTATGGGTGTATATGGAAAGATTATGGATTACTTTAGCGACATCAATATGCCTGTAAAATTGGCAGAACAAAATAAAAATGAGGTATCTACTTTTTAATATCGAACACATCAAATTATAGGAAAATGTATTTGTAACGACGACTATTTGAATCTAAATGTAAAGGATGTATTTTCCTATTCGTGATTATAAGAAATTAATTTATATTATTTGTATAATATAAGCAGGACATCTAGTTTCATCAGAGATGCACTAAGATATTTTTAAGCATTTTTTAGGGTACTGTTACCAAAATATTCCGAAAAGAACTTTATTGTCGCAGCTACGCTATTTGTCTGTCAATATGTCATGAGTATTAAGTTCTTAGATGAAATATATTTCAAATTTGCACATACCGTGTGCTGCTTTGTTCTAAAATTGCAAATAGTGTTTAAAATGGTAAATAATTTAATTTTGCTCTCATATATGTAAACAGGTTTCGAAAATGTTTGTGGAGGTATGGTCGAAAAGAACTCTTTGAGTATGGTACTAAAGTATAAATTTTTTCCTTCAAAATTTACGACATGATAGGCCCATCAAATTATATGTTTTGTTGTCTTCATAAACTTTATTTCTACTTCAAATTTCTAGGAGTTGTGTTGTGAATATCACGTATTTCAATAAGATAAACTGTAATATTTTGACAATTAAACAAGACAATTAAACTGTAATATTTTGTTACGAGTAATAAAACCACAATTTTTTATTTAGGTATCACGATGTTCTTTTTGAGATATATTTTGACCATATTAAAATTGAAACAGTATATCAATTGTATCAATGTACATGTGATTTTAAATAATGTAGTTATGGAACGCTAGTAACGCAAGTGCGTATGGCACTTGACCGATTATAAATTTCACTGCACTTAAAACGATGCGTGCAGAGAATAAATGAAAAAAGTTAAGACAAAATTTCAACAGAAATTTGCCCACATGGAAATTTGCATATATCCCAGCAATGTAGTTTAAAAAAAAATGATTGTCGTGGTTTCCATTTCCAGAGAAAAACTAAATTGATAACATGTAAGAGCATGCTTTGGTAAAATTTAATTATCTTTCTTGTCCCTATACTTGTTTAATGGTGCTTACGAAGTCGCATTTCAAATTTGAGAGAGAACATGATCAGATCGAAAAAATCACACAAACCTTTTAAACTTTTCCACATGTGAAAAATTCGATTTGGCTTTATCTTTTGTAATTGGTTCACTGAGACTTGGAATAAGTTCACGTTACATTTGGTGGATGTCGTAAAAATTGAGATTGAGGCCAGGCCGTGCCCTCTATCCGTGTTAATTAAAGCATGCGTCAGGATCATGCTCCGAAGCGCCAATTCGACAGAAAGTTGCAAAAATCATTATTTTTCTACGTACCTATCAAGTTAAGGAAAAAAGTCTGAAAGCAAGGATCCCAAATATTTCTGAAGAGTTTAGAACACATGAGAGCGAAAGATTATTAAAGAGAAAACTTTCTTTTTCATTTTAAAGGAAGAGGTTTCCTTTTTTAGCTTTTTAGGAGTTAAAGTGAATCATGCAATATTGAATAAATAAGTAAAAACTGTTTTTTTTTAAATATTTGAATAAGGTTTAACATACAATAAAATGGAAAACGAAAACAAGGGAAAGGATTAAGTTGTTAAAACGTGTTTAAAATACCAGGGAGGCAATTTTTGAGTGTAAAGGATTATATATATATACATACATATATATATATATATATATATATATATATATATATATAAAGTAATTTAATGTTTCATTAATTTAAGTAAAAGTTCAAAATACTCTCCTAATACTGTTTAACTGTTGGTCAGATCTAGCTTCCATCGTGTGTGCCTCACCTCTGCTGTAAACTGAATTTTTGATGCGACGAAATCAAGATAAATTAAGTAAACGCTACGTACACTTTCTTCCGCAATGCGATATGTATTGTGTATGTTTTTTGTAAAGGTGCAATACATTTTTAATCTTTTTTATTTTCTGGTCCGATTTAATGTAGCATCGCGCATCCTGCGCCTCGCTTTGTACTCACTGTGCGAAACATCGTTACTTATTTGGCTTTTAAATGACAGATATATATCGGATTTTCCGTCTTGAAATGAGTTATATTTTTAGGCTCATAAAATAGTAAACGTTAAAAAAATGCTGGAATTGTTTTTCAGAAAAACGAATTTTAATTCGTTTTTCAGTGTCAACATCCTAAAATTCGAAGTTAAAAAAATAGAAAAGATCTATGACCTTTATAATAAATTGAAAAATATGAAATTTAATATTAGATCACTCTGATCAATTAAGGCGTTATATTATCGGATATATAAGTAATTTTTTTTTAAATTTCGTATTTTTTTCTCGATTCTGTAAATGTGTTGTAATGAATTTTAGTAGTTCTATACTTAATTCGTAAATAAAAGTAAAATAGAAATATGCTACTCGCGTATTTCCGTCTCGTCGTAAGTTGAGAATCAACTTTCCGCAACACCATTCCGTAACAATTTTCTGAAATAAAATTTTCCGTGGTATATCGTTTATCTTCATGATTGATGAAGTGAGAGGACATTTTTCCTCTACAGGTGAAAAGTAATACACTCTACTCAAATAAGTTAGTCTATTCAGTAATTCACAAATGTGATGTCTCTTAGAAAAATATGTTAAATTACACATAATATTTATACGTACATATTTCTTGCTGTGCTTTAGGAGGCTTTCTAGAATTTAATTTATTTTCAATAATATTGCTTTGAAATTAAAATTTCTTGTTGCCAAACTACGCCCTACTCGCTTTAGACGGGGGAGTCTAATCGTAGACATATCATTACCGTAGTGATAAAAATATGTTCTAAGATAGATTGTGTGGATAAATATATATATATATATATATATATATATATATATATATATATATATATATATATATATATATATATATATATATATATATGTATTATATACCTATATCGTCTAAAGAATCCAAAGTCCAAAGAAACTATTGTCCGAAGGGAGATCCAAAAGTTCGCAGAATAAAGAAGAAGGGATATATTCTTTCTTGGTGATTTCTTTCTGAGTGATGAGATCCTAGCTAGGCGGATATAGCTAACAACTTATTTATTATATTATTATCGTGTTTTTTTGATTCGCAAATGATAATATATAACCTACCTAAGGAGACATGACGTTTTATTAACTGAATATTCGTTGACGAATCTATCCCTTATTATTGCGAATGTCTTTCCTCGTAGTGATGATGTTATTTCAGATCTATCGGATAATTATATTCTTGTCAAAAATTCCTTTATGGCATAACCATAATCTCAGATGTTTGGTTTATTATCATTATGTGAGCAAAATCCGACAAAATAAATTCCTTTTCTCTCAAAGTATACACATACCAAAACCTGCCTTCAAGAGGCAACAAAGCTTAAAATTTAACTACCTTCACGATGTTTCCTTTAATAATTTATTAAGTTTTGTTTGTCTTATACGAGAATAATTAAGTATTAATATAAGATTGATTATGCTTACTTAGGACCGTGTTTAAACACATTTCTCTTAATCGCGAGGAGAATTTAAATTAAATACGCGTGTGATCTGTTAACTATTATTTTCAAGACTTACCTGAGTATATTAACGTAATTTAACTTCTATGCACAATTAAATAGTGTTATTTGAAATTTGTATTTGAATTATATATATGTATTTATTTGTGGCTAAATATTGGTTTGGTCAATATATACGTATTTAGAGGTATGCCCATCTGCATTATTCTGTAATTAAAAGTTTTCGGTTAATTTTGTTAAAATATAGACATAGGGCTATGTATATGGTGATGTTGGTCCTTCCTGTGAAATCCTTATAGTCTATAGTAGAGGATATAAAACCGTCGGTACTTCTTTTCTAATTGGTGATATCAAGAGTTACGTAACAATTTATCTGTATTACTCATCGCGGAATATATCAAGAAGTCTCACGTATCTTTCACAAATTTCAATATAATTTATCAGGTTAGGGTCTCAGTAACCATAGCTATTAAGTAGTTTGACCATTAAAATTACGTTGTCACAAAACTGCGAAGAATGTAACTTTCAACGTGTACTTGTTAATCTACCAATATCCATGATGAATTAAAATGATAAAGTGACATCAAATAATTCTTTGACATTGAGTGAAAAGTTAACGTGTCATAAAAATGATTCTACGTAGAGATTAGTCGTTAAAATTTATATCCGACACGAGGGTATTATGGAACTTTATAGAAAATGGCTTAAAGGTAAGGTTATTGATGAATTTTCTTTGATATAACGGGAACACTGTTTTTTATGGTTACTTCAAACTCCATATCCTTATTAGGCAATTATTTCAAATTAGCCGAATTGATTGTGATAAAATTAGGAATACATATGAAAATGGCATGAAGGCCAAATTGAAAATAATATTACTAATCGATTCAACAAATGATGTATATGTGCAAGAAGCTCAAATTGTAAGGGAAGTGTGAAACAAAATGTTTTCACTATTCAGGGCTGTTACACCGAGTGGGTTTTCTTCAGGATTCATGTACGACTAAGCTTGCCAGATATATAGAAATATATTAAAAAAATACACAGTGCATAAATTTATAAACATCCGATTTCAAGTGGAAACGGGGCTTAGAACATTGCTTCCTTTCGGTCTACATGATTCGTACAAGTCAATGATCATGGTAATTGAAATTTTCGGTTTGATGTCATGCGGTCAAGGTGAAGCTTTTCCAAGACGCCAGAACAAACGATAGCGATACGAAAGCATTCGCAACCAGTCAGTATTTCATAGGAAAGGATATGAAAATAGTTTACAGAAATTACTCAGTTGATTTAATTGTAACAGATATAATTACATCATACAGTAAGTTGGAATACAGATAAGAGTGAAAACAGAAATAAGACTCAAATGAAAAAAAGTTTAAGCTACGCTGCCACATTTACATCTCGACAAACAGCTACGAGTATGAACTTTAGTACATAGACTCCGGTTTTTCCACGCTTATCACCAAACATTTACATGCCTCCTGTTTGAAGAAACGAATAGCAGTCGCAACTCAGTAGCAGGGATGACGTCACCTATTAAAGCATAAACAGTGAAATACAATAATGTTTAACATTGAATATATTTGGCGTTCATTTTATAGAAAATCATTATTCACAATTAAATGAAACTACATGATGTAGCATTATTTCTACTTTCTTTAAGTTCTTTACTACGACCTAGGACATCTTCAGATGGGCTATTAGCAAAGATTAACAGTTAATCTTACTACATTATCACGTAGTTTCATTAAATTGTGAATCCTTTAATAGTAAATGGTTTTGGTCAAGTTAGTCACAACGTTTACTATACGATAGTTTAGTATAATGATTTTTTTCAGAAATGGACTATACTTACAGTTCATAACAAATTTATTATTTGTTAAATTATTAAAAGTGGTGGTATATTGAAATTTAATAGTAGCCTCTACTTAAATAAGTAAAATAAAGGATGAAATTGTAGATAATGCAAGTCCAATCAATATGTACTGTTTAAGTATATATATATATAACAAATGTGAAATCAGTATATATATCCGAACAGAAAAGAATTGCAGAACGCATGAAAGAACACTGGTTGAAAAGCAAAATATGCTGTTCGATGCCAATATACCAAAACAAGAACAGTTCGAACAGTCGAACCCACCATGAAGAGAAACTATATCCTGGTAAACTTGACAGAGCCTAAGTGTGAGTCGATTACACCTTACGCTTCTGAGAGTTTCCATAATACGCTAGAGTTTACAAATATCGTCGTAAACTGTGAGTCTAATCTAGAAGACACACTTCAAATGAATCTTATCGAGTCAAAGCACGTACTTACCGAATATGAGTATAGAAACCTCGACATCTTCAAATATTTTGACAAAAATTGAGACAAAGAAAAAAACAGACACGTTTCAGGACAAATGAAAGAAATGATTATTGTGTTACAATGATGGTTTATCTGGTTTCATACCTTTGAACTATGAAGAAGCAGTAAAGTAATCTATAACATGCAATGAGGAAATCGATACTCTGAATGTGGTGATAAAGAAATGTCTTATCACTAATTTCGTTGGCAGGCAAATAGATAAATGCAGTATTTATATTTTCATTCACCAGATCACTCATATTGAACGACTATGAAGCGATGTCAGACTATGAAGCGATGTCAGTTCTCAGTGAGATGAAGTGCGATATCTAAATTATGCAGCAATTGTTAGTAGAACGGAAGACCAAGTCACCTTCTCTGTTAATCAAGTAAGCAGCTATTAGCTATACTATCACAACAAGTCTCACTGGAATATGGTAAGAAGATACTAAGGTACTTAGGGGAAACCAAGGGACTATAATGAGACTTAATTGGTTATAGTGGTGCCGTCCATACAAACGACATAGAAATCAGACGCTTAGTAACTGGGTACATATTTCTTAACATTCGTATCACTATCATCTGGTCCATCCAGCACCAATAAAGCGTACCTCTATCTACCAGCTAAGCAGATTTATGGCAGCCAGTGCGTACATCCGCAAGAGCAGCATAGTTAAAGTGGTAGTTAAGTGATTTAAGTGAACACAATCAAAAGAATATGTTTATGCTTAAACATTGTTTAGAATAAATGTAACCAGAAAAAGTCCATTTCGTAAAGGATGCAACCGTATAGACGCTAAGTATAAATTAGGGAATAAAAAAAATCCTGAAAATATTATATAATTGAATTAAACTATATATGTGCAAATAGACAGTATGCTGATAGGTTCACAAATGCTTTGCTCAGAACTAAATTTATATTCATGAAAGCAAAAATTGGAATGTAAGAGTCAAATGTAACTATAAAAGTCAACGTTTGTAATTTTATCTCTATGTACCATGTAATTCTGGAAGAATTTGTATTCCATCTGTTATTAGTTAACTACAAACTATATAAATGTTTAATAACGTAATAACATTTTTTAATCTAATAATTTTTAATCTGTTAATATCTATTAAGCTGATATTGTTTAATATATTGTCAGCTGGTAGTTTTTGAAATATCAATATATGTATAGTAAATAGTAAGTATCTAAGTTTTATCTAGAAATGTAAATTTAGCTGTAACTGTCAATCACTCAGTTTTATTTATATTTATGTGTAAAACTGTAGGTTAAATTTGTATCTTTATGGGTGCCTTTTTCTATGAAGAATCTACACAGTGTATTTAGGTAGGAGTGTTAAAATATAGACATTGGGCTATGCGTATGGCAATCCTATACCTCCTGTGTAATTGTTGTAGTCTACGGAGAGGGTATAAAACCATGACTCGGACATCGTATTTCCTCTTTCCTGCTGAATCCTCATCGCAAAATAGACCAGGAATCAGCCACGCGTTTTTCATCAATTTAATTATATTTAACAAACATGAATGTCGTTACGCCTTCAAAAATGTTGCAAAATGAAAAAAAATTCAACGCAATAACATTGTTTCATGTTTTTGATTGTTTTATTTTCGCACATCGCTTTTTAATTTGATAACCATAAAATAGATAAACCATTTAACTAAGAATAGAACTACGAGGATTCCATAGGCCTATAAATGTTTAAGCATTTAAGAGTACTTAGTATTTCTTTTTACAAATATTAATATCACTTTTTAGTTTGTAAATATATCGACTACAAGAAATACTAGAAATCGCACACCTATATCATTTTAATTTATTAAAGCATAAGTTAAACGAAATATGTTTAGCTGTTACTGCGATTTTTTTAAGAACCAAAAAACAAGTTTTTAAGAATCACATTTGTAAGTATATCAGAAATCTAAAAAAAAGAACAGGAAAACAGCTAAACATATTTAACATTTACAAGGAGATATTGAATTTTTAACAGACCTTTTTAATGATAACCTACTTGATTGGATCCGCCATAATTATTTCCATAATTTATTCCCAAGTACTACATATGAGAAGATATTAAAAAAAAATTAAAACATATTTTTTTCTCTTTGTATAAACACAATTAAATATTTGTATAACCAATTGTTTATTATTACGAATAATAAAACACGAATTCTCGACGTGCGGGTCTACTTCATACCTAACCGTTTTTTTTATTGTAATATATTTGATTATGTTCTTACGATTTTTATTTTTTGCATTTTTGGTTTTTTACCTACTTATATCTTAGTTATTAGCATCGATTATTGTTTAAATTAGAGAACACACATATATTCGTGCCTAGAGGCAAAAGCATGTAACCCTTATGGCTACATGCTTTCTAGTGGAGTTAAAAAAAAGATAAATCTATTATACAGAATTTTTGAAATCGGGGATGCAAATGTAATGAAGTCCAATACAATCACAATTATTTTTTTTGTTTATTGTTATATCTATTGACAAGTAATTTGTTAGTATCAATTATCCTTTATGTTAGAGAACAAGTATACATCCACGCGTAAATAAGGAATAATGTAACAATTACGACGCGAAATTATGTGAAATTGATATATTTTTTAAAATCAGTTTTAAACTGAAAAAGCTATGATGTTTTGATATACGGACAGAAAGACGGATTTGACGAAATTATAAGGGTTACATATTTATTCTAAAGATTATTTACCAAAATTAGTTCATAACTACAGAGATTGTTTTTCTACGTGTTCTTATTGTGGGCGTAAAATGTGTTCAGTAACTTTGATTAGTCGCACGTAATTAGTTATCATTACGGGTATATATTTTAAGTAAATAATTATAACTTTTCATTATATTAGTATAATATTATATAAATGTAATATACAAATATAATTCATACTGTACGATTATTACAGATGAGCAACTTTAGCATGCAGGAAACCAGTGTACCGTAACAATGAACATTATAGACGGTCATTCTTCATTGTCTACCGGAATGCTCATGGCACCTTTCTGTTTCTTAGGTAAAACAATATAGTGTACACAAAGGGAATTCATTAGATGCTTAATGAACCGCGACGGGGAAGGTAAGTGGAAATATTAAGACACCGTTAGGACTAAGAATATGTTTCACGTCCACAGGAAACTCCCTTCTCTCGCACCCCAGGTCACTTAAACATATTATGAAGTGGGTGCCGTAATATTTTAAAACGCTCGTTGGGGGAATTTCCGCAACAATAAGAAAATTTCGTAAATTACCAGCCGCTGGAATTGTCGAGGCTCCCGGCTTGATTTTTATTAAAATTTCACGTGAACATAAACATAGAATTCGGGCATTATCCATATCACAAAAATAATAATTGAAAGGACGCGCATTTGAGTTATGGGCGGTGGCGGTCTGCGAGGACAAAGGTACCTGGGAACATTACAATTTATTTTACCCGTTAAAAGGGTCATTGTGTTAAAATTTGAACGAAAGGGTCCAACGCTACGTAGGTTTATAGGTACCCGTTTGGAGGGTCGGCGAGACCGAAATTCGTTTCAATATAATTTCGGTCTAGTAAAACAAGCCCCGCGATATCGACGGAGGTACGCGATACGAGAACGGTAAAGGAATGAAAGTGAATTAATAATGAATGCTTTACAATTTATTTTAGTAATTATTGTTTACACTTCTGGCATCGGGCGCGACCGAGAGCGAGATGAGATTGTTCTCGTTTTGCTCTCAATTAAACGCGCAGATTGCGCCGATAGATTTGCGAGAAACAAATTGGTGAAATTGTCAAACGTATTTAAATTTGTTTACAGTTACGTTCGTAAGGTAAATTTAACGGATTAATTTCAAATTCGTGCTTCGGAGAAGTTCACTTGGGAAGATTGATGTGTGCACGTAGCGGTTATAACTTTAGATTAATTAATTTTAAATTACGATAGTACGAAAAAAACATTATCAAGAAAATGATTATAATTATGAAGGTAGATATTAATATGTATGCAATAAATAGTTAATGAGAGAGAAATTAATAATATTGTTAACCTATAAGGAAAGGCTAGAAATTCTATGCTCTTTGTGAGAGAATATTTGTAAAAATGTGTAACATGCTATAAATTGTACATTTGTATATTTTTAAACTTTATTTATATGTACACCCAGGCGGGCACCCTAAAGTCTAATATATAAAGACGATACTGTAATTACTAACATATAAATATAAATGTATTATTAAATTAAAGTAATTTATTAAGAATAAAATAAATACTGCCATCAATTGGAGAATTGTAAAAGTATTTTTTTTAAATACTGCGATCATGGTATGGCATGAAAATAAGCCGGAAGAAATTATTCTCTTAGATATTGCTTACAAAAAACGGTATTTAAAGCATAAAATAATACAAAAATAATGCATAGACGATTTGTATGTATTAAAATATTAACAAATTATACACATGTAAAATGATAATTGCTGTCATATGATGGAGATAATAAGCATTTTTAATGAAAATTCAACTTTAAATTTTCGAACAAATTCTATAATTATCTTTGAAACTTTACGAAAATAAATATAATTTGTTTTTTATATACTTTGAATGAAAAAACATAATTTTCCACCGCAATATGGTTAAAACTGATACTTCAAGCAACGTTAATAAAAGCTTAGTTCAATAAATTCACAGTATCAAACCGGACACTCGCGTTATTTCTATGCCCATGAGTTGCCGGCCTGGAAGACTGTGTATAATGCCCATTACGATAAAAACTAACCGTTTTCGAGAGTCATATGTAATATATTGTACTGTCGAGTGGAACCTTTTTTGTAATATAACAATTTTGTCATTGTTCAATAATTTTTTGTAGATTTATGATACACGTTTGAACAGGATGTGTTCAACAAGATAATTTCGGATTCCACTTAAATGCTATGAAATTTAATCTATCTACCGATATTGGTATATGAATGGCTATACATGTTGTTTAGTAATACAATTTTAGTAAATCGTGTTTTAATTAAATTTCCGTGAAAGCGTTTCGAAGGTCATTTAAATAGACAATAGCTTTATTTATTTTTAAGCTGCTCTTCGTAAAACCTAAATGAATATATATATATATGTATATATATATATATATATATATATATATATATATATATATATATATATATATAGCGTATATCTGTTCCATTTGTATAAACGCTCACAAGATTTCAGATATTCCTGCTTTAGGTAGATATACTAACTAGTCCTAACTAGTAACATTATAAATGGGAATAAGACTTTATTTGCGTGTTTGTTTGTCTTGCTTCTACGTCTCTTTTTAATTGACCTCTATAACATTTTGCGTATATGTTACTTGAGCTGTGGAGATAAAAATAGAACTTTTGATCTTGGTATGGAAATGATTTTTTGGTAATTTAAAAATCCCCGCATTTAGTGAACAAATTTAAGTGGATAAAATTGTATACGTATTATAAATCGCGTTGATTTTATAAATTTGTAAAATATTTATTTAATTGGCAAAAAGATAATGAATATACCTACGTAGCTTTTTTCAATCTAGTATTATCACAAGGACATTATATTTCAGTTACACTACCATTTTATTTCCTTTCCACATGAACGGAGCCACGGGTATCTAGTAAAATATGTAAGTCTCGGCTTTATATACTCCAACAGTTTAATTGGGCATTTCCATATTTCTACCCAGTGAACATATGACCTAAAACTTACGTTACATGTAGATCATATGTATGTCACGACAGTTTAGGTAAATATGATGTAAAACATAATTTTTTTGTGATTTTGTTATGATGTCATGGTGTATGATATAATTGTGACATCAAATTGACCTAAAATTCACCTTTAAAATGATACCAACTAGTGAATTATATGTTACGTAACACCGTATGTAGTATTTATATAATGTGAAACAATTATTCCTCTATGACTCAGGTATGTTATGTAATTTGTGACCTGGCATGATGTCATTCTGATGAGTTGTTAGTTATGCCCGCCTAGCTAGGATCTCATCACTCAGAAAGCAATCACCAAGAAAGAATGTATCACTTCCCCTTTATTCTGCGACCTTTTGGATCTCCCCTCGGACAATAGATTCTTTGGACTTCTTTGGACTCTTTAGATGATGTAGGTATTTTATTAGGTTATTTTTTGTATTCATTTAATTAGGCTACTTTTGTATTCATTGCATTTAATATTGTTATTGTTAATTTTTTTTTGTCGGAACTGTTTTTAAATATCGATTTCTTTTATGTTTAATTTATTCGATATCGAGTATATACGTTTTGTAAGAAAACTGATAAGAAAGTAGAAATAATTAGTTGCATTACAAATTTTAATATATAAAATCAAAATTTTAATATATAAAGAAAATAGGGAAAATCGATGGAAAACCAGATATCAAGTTGGTGTAAGATACAGATATTAAGTTGATACACAATATTTTAAAAACCCACGCGGTTTTTCCACAAAACTGGTAATTAAAAGTAAATGATACACGTATCGGATTGATTGCATTAAAGTTTAAATACCTTTATATAAAGCTATTGCCAACATTGCTTAATTACAGTTCTGATATTTGAAGAACGAAGGAATTATGAGGCCGTATTTTTTAAAGCCAATATAATTTCAGTCTTAACAGCAATTTGTTTATTTTAATGGTGTAAAATCACTAATGTAAGTGAAAAAAAAACATTTGACTGAAATCCGGAGAATATGGATTCAAATTACAGTCATATTAAGAATTATCTGTATTAAAACACTAATTGCCCGTCCCGACTTTAGTGGATAAAAATGGGCCATGATTGCATTGCATTTTAATTGTTTTTTCTTTAATAATTATTTAAAGGTAATTAATTAAATGTATTCTCAACGTTTTATAAATTTTTCAGTACTTTAGTTTAGTGCAGGACTTTTCTTACTAATCTTGTAACTTAAAAGGCAAAAAATCAATATTATTAAAAATAAAACTCTGGAACTTTTTTTGTACGTTTGGTTGTTACTTATAATTTTTGTTTATTAATTTTTTGATGATTTTTTTGAAGTAAAACTTCTTTACCCACGTTTGACTTGGGGAGTAAGCTGGTGAATGCGTGACGAGAGCGTTACGAAAAGTGTGATCGGGCGAGGCGAATGTAAGTTGAGAGGGAGATATAAGTTAGTAAAGACAGAAAGAGAGAGAGTTACGTTTCGTATATTACTGTAGGGACAAGAGAAAGAGGCGCGAGCACACATTTTCTTTCTCTCTTTCTAAGCTAAGGGAATATTGAACATAATTTTATAAATTCAACAATGCAATGCAATTTTATGTGCAACATTTCCGCATTTGATACTTAAAACGCATTTTTATTGAAGCGATATTTTTCACACAATTCAAAAATTGAAACTAACGAATTCATAACTTTAAAACTTTGTTATATTATTTCATACATTAGTGTCACTCTCGGTAAACGATATATGCGTTTGAATGTACTATTTGCTTAGGTTAAGTTACGTGTACAGCTAAAGTTACAGTATAGTAACATTACTATTTTATATTAAACATCTTACATTTTATAAGATAAATAAAAATAAATAAGCTGTGGTTTTAGATTTTTTCTTAACTTAATTAGTTCTCTTTTTTCATTATTAGATTTCAGACGTACCTGTGATAACAACAGACTTTTCAAATTAATGACTGATAACGACGCTAAACAGTGTAGTTACTTGTGCCGGCATTATTTCAGATTTTCACGACTCAGTGTTCAATCATCTTATATATATTTGACGTTTGAAAAGATATTATTTTACTTATTTATTTTGTATTTCTTTAAAGTACTTGCGGCTCTGAGGATTAGTGTCATATATCGTATTATCATATTATTATTAAAAAAAGGAAATCGAAAAAAAAATATCACGCGATAATTCCATAAAATTTAAATTTACGAATAAGTTCCTTTTCTGGTTCTAAAAGAACTTTTATGATTCGAGGTTAACTGGAACACCCTTATTACAATATCAAAGTACGTGGTATTTGAAAAACACTATTTTTAATACATCAATACGTACAGATAGATGCTTGCATTTTTCGCAAGGTTTGAGGCCACATGCCTTATAAAAAAACCTATGTACCTTAGAAAAACCCTTTTTTCATTGCAAGATATGGAACCTTAAGAAATACATCAATTGTAAATGTCTTTATTTAAACAAAATATTTGCCAAAATAATATTTTGTGTGTCATTAAAAAAATTATACATTTTTTTGATAAAAACTGTTAAACAGGATACATTATTCAGCATCAAAGTATGAAAGGGCTGTAGTTATTGAAAGATTGAAATAATAAAAACATACTGCATGCATTATATTCTGTCTTAATATTTACAGATCGTTGCCCCGATATATCCCTTCAAAAATATTGTTGAGCCAGGTTTAGATTTAAATAAATATTAAGAGAGGAAACACGAGAGGCTATTCGATAGTAATTGATGGACGGAACTAATTATTTTAAGCTATTTCCTATAAAACTTTTGCGTATAAATTCATAAACTTTGAAAGGTCAAATATTTCGTTCGTATTTAGAGGAGTATATTAATTAACATTTGGTTAGCTCCGATTTATAGTGGAAAAACATTGACTCGGAAAATTCTCATTTACAAGAGCGGCCAACCGTCATATTTGAGTTAAACTACGAGTTCAAAACTCAGACGTACTTCGCAGTGGTGTTAGGCAAATGAGTGCAGGGGAATACGTTTCCACGCCATTTTATACAGTAATTTTTTTTCCATTTTCCGTCTCACGTTTATATATAGAGAAAATTTACTGTGCCAGCTTGTTTAATAAGGCATTCACAATTTAACAAATAATGTTCCTTGACGCGTAAACCACAAGCAACGAAACGAAGTTAGTAAACTTTCAGCTTAATTTCAGACAAAAGCCGGAAAATAAACACAAAAAGTAAAAATAATAAAGGTCGGATATTTTTAATTATATTGCTTTATAATGCGTGTTTTTAATTGTATTGCTTTATAATGCGTGTTTTTAATTGTATTGCTTTATAATGCGTGTTTTTAATTGTATTGCTTTATAATGCGTGTTTTTAATTGTATTGCTTTATAATGCGTGTTTTTAATTGTAATGCTTTATAATGCGTGTTTTTAATTGTATTACTTTATAATGCGTGTTTTTAATTGTATTGCTTTATAATGTGTGTTTTTAATTGTATCGCTTTATAATGCGTGTTTTTAATTGTATTGCTTTATAATGCGTGTTTTTAATTGTATTGCTTTATAATGCGTGTTTTTAATTGTATTGCTTTATAATGCGTGTTTTTAATTGTATTGCTTTATAATGCGTGTTTTTAATTGTATTGCTTTATAATGCGTGTTTTTAATTGTATTGCTTTATAATGCGTGTTTTTAATTGTATTGCTTTATAATTCAAATAATGCTGAGGTGCTACGTTCCATCATTAAAAAATAATCCTTTGGAAGAAAGGGAAGAAACAACAGTAATAGTTTTTTTAATCTATAAACGCTCAGATGTTTTTAATAACTGAAAGGTTATTACCGTATGAAAAGTTATTGTCAAAGGCGGGTGCATCACTTAAGAAATTTGGTAAATGATCTTTAAGCAATCTTATTTTTAAAAAAGTTTCCAAAATTTTTTTTTTCATCATATCCGACGTATTCTTTTATTAAATTGATTAGAGTACATATACATACACAGATTTTAACAGAAAAAGTATCTGTTATTTATACTATTGATTCTGTATATCGAACAGAGTATATTTGAAGCGTATTTATGTAAAAAGTGCATTTATATTTTATTTGAAACACAACTTTGACAGTGATTTTTTCAGAAAGAATTGGCTATTGCCATACAATTCCTTAATATGTTTTACTCAAATTGATACAAAGAATCACCTGTACGAATTAAAAACACGTTTCTGTTATGCATCTAAAGATGTGTGTATACGGGTGTAAAAGAGTATATGTCTATTATTCTTAGAGATAACTTGGTGTTAAATTACATACATATGTTTATATATCCTGCAAGGTGGTTGGACTGTGTAGAGAAAGACTTAAAATTTTTGGGAGTCAACAGGTGGAGTAATCTTGCATCGAGTCGTGCTATCTGGAGGGAGCAGAGCTTGGGAAAGCTTTGGTCTGCACCAGGCTGTAGTGCCGACGAAGAAGAAGATATATATATATATATATATATATATAGATATATATATATATATATATATATAGATATAGATATATATATATATAGATATATATATATATATATATATATATATATATATATATATATATATATATAATGAAGTTCAGCACAGCTTTACAAACTGTGACTGGGCTATAAACTATTTACGTATTCCTCGACAGTAATTTGAATGGAACGATTAAACAGGTCGAAAGAGATATAGTTCCTAATACAGAGTTTAGGAACTTCATGCAGGTATACACATATTCATGCAGACACAGGTTCATGCAGACATACGAAATAAAATATGCATAAGAGAACTTATGGCATACAAAACTGCACCGAATACAAT
This sequence comes from Druceiella hillmani, assembly GCA_039881145.1. Classification (NCBI taxonomy): domain Eukaryota; kingdom Metazoa; phylum Arthropoda; class Insecta; order Lepidoptera; family Hepialidae; genus Druceiella; species Druceiella hillmani. Next base: position 39,698,718 of record JAYKKI010000003.1, on the reverse strand, counting down.
TATATGTCACTGACCCTTAAGTCACATGAAAAGGAAATGCTTTTGAGAGATGTTTTATTTGCGTTGGAGATAGCAAGGAAATATAAACGGATATACTCTTTTATGTGAAATATTAAAAGAGTTAGTTATGGAAAAGTTAGATAACAATAAAGAAACATACTGCGTAGTAGTCTATATAGATCATGCCCCAAATTATTCGTTTGTTTTTAATTTTTGTTTGAAATTAAAAGCGTGATGGCGAAAAATGTGCGTATCGATGTTTCTTGAACACTTTTGTTGTTTCTCTATAGCTACAACTTTAATGATATCGAAACTTTAAAAATAACTTAGCACGATTTATTTGAAATCAATCGATTTTCAGGGTATACTACATACTTATCCGTACGCATATATTACGGGACTATTAGAAAATTTGTCTATCTCCTCAAAGAACCTTTTATAAATTCTTTTGTAAATTTACGTAATTTTTGTGACATATGCTCACATATATTTTCCTTCCATGTTATTTTATTATTACTTAGTCTTCGATCACATTAATTTATTAAATTCTTATAATTTAAATAGGTTTCTATTTGTATGTGTGGTAAATTAGTTATTTGTCTTGTTGCATTATTTGTAATGCCCAAAAATTGATTTTGTATAGTTACAAAAGACATAAAATTTTAGAATTGGACAAATTATATATAATGATTTCCCGACTCTTAATGAGTGTATCTATTACCAGTACTACATTTTGAATTATTGAATAATTGTATCATTGAAAAATTACTGGTAAAGTTAATTATCAAACGTATCTAGCTTCTATTTCTCCTTGTTTTTAAATGGTTCTTCTTGCTGTTATGGACTATTTGTACACTGAGTCACATTTCTTTCAAAATTGTTAGCTCTGTTTTGTGTTTAAGACAAAAAACAGACCGCTTAAATATTTTGTAAAACCTCTGATACACAATTGTGACCACTCGTGGGCCGCGACCTTTACTTTGAGAAATGATGCACTAAGTAACGGTTACAGTGAGCGATCGCTAAGTTACGTCAAGATAAATGAAACAATTTGCGACTTCAGAGACCAAAATTAATTAACTCCATCAAATACCTATACAACCATTTGCCTTGTTATTACGACTGACCCGTTGATATTTTTATTTCCTCCTTATTCGCCTACCCCGCCGGTCAGCCTTTCCGACGATGCTAACAATGTCCTCTTCCAAAATAATATTGAATAACCGATTCACTCCGCCTTCATTCCGCTTAAGCCTTCTTTTGCTAGCTTTATGGAGAAGAAAAAGGATGGCAATAACGCTATCGTTTCGGACGATTATTTGGACCATTTTAAATTCTCAATTTTGTTTATTAATATAACAATGTAATTGGAGAAATTACAAATTAATTAATTTTCCAAGATGACGAATAATTTTTAATAAAGCCGTCCTTGAGTACCGGTTGGACGAGTGCTGGAACAACCATTGGAAACATATGTCGGGACATCGAACATGCATTGGAAGTATAATTCAGTAAGAAACGATGACCGATAAATAATTTTAAAGCTAATAAAGTACAAACAGGAATCGTTATATTTTAATTTTAAACGACTTTAGGAGTAAAGGAAGTACGTAATATGTAAGTGTGTGTGTATGTATATGTGAATGTCCCGTTTGAATGCGTACATGCGTGACGGCGTAAGGATAGGATATCTGACAGTTTTTATTATTTCATAAATCTGTAATTCAAGGGACAAGCTGACGAGAGGTGAACGAGGATTTGAGAAATACTAACATTTGACCGAGTTATAAAGAATTGAACTAAATGTTGAGACAAAGATAGAAATACTGAAATGTGATGTAATTTTTAACAACTCCTTCACTTTCTTTTTCACTTTTGTAGAATGTCTCTTTGTGACATGTCTTTTTCATTCTAGTAGAATACAAGGTATTCTATATGGTATTCTACAAGAGTGGAAGAGAAAGAGATATCTTCACTCTACACCTAAGTTAATAACGCGCATAGTTTTTTGTAAATTTTTGTAACTGTTCCGCTACTATCCTTTAATAAGCTTATATTTTCATTATATTTTACAAAAAAAGTGAATTTAGAGTAGTCAAATAACTAGTGAATCAAGAGTAGTCAAATATCTATTGTATCGCAAAGGTACATGGGTCTTTTTGTACAATCAATTATTATAAAAAATGTTTAGAAATATTTTTCCAGAAATAGGTTTAAGCGCTGATAAAAAAACAGAATTAAATTATTCTGAAATACCACTGATTGGTCAGGTTCAAGTTTTGTTTTCCTTACAGGTTGTACTGTTTCTTTAACTTCAAGGAGTAATAGTTTTATAATTTATCACTTTCATAATCTTCTCTGGGCGGTGTCGATAATAATTTTGTTGATTAAAGTTGTTTAAAGCTCTTTTGAAAAGGCAAAAGATTTTGGATTGATTGAAGATTTTGGATTTTGGATTGAGGTTTACGGCGACTTCACAGGAACACGATGACTATAGAAATGGTACCCTAGTAGCGAATCGGTTTTATTTATTTCTTTTAACGTTATATCGAATTAGAGACTATTAAGAAGAAGAACATATTTTGCAGTTATAAGTGGTATAAGTGGAATCGATTCTCTTTGGATCATTGCTCGAGTATGTGGACTATACGGCAATAAATTTTGTATTTAATGAATTAGAAAAAAAACAACGGAAAAGGTATTAATGTAATTATCAGACAGGAAAACTGCGTCACTGATATGCAAACTGAACAATACATTAATTTACTGTATAGACGACAAACATGAAAGTTATAATGTTATATGATCTTTGCTAATAGCCCATCTGAAGATATTGTAATACAACGAAACCTAGTTCGTTGTAAAAAACTTAAAGAAAGTAGAGATAATACTACATCACGTAGTTTCATTTCATTGTGAATAATGAATTTCTACAAAATTAACGACAAATATATTCAATATTATATGATTATATCAGTCATGAGATAATCGGTGGAAAACTGCAATTATTTGCAGTATTTTATAATTTATTTTCTTTTATAATATTTCCTAATTATGACTGATGAACTTGTATTAAAATTTCATTATTATCTATTCTAACATTTGATAAGGATAAACTTTTCCTTTTAACATTTTTATTTTCCAATTTGGTTTGAAGTGACTTAAAATTAATTTATATGGGAATTTATTGTTGGATTATAAATAAGGTAATAATATACCATGTTTCAGTAAATTACTCAGTACTGTACTAGTTTTTAGTCAGTTATAGGGAAACCTAATTTGTATTTTTTTCGGATCCTAACAGAAAAGCAAAATTTTAAATTATAACTGAAAAGGAAACATTTTATTATTAATGGATTCTTTTATAACATTTTAAAGATTTCTTTGAAATCGAAATTTATAATATTTATTTATTTATCAATTACCCCGAATATTTAATATGGTGAAGAATATTGATTTAAATTGGTAATTATTTAATAATAAATTGATATTAAATAAAACCACATTTCTCGTATGAAATTTGTATTTCTTAAAAATATTATTAAATTAGTGTCTGTCGGTTTGTAAAAATCTATTTACCTTATCTGAGCATAATATTTTTTTTTCAATCTCTACTCTTGGAAATATTCAGACAGTTATGAGAAGGATACAGCGGCGCGGCCTGTGACAGCCCGCCAGTTGTTATTACGCCTGGTGGGCATGTTTTAATAGGCCCGGGGAAAGAAAACAGATTACCAGATTTAGTATCAGAAGGTCGGAGCTTTGTTTTAAACTTTTTTATAATCACCGCAGGCGAGCGATGTTGTTTGTCTTGGCGCGTAGTGTGGAGGCGTACTTCGCAGGTATGTAAGTACAGTCTGACTGGTAACATGAATATACGTACGTATATATATATATATATATATATATATATATATATATATATATATATATATATATATATATATATATATATATATATTCGTAAGTATTTAACAGGATTAATTGGGAATCTTTAATTTCTACGTAAATGAATTTTGCATATTTTTAAATGTACAATTAGAAAACTTTGCTATTTTATTTTAAAATTTTACAGCCATATTTAATTTGTGTTCTGTCTCAAAGTTGGTAAAATTATATTAATGGTTTAGTCTGTCAATGTCGGCTTTCTTTTTTTTTTTTTTGATGGTGCCCTTTATGACTCTTTTTGAGAGAACTGACGTTTTGTATTACTAATAAAAAAAAACATTGGTTTAAGAAACGAAGACTTTTTTTGTATACCGAGATAATAAATTATTAAATTATTATGATATATAATTTTTTAAGTATATCGCCAGGATTATTATATAGGAGTTGCTAAAATAATAAAGTTTGGCTAAATACAATTTTCAATATTTTATAAAAATGATAACCTCTCTGTCTCGTAAACTACCGGAGAGAGAAATCTAGAAAAATCTAGAACTTTGGAAATAAGGTTCACTTCAGAAAAAAATTTAATCAAAACGAAAGTAGTAACCAATAGATTAAAGGAATTATATTTACTTGCCACACGAGTTTAGTTCACATTTTAACAAACTTTTCTGACCAATCGAAGAGATAAAACCCAGTTTATTTTTTATAAAAATAAAGAAATACCTACCGGATTTGTGACAAGTTACAACATTTCTACTTTTGGTAACACATTTGATATTAATCACAGTTACTTTACATCAGTTAGGGTAGAAAAATCGGATCCTAATGATTCCATGCTATTAGCTATAGAATTATTAAGGGAATATCTAAAAACCACAATATGATAGACACGGACTTCTGGATGGCCACATTTTCCATCCCTGTTTTTTAATATTCCATCTTTCGAAATGAATGAAACGAACCCTTATAAGATCATTTAGTTGTCTGTGTGTCTGTTCGTTCGTCTAATCGTCAAAACCATTTTCTCAGAAACGGCATTCTTGAAATAATTTCAAGTTTTTTGGTTCACGCAATAAAAATATTTTTTTTCATTTATACAATAGTCTTATTCACTAAACTTATTTAGGGTAATTCCGAGCATTAGGAGGCCAATTTTAAATGTCGACATTCTTATAGTACAAGAAAAGAGAGAAACAAAAACATACAAAAACGGAATTACATATTTCTTTAAATAAGCGTCTGTGAAATGTATAGTAGCCAATATATCCTGAGAAATTAAAATTTTGTAGAATAGAAATTCTAAGAACCATTAAATGTTTATAAATGCCTAATCGTGTACGGAACCCTTGTAATACGAGTTCTACTCATGATTTTTTGACAAAACTGCGTATCTGACCACCTATCAGATATATAAAAACAGACAGAGTATTAAAAATGTTTTTCATTCAACGTTACGTTCCTAAACTGTTTATTAAAAAAGCCTTCTCTTTGACATCGTAGCACGTTCTTTCACACTATGTTTGCCTCACTGAAATAAAATTGTATTCACTCCGTATGTCTCGCCACGGCTTATTTTTACTTTACACATTAAGCGTTGCATTTCCACCTGAAAACTGATACATAATACATATACAGAGATATGCTACGCTAATATATAAAATACGTTTACATATAACGTTTAACGTTATATATAGATCGACTTCTGCTAGCAAAATTATAATAAACAGCAATTCCCGAAATCTACTCAGCACTTTCAGCGGGCTCGCTAAAAGTGCTGGTTGGCATTTCACATGCGGCGTTATTAATAGTTGAAGATATTTTTGTGCCCCGAGAAAAAGTAGCAAATAATTTACGCTCTCGATATTTTTTATGAGATTGGGGGAACGGTTTTCATTCAAGATTTTATCTACATTAGCGTGTTGGACTGGAAAGCCGTTTATAATATAACCGAACAGGGTACGTCGAGAAATGTGAATGAGTGTGTGTGTGTGTATGTAGGGGGAAAACCTCCGTACTGAAAGCTAAATTTAAATAAGTATCGCACTTTCTCATATCTGTTTAGGAAAGTAATGATTCTTATGAATTAATTTCGTTAAACGAATTAATAAAATTAAACCATATTTTGGTAATTAATAAAATCCAGGCAACTTTAAAATCTAGTACACGTAAGTATGAAGAATTTTTGGTTATTGCCAAAAATTTAGAATGAGAGCTTATTGAGGAATAAGAGCTCCATAATAATTCATAGTTCTCACTAATGTTCTTAATGCGAAAGAGAGTTTGTTTATTTGTTTGTTTATACGTTTTGCTTTCACCCTTCAATTACTTATGAATTTTTGAATATGCATAGTTTTTATTGTTATGCATGAATATAAGTATGCAATACTATATCATGGCAATATACTGCATGTTTTTATTTTTCACGTTATTTCTTCTGTTCTGTGTATCTCAAACTACTTAGACATTTCCAATAATAAGATCTAATTTTTTTAATGGAATCTTTTCTTTTAAATTTCTTAATATTTTTTTTCCTTTCTTCACGCTAACGAAGGCTCTAAGCTGGTTTGTTAATAAATACTATACATAAACGTGGAACAATTTTAAGTTCAAAGTTTTATTGAAGTTATTGTTATACGTTAAGTTCTTACGTACTGTTATATAAAGAGTAAATAAAATCTGTCAAGCGCGAGTAAAACTTGCACTACAATGGTTCCGTGCATATTTAAGTATATATAGTATTTCTATTAAAATATTTACAAATATTAATTTTTCACAACTTTAATATATCGCCTACCATATCGATTCAAAATTGTAAGAACATGGTGCATATTTCGAAAATTATAAGATTTAGTATAAGCTGTGCGCATTAATATGTTTTTTTACTACGACAAATACAAGTACTACGTCAATTCTAAGTCGAGCAGTTTCTGAGAAAAACAGATGTGACAGACAGACAGATCCGTGATTGATTTTGTAAGAGTTTCGTTTTTCCTTTTAAGGTACGGACTCATAAACATACTAAATATTGTGTTTATGGTGTTTTGGACTACATTTATTAATCTGCATATACATATATTTACATTCCATTAAAGGAATATTTGAATATATCCTGACTACAGTTACGTATTTTTGTTTGTTTGTTTCTTCGTTTGTATGTTAATTACTTAAGAACTTTGCCACTGAACAATAAATTTTTACGAAACTTTGTATATTACTCTATCGGAGTATATTTAGGCTATTACGCACAACTTCGTTTCGGCACAAACTAATACCCGAAAAATGTTTGGCTGTACGTTATTGAATCACGTTATTATACGAATTAAGATTAAGCAGGTGAGTTTTTGACAAAACTTCTTTAAGATAAGACTCCGTGTTTTCATTCAATATTAAAAAATTAGATATGTCAATAAATGGAGTAATGTTCATCTTAAATCGTAATTAGTGTTCACGTGTCTCGAGAGTCCAAGACAGGTATGTAAACGGCGCTACGTTAACAGAAAACCACGCGGGCGACGCTGGCGAAAAAGTCATTTATTTAGAATTTGTTATTTAGATTGTTTAATTAACATTTAACTAATAATTTAGTGAAAAACATTAAATTACTATAGAAACGTGCACCGACACTATCCGTTGCAGATGAGGTTGCAGCAGAAAAAAGAATCATTGTTTAGGTGAATGCTTAGATACCGATGTTAAGTAAAACTGAAGAAATGGACAATACTAATTAAATCTATAAAATTTAATATGACTATATAATTAAAAAAATTGGAAATTTCCAACAATTAAGAAAGTTGGAAATTTCCATTTTTTTAATTATACTGCGGGTACTGCCTCAAAGAAAAAGGTAGTATGCGCAATATCTTTATAAATTAAGTAAAAGAGTTATTCGAACTCGGATAAGAAATTAAAAACCTGTAAAATATACGAGTATATGGTTACTTATTATGTAGTTCGAGAGTATGATTTGCAGAAAATCGGAAAAATAACGATATTACAACTAATGTAGAATGAAAATTCGGCATTGATGCCTCAGAAATATTTTTGTGCGTAAATGGAAGTAGGAATTAAACCTTTTTTACATCCCAGTTGAAAAATTGTTGTCTCGCACCGCCAGGCTACCCAATAAGTTTCCCGGGAAACTACGTCAGCGGGCAGACCGTGCTCAAAACTCTCCCCACCCGGCGTACCGGCTTGTTACAGTGCGCGTATTACTTAAATGTAATAAGATTAATTTTGCACGCGTGATTTATGGAAGAGTGGAAGGTGGGATTTTCCCAGTTATCCGCTGTAGACGCGGCACGCCTCCTCACCCCATTCAAATAGATTGAGTTGTGTATTTTTTCCCGACACGCCCCTGCCACCCGCCGTCCCGGATCCGGGAAATATGCTTCCCAAAATTTGACTTGATATTCGTTCACGCCGTGCTTTATTTAACATGTTTATAGGAAATGGGCGTCGAGGCAAAAATGAAGCTGTGAAATGAGCTATGGGCAATAAAGAGGAAACGACGAATTCCGCGTTTAACAAAGCTCTTTTTCACGAAAATCGTCTTCAAGCACTACGTCGTATCTCGATATTGATATTTTAACTCGGCAATTCAATGGGCTATTGACTATTTTGGGTCCTATTTTATGTATTTATGAGATTTAATTCTGCAGAAACGACTATGTGTGTGCACAGAAAACCCTGGCTACAATATAATGATAATGTAAGGCCGTATACAGTCATGTACCGTAAATATGAATTTTAGAGGATCAGATATGAGAGACGAGACTGTGTATCTTTCGTTGACCCGACTTATTTAAGTATTATATTTTTGGTGTCATCAAGTATACAGTTTAAAGATTTTTCCATATTTTTCAGTATTTAACGTAAGAATATATATTAGGAAAGTAGTAGCATAAAAAAGTAAGAAAACAATTTTAATAATTCCGTGTAAACGTACGGTAATGGTAATCTTTAGTAAATAATAGTTCCTCCAAAATGAATTTTTGATCTAATAAAAAACATTGTTATGTAAACTATCAAGTTCCTCCCCAAAAACTTAGCTGAAGAAAGTAATGAGCAACTAGATACTTGTAGATTTTTGCTATAGAAGTGTTAACAAATTTTATTCATTACCACTAAGAACTTAACTGTGGTGCATAGTTTCTAGATTTTATCACTTTAATAACCAGAGTTACGCAAAGAGAGAATTCAGTGGTTTTATAGCAAATCAAATGATAAGAAATTATTGTGGTCAAGTTGAGTTTTTTGGTAGATATAATATTTGATAAATCTAGACGCAAATCTCTCACTCATTCACTTCTCCAGCAAAGCTATTCAAAAACTTGGCTGCTTTCATCTCATTACTATTCATGACTAACTTTTTAAAGAAGAACTTGGTTCTCTTTACAGTTTTTGATGAGATTTCATTTCGTTTTATCGAATTTTTTAAGGTTTGATATCCGATACAGATACGATAAAGTTGATCGTTTATCTGGATTTTTACATTTTATATGTGAGTTGTTTTCCTTTCAATTTTTCAGCATATTGAATTTTATTAACAGTTAGTCGCATTACACACTTATGGTATTTAACTTTCTTTGTGATATTAAGACTAACGCAGTCATAATTAGCCTTAATTGTCACAAAGAAAGTTAAATACAATCACAATCGTTAATTAGGGGTTCTTTCGAATAATATATTAAATGTTGCGGTATGTTTGATCTAACTCTAGATGTGTACTGTGCACTTCCGTAAGCGGAATAGGAAACAGCATGAAATAAATACGACCCACGTCTTGCCACGTGAATTACCATATGTGTCCACATAGCAGATTATTAACAAGGACCACGTCTCCCCATATAAATTACCTACTATTAGTATACTTATCACTACAAAACAGTATACGACCTACACCTTGCTACTTGAATTACCACATGTCCACAAAGCTGATTATCGTATTTATCTGAAATATTGGTTTCTTTCTTATAAAAATTCATAGCAGATAGGGATTTTTAGAAAATGCAAACTTACTTTTATACCGTAAAAAATAAACCAATTACTTAGAGACAAAATTCCTCACAATGAAAATATTTCTTAAGTATTTAAAACCAAATCACATAAAAATTTAATTTTTCTGTTACTAGTCAAACGTTGTATGTACAAACAAGTTTTCAAGTGTTTTACAACCAAATGTAGCCAATTCCGCTTATATTGAATAGAAGTATTAAGCGAATCTGATTTTATATAGACCTGGTTTATTTATTTATTTAATATTTCCTAGAAACACGGCTCCTGTTACAATACATATGTCGAGTCGTAAAATTTCACCACACACGTATGGAACTTGATAGGTACTTTACGATAAACGTTAGCTTCATTTCTTGCTAAAAATTCCTAGATTAAACAGTTTTCTTTAATTGATGTTTTAAACAGTACATGGATATCAAATTTCAAGGCTCTAGCTCTTTTGGAAGTAACCCATAGTTTTTCATGAGTTGTCAGTGAGTTAGTTAGTGAATAAGTAAGCTATAAAATTACGTACATAAGGATTACTTCAGAAGCAAAATGATATGGTCTCTTAATAGGGATGAAGCCTTTAAAGGTTTAGAAAATTTAAAAAGTTAATAAATTAAAGCTTGGTTACTTGGATTCCATATTATCTTAGTGTTTCGTGGAAAAATTGTCAAAACGGATCTCTAATGGATTCACTTCGGTGTCCGTTAGTTTCAGACGATTTTTTCGGAAATTATTCGATATAAAATTTTACACATTTTGAGCATAATGGTTCAATTACAGTATATATAAACCTAAAATATAGAAATTTTGATTATGGGCTTAATGCCAGGAGGTAAATTTGGTAATTGCAAAAAAAAATTCAAGATAATCATTTAGAATGTCAAATGAAAGCTTGTTGAAGCAAAAATTCCATGCCATATATATTTTTTTATGATTTTTTTAAGTATTTTTGGGAAAAAGGTTTAAAAATTGCTGTACCCTTTCACCCGAAGGATCACTCAGAAAAATCTAAAAAAATTCATTAACATTAGCAATTAGGTACAAATTGAACGAAAATTATAAGGATTGAAAAATTCTAGCGCTATTAATTTTTATAAACAATTTATTTGTTTATTTACTCACAACTGCTGAACCGTTGTTTTTAGAGAAAAATTGAGTGAATAAAAACTATTTCTCACGACACAAGGAAGAACTTTTGTCTTTACAAGTTTTTCAAGATTTTCAATTTGGATTAGTCGATATGTTCCCTATCACTTCCGCCCATACGCTAAGTGATACAGTGGTCTGTCGATATTTCACTTTTTAATTCTGCATGAAACCTTCTCACTAATACCTCTTTTTACTTAAATAAGTGCATTATGATTTATCGACACGAATTATTAGACACCTATCTAAAACAAATAGAAAATACGTCATCCGATCTTTCTGCTAGTGAAAATTAATGATAGTGATTTAATTATATGAAATAAGTTTATATTTCATCTTACTAAGTGTAACATACGTAGCTATATCTATGACGAACAAGCTGACGATTGAATTTTGATAATGTTTCTAAACTTTTTTGGAGATGTTTTCATTAAAAATGTTATGCTAATATGTGTATAAATAATTTACAAGTTGCTCGTAAAAATGAATGGAAGGAGGCACCATTATAGAAATATATTTCAATTGAAGGAATTTATTAGTTGCAGTAAAATGTTCTTAACCACTTTTATAATTCAATTTGGAGAAAAATTACGCGTCTGTTATTATTCTCACTCAGGTATCAAAGGCGGTTTGAATTTAGATATGTAATAAATATTCAATATAGTGAAATGAGTAAATATATTTTTGATAAAATTATTGTTTTTCGTTTTGATCTTTTATACGGCGGTTTGTTTACGTCTTTTTAATGTGAATTTTCTCTGTGTTACTGACTATATTATCTGTAAAATATTAATATTTAATATTAACTAATTCTAGATTTCTTACCAAAATATATTTGGTTGTATATTTGAAATTTTAAAAGTATACACACGCATACATTCATTTCTGGTTACCTAGTTGCGACTGGAATCGAAGGGCGTTTCTCGTCAGCGGTCTATTTAAATACAAACGTACACGTAGATTGGCAACGCAACGTGACACGCGCCATGTAAAAAGTGCCGCCCTGCGTACCGCGTGCCGCCTTACCTCGCTGCCGCGATCGCCCACGACGATATTGAAACTAAAGTAGGTTACGCGCGCGAAAAATACTTAAGTGAAAGTCGCCCCGAACATAATACGGCGAGAGCGTGAGCGCGACACATTTGAATGTGTAACCCGCGCGTTACGCTTATCGGTTATTTCCGGATTTTCGCCGATTCCCGCCCCCATGTATATTTATGCGTACGGCCGCCCGCCCAGTATCCGCGAACGGTTATGGCATCGGCCTGAGGCCTTATCGTCCCGCTATATTCCGCGTATTACCTTGCACTATCCATCCGGTATGTCTTGTGAATATTTCAGAGTTATTGCGCTCTTAGATTATTTTTATGCGGCAAAATTCGCAAATGTTATGCGAGCATCGTCGATGACGTCGAAAGCAGGCTTCTCTGTTTATGTGCATACGGTTTCGACACTGGGTTGCATGCTTTATAAACAGGGATAAAAATGTTATGGAACAGGTTGGATTTTGAAAAGATTTTTGACATTTAAATACTTTTAATTTGATTTGTGTTTAATTTATTAGGTTAGTCTAGGTTTTTGTGTTGTATTATATATAATTAAGATTTTCAAATTGGAATATGGTAAATGATTCAAATTTTTTTTTTCAAACACCTACGTATTGATACTTCAATTGATGGGATGGGTAAATTACTTTGTTTCCATTAAAATTAATTATATCTTGTTACACATAAGAAGAATATGTTTGCAAAATTGTAACCACGTAAGTCTGAACTGTTGAAACTTTGAGGATGTCACAGCTTGATAGACGAATAGGACTAATACATAAGGATGCATTGTTTCAGTACGGAATCATAACAATATAATTTCCACGTATCTCTCTTTAAGAATAACTTGGTAGATTTTTAAATTACGTCCGTTATATTTATAATTATTCATTTACCTTGATGGTTTTAAGACGAGAATTCCAATAGTACGTATAATTTTAAGCAAAAGTTACATGATGGTTTTAAGACGAGAATTCAAATAATGGGTATAATTTTTAAGCGAAAGTTACATGATTAAACTGAATACAGATATATTAATATAAGATAAATTGAAAAGTTTTGAAATTAGTGGTATAAAATTTTCAAATCTGTGCCGACCTATAACTTAAAAATTAAGTTTTTTTCTCTAAGCAGACGCATGTTATCTTGTATTCATATATATGAACTTCTTCACACATGTTTGTCGTAGACAATACAGTATTACGAGAAAATATGTATTCACAAAGAAAAAAATCTCTTGAATAATTATTAGATATTCGGCTGCTATAAACTCAAAAGAGGGAAAATATTTAAGCGCAAAGCAAACAGGACTCGCCCGTGATTACATCTCGCCGACTGGGCGGGCGCCGCCCGCTTCGCCCGTCGCTATCTTCACTTCATAACGCTCCATTTTTTTTAAATAAGACGGATAGATACAAGTTAAATTTGACGTTATGAAAACAGCGTTCGGTGTGAAATATGTCACCAGCCCTCCGCCTACCGGAAGCGGGGAAGTGATACTTATTTCCGATTATATTTATGCCATTCGATATTGTCGATTCGCGGCACCGGCGCCCGTGACCGGGGCGGGCGGATTATTTTTTTCTGCTTTCTTTGTCAGCGATTTGACAGTGATTTCCTTCATCGAGGTAAATTTTCATAGGAGGGGTATTTCATCTAATTCTCACTTTTTTCAGTTTTATTAACTTTTAGAGAAAAATAAGTTAAAATTTTAAATCAGAATAAAAATATGTTAACTCGAAATGAAAATATGTAACAAATTAACAAATTTTAAACTCAGCTCTATTTTAAACGTTGTTACTTTTCAATATTAATTATATCTTTATCATTGGCTGGTCTCTCCTGTACTTTGTAAATATTGTTCTCATGGTTTAATAAATAATTATACAATTATTTGGAAATACACTATTATATAATACTTACATGTTTTTAACAGGCAAATTAAAAAAATAATGCGTATTATAAGCGTAGTAAATGTTTACATTTTATTTTAATCCAAATTTATAAGATGTATAAATAAGAAAAACCTATCAGGTACAATTGGCATTTATGTGCTGTAACTATAAATGAATGATTTTTTCGTTTATTTGTGCTCTGAGATCTTGCTTCTTGCCAAATTTCATGATTCTAGGTCAACGGAAAGTACCCTAGCTTTTGATTTATTTGTGAGTGTCAAAATATGCGGTCAAAATGGTCCTTTTTAGGGTCTTTTTCATTGTGTTGACTCAGAAGCTGATTAGAACATGATTTTTTCAGAGCTCTAATTTCAACTTGATACCTTCACAAGTTCCTGAGAAAAAGCGTCTTGACAGACAGAGGGACAACGAGGTAATCCTATTAGGGTTCCTTTTTCCTTTTGAAGTAAGGAACCCTAAAAACAAAGTGCTTCTCATTTCATAGATCATCATTTTTAACTTTATTTACCTAATAGGAAATTCAGCCTAATATGCAATTCAATTTTACCTAATAGGCAATGCTTACCTCTCAGTGCATTCTTTTATAAAGAGATTAATTTTTGTTGTATACAATATCAATGAAAACATTTTTTTTCTGATTAATTTTTTTCGGTCTACTTTTAGCCATGTGAATTTTATTGGTGTTTATTTCTTGAGTATTGGGTCATGAATTTTTTTATTGAGCACTTTATATTGCATCGTCTTGTTATAAATAAATAAATATTGTTTGTGTTAATAAAACACACACATACACACACACATATATGTATATGTATTTATATATATATATATATATATATACATACATATATACATACATATATATATATATATATATATATATATATATATTAAACTGGGGTATGTATGTTAATTATAAAAATGTCAAATGCTTTAAATCAATCAATAAAAAGCTATTATTATTGTTTGTTGGATATATTTAATTTAAGTACGCGATTAGGACGTATTTTTGAACGAAGACCCCAAA
The DNA here is from genome assembly GCA_039881145.1 of Druceiella hillmani. NCBI lineage: Eukaryota > Metazoa > Arthropoda > Insecta > Lepidoptera > Hepialidae > Druceiella > Druceiella hillmani. The sequence goes on along the minus strand of JAYKKI010000003.1, from coordinate 39,683,689 downwards.
TATAATAATATTTTATTTTAAGGGTTAATAATTATAACGTAATTCAATAATTCATATGTATAATCTTATATATTAACCATGCCAGTAACCACGGTAAATATATAAAATTCGATTTATTTGAAAATTCGATTCGTTCGAAAAAGTATACCAATGAATGAAATTAATTTATAATGTAAATCAGATTGATGAAATAAAAATGTATAAAGAGACTTAAAAAGTAATCCGTGTAAGAATACAAATAAATAGCTTTAACTGTAATTGTGAGTCTGTGTTTTTTAATTGTAAGTTGATCAGGCGACAATTATTAATATCATGATTATTTCAAAATGTGATATTAGTATATTTTGCCAAAAATATTTTAAGAACTTTAAATCTATACAAAATATTAATAATTTAACCCCCTACCTGCTTCGACACCTGCTCAGCACCATTCGCCAAGTAGTACTTCTGCACAAGGTTCGGTGCAAGAAGTTGTCTGTAAACAAAGAAGAAAAAAATTGTATTGTACAATAGACGTTGATACATACTTATAGTAGTATGTTAAAATATTATTTATTAAATCATATAATAATGCGAAAAAATAAAAACTACGCTTACTCCAAAATTTGTCACATTTTTATTTACAGAAAAGTGATAACAATTCGATATAATTAAGAGTATTTGTTATGTACATAGATATCGTTCAATATAAATATTCGATATATTAATAAAATATAACGATAGTTTAAAGTCGAGTGACTAAAATTTCAAAGAAAAGTTAATGTAAAAAACGTAATTTCAAAAATGCTGTTTTCACTTTTTTTTATAACTTCTAGTTTAATGAGATTTAGAAGATTTAACAAAAATATACTTAACATGATCAAAGTACTTATTTCAATTTTCGAATGTATTCTAATTTAAAAATGTCTCAAGTGTGTTTAGTACCCAAGTAGTTAAACCACTTTGCCAAAAAAAAATACGTGTAACTTCTTGTTGCGCGACATGGTGTAAAAAAATATTTGACTCCAGCAGCTTGGTGGGAATAGTTAGGCACAGAAGAATATTAGTGATGTATTACATAGTGAACAAAAATAATTTACGCAATAATATTTAGTGTGCGTAATATGTTTAATTAAGATTGTGATGCAAAATACGCAAAAGTCAAGTGAACGACGAAGAAAAGAGATTAGAAAGTTATTTATATAATGATATATAATGAAATTAATTTCCCATTCAAACATAAATATTTCCCATTACACACTATTTTTTACGAGTGGGAGACGCGTTGTTCTCTGCGGGGCTGCTAGAATCTTTACTCCTCCTTTAAAGTGAAAATAGAGAGAATATTAAACCTCACATCTTCCCCTATAGTTGCAGCTGTATTGAGTGTTTTGAAGATGTCTTGTATTTATGTGTAATTCCTAACATTAACACCATATTAAAATAAAAATGCATATAAAGCCGAGATCACTGGAAGTGAAATTCTTTAAAGCGAACTAACCTCACGAAGGGTTTCCATGTTATAATCGCTCCAAGTATTGGCTTGGATCAAGGATAATCGCTGGATTATTGTGATTATTTTTCCTTTACTGAAGTTGAACTTAACTTTCATAATAAAAAAATGGTTGCGCTACTAACCATCGCGAAGAAATTTATTAATCATAAAAAACACAAAAAACTATTCTATCTTTCCAGAAAATTGCCTCCAGATAAAATCGTCTTTCTAAAAAAAGCTATTCATTAATTAATTCTAACTGTATTGTTCCAAAAATTTGTATGGACCGATATATCGGCGATGAGATATTTTGTTGTATATTTGATTCCAATCCATTATTCGATGTATTTCAAAAATAGAAATTATTATATACGCATGGATGTATTTTTTGCAATTACCTCAATTGGATTTGGGGAGGCGAATAAATTTAACGAATTTACGTTTGTATTTAGGGAAACGTGAGCGATGAACCGCGGCAATCATGGCGTGGAAGGAAAAGTCGACGGATATGCCATAAGGCAGATATGAATTTCGTTAATGATATTGGGAAGAAAAATCATATCGACTGTGCACACATTTATGATATACAGATGCAAATATTTAAGTATTTGCATGTCGTGATATGAATATGACTTGATTATTGACGCATAGTTGTATAGAGCAATAAATTATCCATTTGCGTTATGGTTTATAAAGAACATTAAAAAATATAAAAGTATATTGCTTTTAAATTTATTTTTATACTGGAAACTATAACAAGATTATTATATTAATAAGTAAATCCTAAGCAAAACCCCATGAGCCATTTCGATATGTATTTTATTTATTTTTATATAAATTAACTTTTAATTTCCATTATTTGATTATTTATTTTATGAATATGAATGGCGGACTTATTGCTATAAAAGCAATTTCTTCCATACAACAGAAGTGTTTGTACAATCAGTTTTGAGGTGGAGCGCAAATCTTTTAGTTAGCGTAAAGGACAACGGAATTAAGAGACAAATTAAAAATAAAAAAATTGTTTATTACGGCAAGTATTAAAAAAAATGTACCTAATTTCAGATGTTGGGAAAAAACAAAAGGAAGAAGTGTGAAAGTAACAGATGAGAACGGGAAAAGAGGACGTAAAGTGAAAGAGAGGTCCGATGTTTTCAGATGACTGTTGTGTATGTAGACAATGCACAATGCATTTGTGATATTGAGTTTCAAACAATTTCGTAATTTGGTTATTTAAATAGCGAAGAAATATTCATAAAAAGAGGAACAATGTTTAAAGTTAAGAATCTTGTGTAAGGTTTCTAAATGTAGACCCAGACTATAGACCGTAAAGCCCGTAAATCTGACACCAAAAGAAAAACGTCAATGTAAAATGTTTAAAATATAAAGTAGTGAATGTCTACATGACTCACTCATAAACTAAGTTTAGAAGTAAAGACCCACTTTTTGAGATCAAATATATAAAGGACTCATGAATTTTGAAGGCTTTCTAATTTGTTTATTTATTGGTCGGTAAAATCTGGATACCATCTCAGTAAATAGGCCCAAGTTATTTATAGTGACCGTGAAAGGGATAACCAAAGTAATTATTGAAAGGTATGATAATTTATTTATATTGTTTTTGAAAATAATTCTTTTAGTACGAATAACAATGGCCTCACATTTAACTAGCCTGGCCTTCGGCCTCACAGTTTGATTAACAGGCCTATCTTTTGTGTCCGTTAGTTAATTATGGTATGAATATTAATTAAATTAGTTTCTGTATAAATTTATAGATCAAGTAACTATAACCCATGATTGCAACAGACATTTTTAATTATAATGTTATCGACAATGGAAAAAAAATGTGTGTGTACTTTATATACCCGCGTGAGAATTTAATAACTAATGGAAATAAAATAATAAAAGAACTGGAGCATGATTATAAATATGGTTAGTAAAATCTAAGTTTAATCAAATAATTAAATTTTAAATAATTTAGAATGCAAATAAATACATACTGAAATTTAACTTTACTTAGAGAATAAGTGTATTTCCCTCTAATGCATTTTAAGAAGCTTTTAAGTATTATTTCTATCACGAATGTTCACAACAAATAAATGTTTTAAATTATATGAACCACTGTTAAGTTTCAATTACTAAAATATTATTTAAAAGCACAGATATAACTTATATTTGTACGAATATAAAGCACGTGTTGTGTATTTACAATATATCTCAATAACTACAATGAATATAATATCAGTCACTGCACTCATGGTTTGTGAGCAACTTCACGTTGTCGATTTTTGTTGCATCGTGCGCGCTCATCGTAAAATTTCGCTCTTATAATTTTTTTATAAAGCGATTAAAGAAGTACAACGTGAAAAAAAATATCAGAGAAATCACGCTGACTTGTGATAAGCCAACTACCAGATCAGTTCATTCAAAATAGATATCTCGTCTCGCAGCTTATTTACGGTCATATAACAAAGATTTAATTAATTACATAGACGTCTTGAAGCTTAAGAAAGTTGTGAAATATTGACTTAAAGCTAGCTAATAAAACATCAGTAACCACCGAATTAATTGCTCAACTGGAGTTAAAGAGAATAAGAATAGTGCGTTGGACGTTTCGAATATTTAGATGAATTGATTCAAGAATGAACATCAATATTTCATAGTTTTGATAGGATATTTTTTATGAGTTTACTTATTTTGCCAAGGTTGTTTGTGGCAAGTACAGGAATTGGAGAGAAGGTATTGTTGGAAGTGAATTGGAAATATAATTAAGAATTTCTTCAGTGGTTTATTCGATTAATGTGAAATTTTTGTAATCATGGACATAAAATGTAGTATTTTTTGGAACATGTGATTAAAGTCCAGGGAGCATAAAGATTAAGTTCAAATGTGACGGACATATTCTTGAGTTAAATTTTTGTATATATATATATATATATATATATATATATATATATATATATATATATATACATATATACATATATATATATATATATATATATATATACATATATACATATATATATATATATATATATATATATATATATATATCATTAACTGGAAACAGGTCATAAAAAATAATATGTAATATATATCATTGATTATTTTTCTAGATTTTTATTTTATCCAAAGGTTTGTAGATAAAATAAAAATCTAGAAAAATAGTCAATGATTTATATTACATATTATTTTTTATGACCTATATCCAGTTAATTATTTAATACAAGAAGACAATAGCAATGGAATCACAAAGAGAGATGTACATAGTTAGATATACATAGCGATTAGTTCAAGAATTAGGGTGTGAAAATACAAATTAAACTAACCGATTGCATGTTGGAAAAAGTAGTTTTTAATTCGTTACATGAATAGTTTTATGTACATGATTAAATTGAAATGAAACAAAACCTTGTGAATTGGTTTGGCTACTCAGTTTTTAGCCATAAGTTCCGAATATTTCTAGAAAGGGTGTCGAAAGCTCCAGAATATAAAGTATAAATAAGTCTAAGTGCTCCCTGTTAATTATAATTAACACTAAGTTGAATGAATTTAAATCGTTATTGACTCTTCTACATGAAGTACAATCTGTTTAATTAGATGTACAACTATTTTGATACCTAATTGAAGAAGAAGCTTTTCTGGATATTCGTATCCAACGCTCAATTGCACGCACAGCATAAATGGCATGCATTTGAATGAATTGAGAAAACATTCAAAATTTTGAATATTAATGGAGTAATTGGGAATTTGATTCTTGGGATCCCAAGAATAAGTTGGTGTTAAAAGTTTATCAGCCAGCCCAAGAGTTTTGAAAATAATTTTATTACCTTTATTTGAAGACTTTCTACTCGATGGGGTACCTACTGACTATTTATTTCTCCTCATTGACGTTTGCTACTCAAAAAAATGCAAGTAAACAAGTATATGTATTTATATTTTATCCTCGTCCATGATATGGTACTCAGTTTATTGAAAAGAAGAAAGAAAGAAAAAATGAAAAATTAGTGACTGAAAAGACTGTAATTACGTACAAACTTTCCAAAACAAAACTGTTAAAAACCATGCAGTTAAAAATTTTAACCGTACTGTTAAGATATTGGCCCGTACTGTTAAAACATTTGTCAAGAGTTAAGGGCATTAATATTGAGCAATATGAAACACCATAATGATAAGCGAACATATATAGTAATTGTCTTCTTACTATCTTTTGAACTAATCTATGTTTTAAAGTGACCTTTTAATGCTTTAAATATATTTTTTTTCACCAAATGAATTATCGAAATAAATTAAGTTATTTAACACTAAAGTCTCTATGTTTTAAAGCAATTATTAAGTTTATTTGAAGTGACAGTATTTGTCTTGTAACATAATAATGGTAGATAAACATGACGTTAATTTTCGTAAATGCGAAGAATTATATTTGATAGTTACCAAATTTGGATAATACCACGTGATGATAAAATAATTTTCTGAAGACCAATCATGATATTAAATCACCAGTTCTTTACGTTAATTTGTCACATGAATAAGAGCTGAACGAAAGTAATTATCAGATATAAAAAATATGTAAACAAATTAAGAGATTCTTGTGTATAAATTGCCCTACATGCACAGGTAATGTCTTTATGGAATTTTATTTGAGCGGTTACGCTATGATTCCCACTTCATTACATAAACAAAACAAAAAAAGTTGGTTTCTACCAACCGAACAGTTTAAAATGTTTTAAATCGTTTTGAACTGGGTTCATTACTGATTTTGTGTTTGGTTATTAGGCAAGAATTTTTTTGTACATTTTCTACGAACTCTTTTAATATTCTGCAATATTATGTCATAAATATAAATTTAGAAATAAAATTATTCCTGTGTAAGAGCTTCACTCTCTTATATATAAACGCTTAAAGTACCATCCTTAATATTTATGTCTGTATCACTTTTATATTTCTAGGGATATAAGATTTAAATGTTTTTGACTGTTTAGCCGTATATTTGACACGAATAAACAACACGAATTTTAACAATTGATTAATAACTGCCGCCCGTTTCGACAACAAAAGGTGAACGAAACCGTTTAATATTCAAGGATATAGATTGAATATCAATCTTTGTCTTTATGGATAAAATATTCCGTCAGTTTCACGTTTATTTAGGGATAATTTACATCGTAAAATGATTTTTTTGGTATTACCGAACGACAAATTTTTCACAGATGCGAAGCACGTTTTGCATGCCGCCTTACGATTTAAATCATAAATTTACTATTATCTATGGATCTTGCTTTATGATCTCACGCCGCTTTTCTCTACATCAATTTTCGCTTACTACAGCTTTGCGTCGAAAACGACTTAAGTAGAATATAACCGGAAGTGAATGCGCGTGGCCCGCCTGCTGCTGGAGCTGAGTAAGCTCGAGGTGAAAACTTTCATCATTTCCCACCCGCTCGAAGTCTTATAACGGAAACGCTTAAAGTTTCGCCTTTGATTTTACATTTGAGATTCGATAATGATTTAATGATTATTTTCGTGACTTCAGATGAATAATGGATATTAATAGTTGAATTGTTTTAAATTGTAACTATGACTTTGTTTTACACTACCATCCGGAGCATCTTTCAAATGAATGTAGTCAACTGATGGACACATATAAAGCAACTTAGTTTTCAGGGTTTTCTCCAGCTTGAGATATTTTTATTATATTTTTTATTTGGTATATATTTTTTATATTTGATATTATAAAATATGCCATTTGTATATTTTGTGATCGCAAAATGTTTCCTTATTCGCTCTCTTTATATAACGAACGTTGTCCGATGTAATTCAATTTTAATGGGTATTATTTTTAATCATGCATATTTTCAAACTATTTAATACTTACGTTAATAATACTAAGTGTTATTTTGCCGTGGATCTGGTGATTCTTTCTGCTACTGACTACTCTATGAAAAGACAAAGCCATGGCTTACAATACTTCCATAGAGCGAACATGACCGCTCACATAAAATGTCACAAAAGTCACAAAGCTAGACACATGAAATGTATGTAGCCTTGAGATTATTTTCTGCTTCATTGACGGTTTCAAAAATGCAATTGAAACGAGTTACTCAGCAGTTCAGGATACATCATTATTTAGTGTTCACCAGAAAAACAAAAATTACTTTCTGTCTTATTTGTTCTGTTTGTTTCACATTTGTAAGGAATTTTCAAAGACGAAATTAATAAAAATATTTTTAATAAATGATTATTAACAATATTTTATTGATTTATTTATTTTAATTTTTTATTTATGAAGAGGAAATGGATATAGTGTATTTACATTGAATATGAAACGTTCAATTATTTCTTCCATTTTCATACATTAGAGGAGTAGGAGCTTTGGTTAACGTGATTTTTAAAAATATGAATAAAAGAAGTGTTTAGTATTAAAAGAGCGAAAAATAAAAATAATATTTTGGAAAATTATATATATTTGATCGTTTGTTTATAATTCGATAGTTACCGCAACGGTAATAGAGAGAGAGAGATAGATAGAGAGAGAGAGGAAGAGCGAGGAGATAAAGAGGGGAGGGGGGGGGGTAGAGAGAACATATTTACGCTGGGAAAGTTGTACACAAAAGCTTATCTTAACAAAAGCTTACAGATTATGTACATAGTCAAGTTTCTTTAAAAGCGTCTTATTTATTTTGAGCTTTGGGCTAATCGTTAAAAACTTATTAAACTTTAGGAATAAGAATTTACACAAATCCTTTAAAATTTCTTAAGATAATAGATACCTCACTTTTGTGGCATCAGTTAATAAAAAGCTCGTACCACGCCTTAATTTTTCCCAAGAGCTTATATATTCTCAGAAACATTTTGTTATAGTAATTATTTGAAGGAAACTTTTAGGGAAATTTTGTAGAAGAGGAAACTAATCCTTTTTAATACTTATATCATCTTGGCTTATTTCTTCAAAAGTGATATAAGAATTTTAGCATTTTCTCTCCAGTAATGCCATAAACCCTATCTATTTTTACGTATCGAACTTTAAGTTTTCAGGTCTACTGCAGGCATGTTATGGATTTTTATTACTTTAGTATGATGTGGGCGTGTCGCGGCTTGCGTATAATAGGGGTCGTACGACGTATTAATGTCAAAAAAGAGTTTTCCTTCAGGTGCTAACATATAGACTTTACAACTGTTAGAAATTTTCAGGGAAATAAAATAAAGTAACGCGTTTCTAAATATACAAACTAATCTAAAGGAAAATTAAACGAGAAAGTAAATTGGACATTTCGAGTTTTTTTATTGAGTTAGAAGTAAATACAAGCAGATCAAAAAGAAATAAAAATTGTTTAAATGAAATGAAATTCACTTTGGTGAAAGCGTTGATATATGTTGATATTTTCTTAAAATTATGTCTTTTGAAGAAAATAGCTAACATTGCTACAAATTTATTACGTTATTCCTCTTCAAAACAAAATTTTATTCTGTAGTAATACGAATATTCCGACTACAGTCTTAGCGTTGGTTTTTTTTATTAATGTTATCGTTTTATTTTTTGTTTTACACTTGATAATTTAGTTTTGGTGAATTTCAGATAATTTTAGTACGGCTTCCAATCAACCGCCTCTTCCAATGAAGGGGGCATATAATTGTTGATTCAGATTTTGTTTCCACATTAACGGAATTGTTAATATGGAAACAAATAATACGAAAAATATTAAAAATATCTTTTACCAATTTTTTATTCCAAATAAGAAGCAATAACCCCAGTTAATATGTGTTTGCTAGAAGTTAAGATTTCTGCTTGACACTTATTACTTTTCAATTTTTTTTTCTATACCACAATATCACAGTAAAACTTAAAAGGTTTATGTCACATTTGTGACTTCCGAAACTGAGATCATTCCGTGATGCTTCATTTACGAAAATGGTTAATTTCACCAGGAAAAGCTAGAACAATAATATTGCACGTAATATATACTTTCATGCACACCTGTCCAATGCACCTTTACACCATTGATAATATAATATCCAAGTATAATAACTTGTTTCGCGATCGGGCACACACCAAATAGTTTTTAATCTTTTCGTGGGATCGTTCCATTATCTTAATTAATATATAGGCTACTGTGCAAGGTAAGGTAATAGATACAATTATTAACGAATGCTATGCGAACTAACACGGTTGTTGCGTGTTTGTGTATGTGTGTAGACATGTTATGGGTATCAATGCAAAGTTCTAAAAAAACATTTTTTTGTGTTGCGGTACCTTGCGACTTCGACGGCATGAAATTCTGAATTACGACTGCGCTATTTTAATGCATTTCTTTTATGCTCTTCGATCGTACATACAAATAATTAGGTTAGTTTAAATCCCGCGCGGGTCGGATTGCGCTCCCTCCCACCTCTGTTATTACCCTGCCCTCACCCGCCTGTTTCTACATCCCGCTGCTGTTTACCGGCAGAATCGTTCGTTTAAATTCGTAAGTGATATTTTCATTACAGTTACTTTTGAACCGTTTGAGACATCATTATGAAATAAAACTAAATTTCTTTCATGATTATTATCCATAAATTAATGTAAATTGCTTTAGTAGTTTTTGAGTTAAATCACAGATAGACACTTCAATTTTACTTACTCGTATGATGACTTATTGTTGTTTATATATATATATATATATATAAATATATGTATATATAAATATATATATATATATATATATATATATATATAAGTATATTAAAGTAAATATACATATACATGGAGTGGTACCTTAGGCAATAGCTAATATTAATAAACAGTTTTCGTATATCTTTTTTGGGGGAGTTAAAATTTCCGATTGTTAAACACACGATACAAAAGGTTTTAAAAATTAAAAAAAAAGTATTCGTTGTATATCGGCGTGTGTTGCAGATCACACTTGGAATTCTCAGGGCGGCTGAGCCCAGCGACTAGGGCAGCAGGCTAGGCGAGAGGACTAGGGCGGGCGAGATGCATAAATTCATTAGCGCGACGATCTATAGCGTGATTGATGACCGGGGGCTGGCAGGAAGCGGCTAGATGGAGCGCCCAGTCGCCGGCCGCCTGTTTATTCAATTAGGGGTAATGGACCGCGATATTGCGACGAGGGCTTAAAACGCTCTTGCGGCCCTTGATCATTCCTCTTCGAGATGAATGAATGGACATATATCAGTAAATGCTTTCATTACAAAACAAGTGAGCGTGTATTCACCAGGGAGTGATTACGTTTGAATGCCAGCCGATAGCGGCCCGAATACTCGAAAGAGTAATCGATTTAATTTGATCGAATTTATTTCTTGATTCAGTACATTATATATAGTTGTTGGGTATTATTTATTTTGTATTTTACTATGCATAAGAATTTAAATAGTGTAAAGCATGGTTACTATAAAATAAATATGTAAGTATTGGAAGTTTTGTGGTACTTATTGGATAAACTTGATTTAATTAATGATATATTTTTGAAAAATCTTATTTGCTAATTTAGGTACCCAAAAACAGCTGCCAAGTAGGCATCAAAAATATTGATGTTTCTATTAACAAGATGTATGTATGTTTGTATAGATTAGTAATTGCCATTAATATTTTTAATACCTACTTGGGAGTTGTTTTTGGGTACCTAAAATATAAGACAATAAAGTCGTATTTCGTAAATAATAGGACATTCAAATCCGGGATTGTTGAAATTACCCTTATCACATTAAGTCTTCAAGTGTATTTTACTTTAAAGCCGATTTACATATTACTATACAACGCTTTAAACGCCTTAAATTCCTGATTTAGCCAACTGTTATATGGTTTTAAATGGACTAAAGGATGGTGACACTATCTTAACTTCTTTCAATCGTGATTAGACATAAAACTGAAATAATGAATTGTTTTTCTTTTGCAGCCGACTATCAAATATAAAAAATAACAAGAAAATACAACAAAATAATGCATTTAAGGATTAAAATAAATTAGAAACCAGATACGATTAACATTAAGTTGAAAAACAATAAAAGCAATACATTGTAAATAATAAATAGAACCAAATGACGAAATAATATTTACGTACTTTAATGTACACTATTAATATATTGCGGACTTATTGCTAGAAGAGCAATCTCTTACAGCCAACCTGAATATTATACTTGGCGGAAAATTTCCGCTCGGCAAGCTGTCGGAAATCAAATCAGGGTCTCTACGGCGAGCCTTGAAAGGCTGTATGCCTTATAACCAACCCAACATATCACAGCGACGACGCCGCTGGTTATTGAAAAGTGACACATTTTGTTTTTCATTTAGGTTAGTTGGGGTGTTGGTTTTTGAGGCGCTCTGAAATCAGGAAACCTTGCGGAATTCGGGACGCTCGGCGACACAACTTGCAACTAAAGTCCTATTAGAAAAAGTAACAGAAAAAAATATGGACGACAAGTAAGTTTTAAATTATTTTTTTGAATTTTTCTTCTCTGGAAATAGCTAGATATTTAATGTTATGGTATTTTAACTAATCACTTAAGAATGATCATTGCAATTAATATTTTTTATGGATGATTATGCGTCAATAAATATTTTATTCCATGTATTAAATTGCGATATTTAAAATAAATATTTCGAACGATGCGAAAGTCCCAATTTCGCGAATGAGAAAGTTTTTTCAAATTGTCGGTTACAACAATAATTGTTGAATTCGTTAGATGATTAAATTCTTTGGATGTACCTTATGCAAATTAATTGCATTATTATTCATAACAATAATGACTGCGGCAAATGAATTTCACATACATACACAACTCCATGACGACATATATCATGAAATCGCAGTAAAATATATGCCAGATTCGGCGCTTACATATAGGCGAATATTATTCATTTAGTTAATGGCGCGAGCGAGTCATCAACGACCGCCAACATGGCGATCCGGAAATATTTTTTCGAGGAATTTTAGAGCTTTATTTCGTTTGTAGCTTTGTGGAACGTGAGTGCGATATGTCCCTAAGCACGTTTGTTGGAATTTAGCGCCGGATTTCAGTGCCGCAGTCGAGTTCTGCGGGCTGAGTATCGAGCTATCGCATAACAGCAGGTATTATAATTATGCAACTTCTTATAATCTCGTATTTAATAAAGGCACGTTGATGAGTTATCCCAACGCATCACAACGACGACGCCACTCGTCATTGAAAAATAATGCATTTGATGTTTCGCTTAGGTTAGTAGCGGTATTGATTGTCAGGTGCTCGGAAATAATGAAACCCCGCAGAATTCAGGACGCACGTGCTTTGATGACTTATCGCAACGCATCACAACGACGACACCACTTGTCATTGAAAAGTGATGCATTTGGAGTTTCGCTTAGGTTAGTAGCGGTATTATTAGGTGCCCGGAAATAAGGAAACCCCGAAGAATTCGGGACACATGTGCTTTGATGACTTATCCCAACGCATAACAACGATGACGCTACTTGTCACGGAAATGTGATGCATTTTTTGTTTCGCTTAGGTTAGTAGTGGTGGTCGGAAATCAGGAAGTCTCGTAGAATTCTGGACGTTTGACGACATAAGTCACAACTAAAGTGCTTCCAACAAGTCACAACTAAATTGCTGCCAACAAGTCGCAACTAAAGTGCGTGTCTTTTTCCATTATTTATAATAATTTTTCATCTAGTTTGGCGTTAGCTTGAGCAATATACATACTCATGGATAATCCGTTTACGTTTTAAAATTACTTTGTATACATTTTCTAAATGTTATATAAGGCAGTATTTAATGCCGGTAATAGAAATAGATACAACTCTTCATTTATTAGACGAGGGTTGTTCTTGTTAACCCCCTTCATTAACTTATTAATGGCCATATCGATAATCCTTCAGTGATGGCTTTGGTTTCAATTCCTATTTTTGTGTTATTCGGTTTAGAGAGTATTAAGTGCTTTATGGCCTTTAACGCAAAGCAATATTCTACATTCTTCTCCTGTCGTATGCGCGACTTTCCTGATTTAAAGGTATTTCTCTATTCAAATGACGGTTTTCTGAATACGTGTTTAATAAACCCGCCAGTCTTTAATTCCTTAAAGTACTATTATTTTGAATGAAACGTTGATTTTAGTTTTAATTTCAATTCATGTGAATCAGATAGGTTTTTATATAATGTACACAGTTTTAATATACGTTAAACATGCTTCATATGCATTAAATTTATTTTACCTAAAAATTTTCCTTGACCAATATATTACATTCATTCTGATGTATTAAATTTCTTCCCACTCATTTTCTACATAGGCTCATTATGATTTTTGTAACTTAAGTTTTTTGTTTTTAGTTTCAACATCCGTTCACTATGATTCTTACGCCTTATATTTTTCCTTACGCAGTTTTATCATCCGTTCACTATAACAATTACGTGTTAAATTTTTCTTTACCCAGTTTTAATACAATTTCATTACCATTCTTATTGATTAAATTGTTGTACGTTGCTATAATCTTTAAAATAGATTTGAACGCGTAAAATTTCTTTTTTATCGAATATTTTCGATCAAAAATTTTTCCAAATTTTCTATTTATTATTGTAAAAAATTATTGTAATAGATGCTATTCTTATATTGTCTTATTAAGTCTTTGTAAATATTTCAGAACGAATTATTTCCTGAATAAGTAAATGAGTCTTATCTTGTTAAAGCTAAGTCAGATATTTTGACGTTACTAAAACCAAGCACACCGAACATTTTCTAAGGCGATTTTAGGGATATTCACTTTTGATTTTATGAGTTAGTTTATTGCTGTGCAGATTGGAATAAGTTTTATTTCTAGATTTAACTTTAAATACATTTTTTTTAATTGGAAGATATTGTATTTACAATTATATATATATATATATATATATATATATATATATATATATATATATATATATATATATTTAAAATTGAATAAGCAAATTGCTGCGTCGAGTTTTATTAAGTTGTTAATACTATCTGTGGTACTAGTCATAAATACGGTGTGTGTGTGTGTTTAATTATTACTAGTGAGATACACTTAGTTTAGAGCATTAGTTAGCAAGCAGATATAAAACGTTTAAATAAACCTTATACATTTGATATTAATGTCTTAGGGTTCTCAGGGAGACGTAGAAAATTAAGTCTGGTGAAAATGTTCGAACTTCATTACCATCAGTCTGTTTCTAATTAGTGATGAAATGGACGAAATACAAGACGCTTCTAAATAAATGGGCACCTTTAAACGAATATACTAATACCTTTCGAATATTAGTTTAAAAACTTTAGGGCGCAATGTACATAACAGATTAAGGCGAGATCCGGACTTGCCCAAAATTAATCCAGGCGAAACCGGGGCGGGAAAACTACTTTAATAATTAAACTCGCGGGATTTCAATTATTTACGTGATTTTATTAAAATTGGAACTTCAATTTTGAGAGGCTCCCCGGTTACCATATCCGGTTTTTAGTCGGCATCCATAGCACTGTAAAGCTTAATTCCCTCCAGCAAACCAGAAAATCGAGGGTAAGAAATGAAATTATCCTGGTCCAGTTTACAGATATATTTTTACCTAAATTCAGTGGCCGGGTTTTATTGAAATTATTGAGATTCTCTCGTTACGGAAATTATTCGAATCTGGTTTATTTGCGTAACAAGTTTAAAATATGAGCAAGCGCAGTGTGATCAAAATTTTATTTGTTCCTTTAAAACCATTGTTTTATTTTCAGAACTGCCTTATAACCATGAAATACCATATAACCATGAATATTTAAAATATAAATTTAAGGTTTACCACATAATTGTTATAGTTTTTAAAGATACGACAATTATGTGGTCGAGAAACACAGATGGAAGGATAAGTAAGTCTTACATAAGGGTTTCGTTTTTTTAATTTATGAACACTGTTAGTCAAGCACTCATGGGTGCAAGACATTCCATTTTAAATTATACATCCCAGTGTTAGTGGAGAAGCTGTTTATGCTAAATAAACTGACGAAAGCGGGAAGGTGACGGGTAACGTATTTATATATAAGTGCACAAGTGTTCTTTTATTCAATGAAGCTGGATAAGTGGAAAATATCCTTTTGCGGCAAATGGGATTTTTTAGAACATTTAAGATTTTTGTCGATGATATGAAATCATCGATGACAATTACTTCGAATGTTCTAAAAGTCACTAAAATTCGCGTTTTTGTCATTGTTATGGTGTTATTGTCGTGTGATATTTGGTGTGTGAATTTTAATGTTGCTATTTTATTCAGAGAATATATTTGCAACATAAAATTTATTCCAATAAAAGTCAATTTTTGTCGAAGGTGAATTCTTTTCTCCTTAAAATATAACAAGTACATGTCAAGACTATCAACAAAACTTGCTTACTACACATGATGAAAAAATGCAAGGCTTTGATGATAGTATTGAGGATATGTACCTTATGTAAGTGCGCATAATTGAATACATTTTATATAATCTCTTGTCTATGTCTAAAATATAACAAGTACATGTCAAGACTATCAACAAAACTTGCTTACTACACATGATGAAAAAATGCAAGGCTTTGATGATAGTATTGAGGATATGTACCTTATGTAAGTGCGCATAATTGAATACATTTTATATAATCTCTTGTCTAGGTGTTAAATGCAGTGAAGACATTATCTTTTTTCTGTTTTTAGAAAGTTTGTGATGTTTTTCTTTAAATTTTATAGTGATAATATGTGTAATATTTTAAAGTTACTGGTTAGAAATAAATCTTTGGATTAAATTATTAAAATAAATGTAATTAATTTTATGTTGACAGAAGTATGGATGAATTTGTAACTGCTTAATGATTCTAAAAGTAACGTATGGTAATATATTCAATACGTTATAGGGTAATCAGGATGAGAAACATTGTAGTAATTAATAAAAATACTCGTAAATTGTTATAGCTATAATGAGGTCTTTAGAATTTTAAGCCAACAAGAAAAGGGAAAAGTTTTGCCAACAGTGTTGGCAAATATTCTTACTGCCTATTCCCTCTTAGAGACAGAGTGGCGGTATAAATATATAGATAAAACAAGACAATGTTGCGCACGACGTAATAAAATAAAAAGAAAATACATTGTTAAGCATGAGAAAGTAGAACCGAGAGAGAAATATAGCACAACGCAGTAAACATGTATATTTGAGGGGAACTGGGTCACAAGTTAGTTCCGCATCTTAACTGTTATGATTAAGTCAATGTAGAAAGAAGGACGATGTGTCAGTATCAGAGATAAATATTTACTACATGTAAACTGTAACTTACTTCCAGTTGGAAATGGACGCAACGACCTATCGACCTGTTGTCACGAAGACGTGCCTTGTCTTCCTTCCTTTGTGACTCGGGTCGTAATAGCTAAGACACTCGATACCAACAAAGTAATGGCTACTTGTGTTGTATCCCCAGGCATGTTTTTTATGTTTAAGTAGTATTTTTAATTAAGTTTCACCTTTGAATGTTATTTGTGCACATAAAACCAATATTGTAAAGCATTTGAAGTACGATCTCTTGTAAGTAATCACATTGAAGTATTATAAAAGTCAAAAGATATTGTCCTCGGTGCGGAAAATACGTTAAATATTATGAAAATAATTAGGAAGATAAAAGCAAAAATAAATATTCGAAAATTGGAGAGTAATTTAAAAATACAATACCACGAGTATTACATGAACATATATCATATAAATATTACGAATAGTAAAATATTACACATATCTCAATTATGGGCAGTTACATAAGGTACTTATCCTCAGTACTATCATCAAAGCCTTGTATTTTTTCATCACGTATAGTAGGCTCATCGATAAGAAATGCAAGTTTTTGTTGACTGTCTTGCGCACACGTACTTTTTATATTTCAAAGAGAAACGTAAGACATATCCATTTCTACTACGAGTATTACATGATTAATTACATTTTGGTAACTTTCTTAATTTATAGATCCTCCTTTTAATATGATTATTTGAACTTAATATTACAAATTGTATATAAACAATTATAAACTCAATATTTTTTTCTCTACGGATTTGCAATAAAAAAAAATATAACAGACAATGCAAATAAGTACGCAAAATTTCATTATATGTTTTGCGTAGTTCAGTTACAAAAATGTCGAATTGTATTGTAATTTTTGTATAGCAAGAAAGCTGTTATTTTTTTTCGCTTCGTTTAAAATATTTGCTGCAGTTTTGTTCAAATGAAAGCTGCAGCAGACAAGAATTCCTCTTTATCTTTGATTATATGGCGTTCGTTTTCTCCATTGAAAATATTTGCCAATGTCAAGTGTAGATATGCAACACTGTTTAAATCGTATTTCGG
This sequence comes from Druceiella hillmani, assembly GCA_039881145.1. Classification (NCBI taxonomy): domain Eukaryota; kingdom Metazoa; phylum Arthropoda; class Insecta; order Lepidoptera; family Hepialidae; genus Druceiella; species Druceiella hillmani. The sequence continues at coordinate 39,665,894 of JAYKKI010000003.1, read as the reverse complement.
ATATCTGTCATTGTTACTTGGTAATAAATAATTAAACAATACAATAAAACAAAAATTAAGTAAGAGGCAAAACATAACACAAATTAAGTAACAGTTAAAAAAATAAAAAAAAAATTATAATATTATATATCTAGAAGTACAAAATAAGTATATATAAATACACAAAGATAAAAAAATAAACATGAATATAAATATAAAAGATTCTATAATTTCATGTCATTTTTTCTTATGTACTGAATGATTAATCCTAAAATAGGTTTGTTGGCAATAGGTAATAGTGATCTTATGTTAGTGAGCAATTGAATTTTAAATTTTAAGAATTTGAATTAATTATTAAACGTAGGAAATCTATTTTTTAATGGACATGCAAAAATGAAATGATTTAGATCACCCTCTCCAAAACCACAGGCGTAAATTGGAGATTCTCTTACACGCAGCCTAGCCAAATGGGCAGGAATAAACAAGAATTCATATTTAAATTATTAATTGAAAAGAAAAAGATGTACACTATTTCAATCGATGTAAAAATTCTGTAAAATATTTCTAAACATTTATGTTCGTTTTATAAATTTCTCGAAATATGAGGACGATGTAATTTTTTTTTTAAGATTACGTTTATTAAACCAATTAAAAAAATTTTATGTTTCTATTTTATGTCGACATTTCAAAAAATGAGCATATTATAGTTTTCCGACAGGTTTTCAGACCGCTGGTCTGATAGCTACGCCGTTATACTTTTACTATGAAGACTTTATATTAACATAACGTGTAATACATACTTTGCCCAAAAACACAAGTGGTGGTTTTGACCTTGAATTATCGAACGAAGAGGTATGATTTATATTTTTGAAAATTATTCTTTTCTAAATGACCTAAATTTAGAATAAAATATAGACCTATTGAAAATTTATTCGACGTATAGTGAATAATAAATAAAAAATGCTAAACTTAACATAAATTACGTTTATATAAAGAAAACTTTTAATTTTTGTCAAATTAATCATACGAAGTGAAGTGAAACGAGTAAATAATACTGTAATTGGATCCCAGTTAATAGACTGGACATCCTCAAGCAAATATGGTAGAGCGATTCGGTTGAAATATTGGAGAAAAATACATTTTTGGTAAGTCTTGATGCAAAGCAACTTATAGAACTGATGCAACAGGTCATGGTAGAAGTAAGCTAAAATCTACGAGATTATTAGAGATGGCAATATGATGTTCTTGGGATAGTATATTGACATGACAGGATCAAAAAGGGAATGATAATTTTCTCTCATAATCTCGTAGTTTTTTAATACCGAAATTAATTCGAAGTCACCGTTAATTATTGTAGGCGCATGTGAATATAATAAATATGAATACAATAGTGGGCTATGTAATATCAAAAATTCTTACAAAATCATCATGATATGGGACGTCAGGTTGAGAATATATAAACCCAAGTAATATTCGAAAAAATTTATAAATGAGGCTTCACTTGGCAAAAATTCGATGAATATGGTGTATCTGAGTCTAAAGATAAATGACAATTAGATTGTTCCTTTCAGACGCACGATCGTTATATATAAATATATACATATAATACAATTGTAGAATTGGCCTGACTGATTGATGTTGATAAAAAAATTATTTATGTGTGTATAGTAAAAGTAATAGAACACAAAAATATTATTTGAACACAATATAGTAAAGAAGTGCCTACCTGCCCGACACTTAATAATTATACGAATGTATAATGTACCCATGTACATTAATAAATGTCACTACGTTTATGTACTAAATTACACAATGAAGTTTTCTTCTCTGATATTGGCGAAATGGGCGCGGTCAGAGGTGAAGGTAGGTGCTTGAGTAACCAACCCGAATCTGAAAGTGACTGGTTTATAATAGTGAATTCTGTAGGGTTTTAGTTAAAAAAAATAATGGGCCATATTATAACACAATCAACAATTAAAAAAAAATGGCAGTTTGACGTTTCAATACAAAATGTACTTATTTAAAAAAAAAGTTGACTTTTATAATTAATCCAATATATGCATTAATTTTAAAGATAACTTAATAATATTTTCTAAAGCTCCACAACGTAACGCCACAAAGTTCCGCGAAAGAAATCGCAGGCAGAGCTATTACATAGTTTACATCGGAGGGAGATAGGTATAAGAACTGAGAATAAAGAGTGAGCTTTTCCCATGTTAGAACCCGTGTTTAACGTCACATATTATGATATAATCATTTTATAAACCCATGCATTTATCCGACGAGACAAAGTTTAAGCCTTGCCGAGATGTTTCCATTAAACCCGGCTTTCTGTGGATTGAATTATTGTTACGGCGCGAAATTTAAAATGAGACGTACGTCGCTCGGGTGGCGTAGGAAATGCACGGTTCTCTTGAATGCTTTTATCTCGACATTAAATATTAATAGTCGCGGGCGGATCATAGGCCGCCCGCCTTGAGCAGAGTTTATTTATAAAAAAAAACTTAACATACTCCCTCTCGCTCGTCACATAACGGAATTTTTTAACAGTAACTCACTTTGTAAGTTGTCTATTACAAGATACTTCAATTTCATGATAACTTGCTTTCGTTTTAATTTCTGGGAGAGCCGGGCGGGGTGCGGGCGGCGTGTCTCATTATGCACGGGCGTCGAGCCCGCTCCGCTCGCCCTCTCATTACGCCGCATACATTTAAATACACAATGAGCGCATTATCATATCCACAAGGACTGAGCTTTGTTGCCGGGCACATATCTCGACCGCCACAGGCGATATTATTTTTCAAAGTTTAATTTTGGTTTGGAAATAAGAAGTTGAGTTCAGGTGGGCGGCGATCTACCTTTCAATCGTTCCGGTTATAAATAACTTAATTGAGTTATTTGATATTTGCACTCAGTATCTATTTGCGGGAGTTAATTGGAAATTTAATTTATGGTGTAACGTGATCAACTTTTGCAAATGTTGTATCAATGATAGGAACAAGGCACCCGATATCTTTTCGGGACTAAATTTGAAATTGTTTTTTTTATTTTTAATTATTTTAAAGATACAAACATGCGTGGAAATTATATAACAAGTAAACATGGATAATATTTTAAAATTTTAAAACAGGAAATGTTGATTGGGATTTCGCCTCAGTAATATTTTGTCATTATTACGTAGTAACTTCTATATTCTTCTTTACGAGCACAATGGGCTACTATTGGTCTTGGCTTCCTCCACAATATGCCTCGTAGAGCATTCTCTGTTCAGAGCTGTCTATTTTATATTTACTTTTAGGATTATGATATAATTTCCGGCGCCATCCATCCATCGAGTTGGTGGTCTATATCAAGTAGCGCAAGTGTCTTCTGGCTTTTTGAAAATTCGAATTGCGACTAGGTTATGTGGGTGACCTAGCCTTCTAAGACGGTTGCCGTAGACTAGGGTAATTAAAAAAATCAGTATTATTTACAAGTGGCCCATTACGGTGGTTTAAAATTTATTTTAGGTAGAGAACATCGTGATAAATTAAAAAAGAAAAAACGTGCTTTTAAAAAGGACCTTTTTTGACGTAAAATCAATTTAATTAAATATTCAATTCATATCTTAAAAACTACCTTAAGGTATGGTGATAGTCTAAACAAAAAACTTGAGAGGTGTCAAGGGACACCCGGATGGAACGAAGTTCCTTTCGATTAATTAGTGAAGGAATTGTAATAAAATTTTATTTCTTTTAAGTTATAATAATAATTATTGTTATTATTTTTTATTATTTATTATGTACAAAAAACCTGTATACACTCAACAAAAATAATCGTCGCGACACCACACTGTTCAATGCGAAATAGAAAGACGAAACGAAAATGACTGGCTTTCTTTCTATGAGAGAGAGAGAGACAGACAGAGAAACACGCGCACGCCGCACGGCTTGCAGCGCGGCCGCTAGCAACTATAGCAAAAAGTGTCGTTACAACTTTTGGTCTTAATTTTTTCCATCTAGCCCCCTTTCGCAACGCGCGATAAGGAACTTCGTTCCAAAAATGGTAGTGATAACTGTTGCAACATCGTCAGAAATTAATATTATATCACTAAGTCACTAAACGTGAAATTTCTGCCAAAATCACATTTTTAGCAGAACTAAGTACGTTTCTTTTAAAAAAGCCTTAATGCTACTCAGATTAACCTAAATTATTAACAAATCAATGGTGACTAGTCTTAATATACACAAAATGTATTCAGATAAACTAACTGATATACAGAGACCTTTTATGTTGTGCACGTATCAGAAAGACAGCAAAATACCCTATTGGTATGGGTGTAGATCATTAGCACAACTAATTATTTCATTTAACTATCTTGGAATACCAGTGCGTCATTGCTTAGTGGCCAGATCTCGGCGTAGTTCTTATAAGACGACGGCCACGATCAACGCTTCCAGGTTTTTGACCACGGAATACAATAACCACTCCTTCCAACAAAGAAGGTGCACAACATAAAACCGCTCTGTTTGGCAGTCATATTACTTGAAGGTATATTGGGTATGTTAAGGATAATAAATATTTATTTGCAAATAATTTCTTCAAATCTGAGTTGATTAATGCTTTTCTAAAAACACACTTAGTTTTGTGAAACTTTCGATTATGGCAGAAATTTCACATGTAGTGACTTTGTGATATGATGTTAATTTTACGGTCACCATATCCAAAGGTAGTTTTTAATATTATAAGCAAATCTCTCGTTGTACAGATTTTAGCACAGTGATTTTTCTTTAAATGTACATTTTTTTTTAAATAAAAAGAATCACATAATGTTTCAAACAATAGCAGAAGCTAAGGAAAAACACAAAAATTGCATTGCATCAATCGCTATTGATTTTCAAGGAGCTAATGTCATTATAAATGGGCCAACCTATGTATAAAGATTACAAATGTATCGAGATCTTCACCGTCCGTCATCCTACATTGACCTAAAAATTGTTCTTATGATTTTCCCTCCAAATGTTTCCAATGACTGTTGGATATCTTTATTCAATATCCATATTTCACTGTATTGTGATCGATGGGCGTTTTGTACATTTTAAATTATGGCTATTCTAAATTATCTTACCTATTTCCTAAGTCTTTAATTTGTTGGTCATTACAAAATTCAGCTATAAATGTTGTCTGCATTTCACTCCTATATAGCATAATAAATATGTAATATTACAGTTATTATTAATATCGTATCCAAAGATGAGGAGGTAAAATTATTCTCTTTTTTGACAAACAGAGTAAGGTATACAATAATTTCCTTGGTTTTATATATATTACCAAGTTATTACTATAGGAGCAATTTCTAACAAACGATCAGAAATGCAGTGCAATTATGATGTAATAGGTCAGAAAAAGAGAAAAAAAATTAAATTCTAGATGGGATTTTGGATCAGAATTGAGAATTAGGAAAAGAAGACAATTACAGGAAAAAGTATGTGAAAAGAAGTGGAACGCGGAAAGTGAAGTTAGGGAAGATATGATTTTTTTAATTCATGAATGGACAGTGAAAGTATTGAGTTTATTCCAAGGATGGTGTCGGAATTGAGTTTATTCCATAACTTGGCAGCATGAACAGTAAACGAATGTTGAACGGATAATTAAGCAAGCACCTATAGCAGTTTGGCATATTCGGTTGAATTCTGTCAAGTTATTTAAAAGTAAAAAAAAAATTTTTCAGCAACATTGAAATTTGGAAATATTGAGTCCAATAAGTTACCTCTTTTAGTAGCCAAATAAAATCTTTACATTTCTTCCCGAGCCTTGAAGTTTATTTTTTATTGCAGTATGAGATTCACTTTACCAGTTTACGTGGAATCTATTTCAACAAGAGTTTTTAATTTTGTGAAACTAATGTTGGAAGTCGTCCTGGATGAGAATAATAACCCTCTTCCCTCGATTATTATTGAAGAGATTAAAATTTTCTTCTTCAAATGTTTGGAACCAATGCTTTATTGTGTCGTAAGAGAGTATACCTTCACTAATCATTATGAATATACAGCCTGTTGCTTCGTTCACTTCTTGCTCTATACGAAATTCGTAAAGCAATGCACTCTAACCAGTGTTTAGTGTTGAACCATGTCAGTACAATATGCAGGAATTTTTCGTTTCGTCGTTTAGAAACCGGTTTGTGTATCATTCAGAGACAACAACAATTACCGACCAAGTCTCGCATATAACTTTTAACTTTTTATTTGTCTTTAATTTGACCACGTGTTTAATTACAATGAATTGCGCCTTTTTATTAGGCTAGATGAACTGGTTTATTAAATCATTCAGAAATAAACTCGTATATATTTTAAGAATATATTCAATAATATATTAACTCAAATTATATCTACTGTTTTATAGATTAAATCAAGTATATACGAATTTAAATCATCAAAAATACGTTTAGATGTATATTTAATTTTCAGTTCAGTTAGCAAATGAATTTCGGTGAGTATAGAAAAATAAAATATGAAAATTTTGCGAAGATGCAATTGTGAAATAAAAAAAAACAGATAAAACACTAACAAATTTATTCATAAACTAACAAAAAAATAAAGAATAACAAGTAATTAATAAAATAATATTGGGTTGGCTAATAAGTTTTTAACTCCGAGATTTGACAATATGCCTTTCTTGTAAAATTCCGGTGACTTGATTTTAAAAAAAACTGTGCGAGGTCGTTTTGGAGATCTTCTTTAACGTCGAATTTTTTTTCACGTAAATGGTTACTTAGAGTCGTTAATAAATGGTAATCAGAGGGCGAATTTCGTGGATGAGTAAGTAGAACCCAGCCTAGTTCCTTTAATTTATCTCGAGTACGTTTTGCAGCAAATGGTGTATTATCGTGAAGAAAATAAACTCGATCACGTTGGCTACTCAATTTGTTAACTAATCGATCCAATTGTTCACAGTAAATATCTTCATTAATTGTAGATTCCTCTGGAAACAATTTATAATGAATAATGCCCTTGACGTTCCACCAGAAGCTGAGCATCACCTTTTTGGCACTTATTTCAGGTTTGGATACTGAAAATCCTGTTTCTCCGACACCCAGCCATTGAAGTTTGCGTGTATGGTTAATGTATGTAACCCACTTCTCATCCCCAGTTCGGTCGAAGTTATGTTTCAATGTCAATATTTTTTAAAAGTATCAACTCTGCACTGAAGGTGATATGATGACAATGGGTGGGGTATCCAAACTTCGTATTTTGTAGCTTTTCCCAAATCATGTAAATGTGTTTCTATGGTACCATGACCGCAGTGTAGCTTATCTGCCAATTAATGGGTCGTCAGTCGAGGATCTTCCTCAATTAGGCGTCGTAATCATTGAACATCCAACTCAACAGGAGATCCGATATGGGGTACATCCTCAAGATCGTAGTCTTTATTCTTAAACTTTCTAAGACACCGTGGACTTGCCCACCGCATGACATACGTTATTTGTGGTAGTCTTTGTTTCGTGACCCAGATGAAATTCGTAAAGTATTAGAGTCTGTATTTGATTTCGATTTAAATCCATTATATTTTATGTAATTCAGTTAAAGCTTCGGCGCTAACTGCAATTTGACCTATTCATACCCGACAGTAAAACCTTTTAGAAATTTCGAGAATGTTTCTAAAAAATTCCCGAAGTTGTGGCTAAAAATTTGCTAGGTAACCTAATAAATAAAACAAATGATATCATGAGCTCATGTCTATTTGGTCATTACAAGCCGTACGAAAGTAAAAAATTCACTTCAGTCGGAAAAATAAAATCGTAGATAGTTTTTTATGTCACATCCTGAAAATTTTAACGAAACAAAATCTGCTTTGATTTCTAATCTAGTTAAATACGAGTTGTATGTAGAGAGTACCAGTTACATTTTTTGCTCTCTGTAATTTGAACTGAGAAATATGATGAAATTTTTTGAGAGGAAGATATAGCAGATATAAGTATGAATATATAAAAAAATAATTTTGTATTAGAGAAGCTTTGAAATGAAAAGTTATTTAACTGTCTGAAATATATCCGTTTCTTTACATACCATATTCCTATGAAGCAGTCCAAGCAATAAATTGTCGACTGTTAACGCTGCGGTAGGAAAATTTTGTTAATATTGAGTAATATTATATTTTCTGTTTATTATACTGAAATTTATTGATCAGTATTAAGTTAAATTAAAATTTGTTAAGTAATGTTTAAGCAATGAAGGAATGCACAAATAAATAGATAAACATACAGTTAATACATTCCTATTTGCAGTTTTATTGTATGTTACCTTCAAATTTAAGCTACCAGTTAAAGTTTCATTAAATCGGATTAGTACCCGAACACCATTTCTGAAACTTATTGTTGGCGTTTAAAGGGTTTAAACGAAGTTTAGAACTTAAATTCTCTTTAAATATGTTATCTTAGTTTCTGGTCTTTTTTAATAAAATTAAAAGATGTCAAATTACGTGGTTATGTAGGCGTATTTTTAATTTGCATCGACAGGGGTTATAAAATTTTAAAAAATATAATCGGTGACTATGGATTATATCGGGGATCAGTATATGCAGTACAATATGCTTTACAATTATGAGGCAAAAACTACGGCCGCATAGACAAAAGTATAGATCATGGCTGCGTTCGCCCAAAACTCTGCCAAAGTCACGATCGCTCCGTTTCCGGCGAGAGCTGACTCAATTAACAAACGACAGCAAAAACACCTTGAGCTATTATCATAAGTAAAACTTCGCCGAAGTTCGCGAACTTGCAGCGATCCGGGCGTCCCGCCCAAATACATAGACACACGTCGGGAGTTCCGATCGGCCTTCGGCGCTGTTCAAAATTAATTTGGCAGTCTTCTGTAAACATTGCTCTGGGAATAACACAACTCGCTCTCCGTGCACGCGCCGCGGCGCGCGGTACCTAAGCCACTCGTTCTACGACTTCAAATTTTAATTGCTTTATAACGCAAAATAAATTCACGGTATAATGCTGAATTTAATTTATTTAACAAGCGGCTGAGTTCGTTACGTTCCGCGCTTCCCTCCGCCAACTTTATTATCTAATTTCTCAAGTTGAACTGCGCGATGGTGACAGTTTAAGAGGCGTTTATGTGTGTTTAGATACCTTTTTTATCTTGTTTACTATTGGTTTAGTTTAAGCCAAAGTTTAAGTTAAGGCCGAAACTGTATATATCCATATTCATACATACATACATATGTGTGTATATATATATATATATATATATATATATATATATATATATATATAAATATGATATATGTGAAGACACGAATATGAATGTTATGTTAACGTACGTGACAATGCTAAATATGACATGTCTTAATGTATTCTGTTATTGTTTCAAAAAACTTTTAAAGCATTGAATTACTCAAAAGCTTTTAAAGCTTTTGAAGAATTAGAAGCTGTTTATCAAGAATAGATCGATCAACCTCTATACGTTTCTCAACATTTCCTTGCTTTTTCTAGGATTTTGATGATTATTTATTTCAATTGTCATAGCAATATTAGAATAATTTTTTTAACTTTTCATGCTTGGGTGAATCTGACTTGAGATAAAAAGACCGTCGAAGTGTGAGTCGGACTGGCTTAAGAGACCCCGTAGCATGAAACCGTATTTAATAATGTTTGGTATACGGAACCTGGTAATACCAAACAATATTAAACTTTAATTTTTTATCTCTCAAAAATACTGTGAAAAACAAAGATATTGCTACGGTCGGTATCGAAAATATCCCATATCTCAAAAAATACACAACATATCTTATTCAACCCAAATTTCGGTATTTAAGTTTCTCTATCTTAATATTTTTCGGAATTTTACACATGTTAGTTGAAATGTTAGGGGGGGGAGACACTTTTTAAGATTTTACGTATACCCAACCCTGGTAATATGACAAGATTAGAGTCTAGGTAATTATAGATAGATGAAGATAAGAGACAAGTGCGAGATAGACAACGTACATTTCTCTTGATAAGTAAGATTTGGGGGTAGAGGGGATTTTTCTACTTAAATATTCTCCGTGTAGATATGTGGGGTAGTTGTAAAAAAATTTTATTTTAATTATTTTTAATTTTTTTAAATTATTGCCATTAAAATGCGTAAGAAAGGGCTTGAAACATTGTTTCAATGATCAAATGATAATCACGTACTGAGATTTTGTATAATTATTCTTATGCAATAAATCAGTTAAAGTCAGATCATTTTTTATAAGAATAAAATGTATATTTTTTTTTAGTTCAAGTACTTTTCCTCCAATTTTTTTTTCTTTCGTATTTTTCAGTTCTCAATTTTTACTTTAACCTTTAAACTAAATAGTTTTTATTTAATTTCTAATTTTTTCAAATACTTAAGAGAAGTTTTTTACAAAAGTTTAGTATAAATATAAAATATTATTTAATTTAAAGAAAGCTTTTTTCAATGGATCGCATGGCGGTACACGGTCCTAAGTCGAGTTATCAAACATAGATGATTCAGAAATAAAGCAATATATTTATTTTAAAATAATTGCAAATGATAAAACAAAGTATGATATACTCAATTTACTATATTATACAAAATATTTATCAATAATTTGATTAAAAATGACAAAAAAAATTGAAGTAAATGTAAAAAAATGGTACATTTTAATGTCTATGTTGATTAATATTAAGCACAATTAATTGTCAATATTGTGAATCTGACTGTCAGATTGCTAATCTTTACTAATAGCCCACCTGAAGGTGTTGTAATACAACGAAACTTAGGTCGTGGTAAAGAACTTAACGGAAGTAGAAATAATACTACATCACGTAGTTTCATTTAATTGTGAATAATGCATTTTTACAAAATTAACGTCAAATATATTCAACTTTTTCTTAGCTTATAACACTCTGATACGAGAGTAAAAGGCACTTCAGTAAATTAACTGGAAAGAAAAAATATACAGTTTAATTATCATTGTAAAAATGTTGTAGACGTGCTACGAAAAACGTATACTCCGAATTAACATAAAGAGCCATAGTAGCTACAGGTTATGTCAGGCTATGTCGCTTCATATATTTTAATTAACATTGTAAAAACCTTGTAGACGTGCTACGAAAAACGTATACTACGAGTTAACATAAAGAGTCGTATTTTGCCATATCCCAAACATACAAATAAACAAGTACTGGGAATTGTTATTGCAAAAATGAGTCAGTGATAAACTCGTGGTAAAGGGTTTGTAAAGCAGCACACGATGTACGCACTTCAGAGGTCAAGAGGCAAGTGAAAAACAATTATCAGCAATGGTATTTATATGTTTTCGAGTAGTTTGTTTATCATACTAGTTAGTGAGGTAGTAAGAATTGAAGGTAGTGATTTTTGATTTACGATCTATGTATGGAATCACCGTGAATCGTTGCGAAACTAAGGTAAATTATTAGTTTGAACTTTCAGCAAAATAGAACATACTGCTTACCATGAACTTACCATGTCTGTAAATTAATAGGTAGAAAATAATACTTTTAAATTTTTCCTAGATACTTTCATAAATTATTTTTATAATCTCTCATAGATTACCTTAAATTTGTAAGAAACAATTCTGACGTTAGTTACTTTCGTTTTCTGTTACAGCCGTGATTATTATGCTACATAGTTTGTATTTCTATTAATATAACAAAGTATCAAACTGGAATAACTCAGCTGAAAACGGTTTTGAGATTAATACCGACAATACATAAATTTCACTTAAGTTAAATATAAAGATAATTTAGAAAATTCGATTACATTATAATTTGTTTAATACGTTATTTATTATATTTTGTCCCCGGTTTTTCTTGTAAAGAAAATGTATAACACACTTCAATATCACACTAGACCCGTAAATGTTTTTATTTTATTTTTACAAAGTGTAACAACTGAAAAGAGATTTTCTTCATATTTGTTTTGATTATTAAATTAATTAGTCCTTTTGCTGCTTATTATTGTCCACTGGAAATAAAAAAAAAATTGAAATATAAAGGAGTACTGACTTTCAGCAAAAATTACCCGTTTGCAAATACAATACAATAGACTGATTTTTTCTCTTAGCGGGCTCGGCCTTAGGGAATTGGCTTTATGAGCAACTAGTAAATATTGAAAAAGCCGCAAATTTAAATCCGCATATTAAAAGGATATTTTTTTTGTTGTGACTGAAATAAGTATTTCATTTTACGAAATAGGATGAAATATAATTTGAATTTTGGGCAGCTGGATTTATTTCCGCCAGTGTCGTGTTTTACTGTGTTTAGTTACCACAAACACGTTATACTTCTGATGTATTATCAGCTGTTTTTGAGATGCGTGAAGGCGTCAATTATTAACGGTGGATGGAAAGGTCATGCGTGTTTATGTAATTATGTTAATTGACAACTTCTCGTTCAAGTAAGGACTTGTCACTTAAGGATAGCACAGTTGCGGATATCTGAAAAAATTACCAGTTTTTTAATTAATTACCACAAAAAATTAGTACAAGTGAAAAAGTATATAGTAAGTATATCTTAATTATATTTTTTAACGTTTCATAAAGAAATCTAAGTAAAATTCACGCGTTCATGCAACGAAAACGGGACTTGGTGCGATAGGCGTGGTGTGATAGTTAGTGTTTTATGAGTTCAACAATACGAACATTTTACGAGCCCGGCAATAAAATAATACAATAAAATTTTATTAGATATATATATATACACGCGCATGTATGTATAGGTTTTGATTTGTAAGAAAGTGCGAGCAAGACCTGTACAGTTTAGTTATATCGTTCGTGGCGCATTTGTCGTATACTATGTAATTATTTTTACGCTACTCAGTGCCCCATAATTACTTGATGGCAATATTACACGAAACTGAGATGATCGTCATTAATCGGAAAAAATATAACATACCACATTTAATACTTTAACACAGACCTCCCACAAAACTCAGTGCTATGCTAGTTCATCAATTCGAATGTTATATGTTAAAACACACTGATGCAAAAAAATTAAGAACACACGACTGAATATGCGCGAAAGACATTTAGATGGCGGCGCGCGCCTCTTGACTTATGCGTTGGGATGTTGAAAATTCGGTTATCGATCTTATTCCACAAAAGTCGGTAGTTGTCGGCCTCTAACTTATCACCTGCTAAAGTCGTTCAGCTATGTTGCGCGTTAACTCCTATGTTAATACCGCCATTAAGTATTTTTGCGACTTTTAGCCATTAGGTACTTTTGGGTCAATTGCCGTGCACTACTACTAATACTAATAATAATTTTTCCACAATTAAATGAAACTACATGATGTAGTATTATTTCTACTTTCTTTAATTTATTTACCACGACCTAGGTTTCGGTGTATTACAACATCTTCAGGTGGGATATTAGCAAAGATTCTTCTTTGCTAATATCTCACCTGAAGATGTAATACAACGAAACCTAGGTCGTGGTAAAGAAATTAAAGAAAGTGGAAATAATACTACATCACGTAGTTTCATTCAATTGTGAATAATGAATTTCTACAAAATTAACGCCAAATATATTCAATAATTTTTCCGTTAGTCAAAGTTGTAAAAATACTTCATGGCAGTATTTATGAAGCGAACTCGCAGGAGATGCTCGTAATTAGTTACTTACATATTGAATACAGAAAATTTCATATTTTTTTAGAACACGTATATTATTTGCGAACATTGGAACGGCTCAATTTCTTATTAAATATTTAAACGTCGGTTTCGATAAAATCTGTAAGTCTTGGATTTAAATGAATGCATGCTACAGTTACAGCTACAGCTACAAGCATTCGAATAGCTCCAATATTTATAACCCTTTCAGATCAGGATTAGTTTCAATTAATGTTATTATTTCTATTGTAGCAAAATGAGTGATTCAAATCTCTCCGTTGCTTGACCATAATTGTTTATGCCGTTCCGAGTTATGTTTATGACGAAAGTGGCTAAAATACGTATTTAATGATTATTTTTAAAGACGTACTTTCGAAGTTAGATTAAATTAATGTCATGTAAGAATAGACAAGAAAATGGGAAAACATGTTTAAAATCCGACTGTAAAAAATAAAAGAAACAGAAAAATAAAATCTTCAGTACTAAGTTCTCTATGAGTGGGAGTACTGGTGAAATAAACATTTTTTCGATGTCTTCGCATTGTTGATTATATATATATATATATATATATATATATATATATATGTATATATATACATATATAAATATATATATATATACATATATATATATATATATATATATATATATATATATATATATATATATATATATATATATATATATATATATATATTATAGTAATTCGCATTGTTGCAGAATGTTAATTAACAATTGGAGGTTGAAAATCAGATTTTTAATTGATTCTGAAATCTGTTAAACAAGACCTTTAATTTGATATCGATCTTGGTCAACTTTTTGAATTTATTATTTTTTCACGTTGAACAAAATGGCTGCTCCTAGCCGCCATATTGGATAGATCGTGACGTTTCTTAAAAACGCTTTGAAGTTTAAGACGCTTCTGGCGTAACCTTATTCGGATTAAGTCTGATTATCCGTTTCGGTTCTAGAAACTGACGTCTGGACACGCCCATATATATACATACATACATAGACCGATAAACATAATACCTAGCATGCCGTAGTCCTGTAAAAAGGTCGTTAAATACGAATAGAACTCGAATAGTATTTCTGTTAAACAATTTACACAAAAAATATTATTTTTCACTACATAAACATATTACCTATAATATATTTCATAATCGTATAATTATCGTGTATTCCCCAAAAACTATGCGTATTTCTGGAATCATAATTATAATTTGAAGGAAGACGTTATTAATATGTTTTGTTGAGGTTTTCAGAAAGATTTCTATAACTATCTTACCTAACATTCTGAAAAAGTTTTTAGAACTTTTCTTAAATTACTGTGTTTATTCCACTAACTTTTAAGTTTTTACAATGGTTTCCGAGAAAATTGGTTGCGATAAACGGACGAAGGAACCGGAAGTCCTAAAATGGCTTAGTTTTTCTTTGAGATATGGCACCCTAAAAAGTTAAATAAACTGATTTTATTTCAGATAACAATTAAATTTTTTATAATTATATTATGGATTTAGTTTATTATATATTTCGAATATCGTAAATTAGTGACCTTAAAACATAAATAATATTTTATTACCCAATAATTCTCAACTTACTCTTTGGTTACTTTGTTAAGTTATAATTGCCTAATAACTCTATAATCAAGCAAGAAATTGCCTTTCTTTGTGGCAGAGCGATACTTAGATTTTACTCGCGGTTTGGTTCTTATGCAATACTAATTTCACGAAAAGGTGTTTAGATGTATACAGTTCATGACTTGAATTCATAAAAGGGTTACTTTTTATACCGAGAAATATTATGAAAGTCGGTGTTTATTACTCAATAATAAAAATTTCGTAATGCAATAGGTGGCATAATTGTATATTGAATCTTTTGTTGGGCTTTCTTGGAAGCCCAAAACTACATGTAAATACCGTCGTCTTTATAAAAAAATCATATAAGCGAAG
The DNA here is from genome assembly GCA_039881145.1 of Druceiella hillmani. Classification (NCBI taxonomy): domain Eukaryota; kingdom Metazoa; phylum Arthropoda; class Insecta; order Lepidoptera; family Hepialidae; genus Druceiella; species Druceiella hillmani. Next base: position 39,650,355 of record JAYKKI010000003.1, on the reverse strand, counting down.
CTGCAGAAAAATTGATTGAATTAATAAATTAGATATTTAATTTAGAGACAACATGTATAGTTATATTTATATATTTCTGTCTATGTGGGATTAGATATTGTTAAAATTAATTTCTTTTTGTATATGTATATAAAGAGAGACAGTCTCCATAATCCTATTTTGGAAGAGGCATATGAGAAAAGAGTGCTTATACATATAGAATTTTCAGCTATTAAATACCCTTTTCCGTTTGTATATACGATTACTAAAACGAATCAGATGTTAAAACAAATTTTGTGCTTATCTGTGCTAATGAATTTCAAAACTCACAAGCTATTGACATGAATTTCACATCGGTTACAGATAGTAATTCTGAGACCAATTACAAAATAATGGTCAATTTATTTCCTTACCAATTATGACTAATGGTCAGTTTAATATCTATCGTGGTATATCTATAATCCGAAGTTTATGATGATAATAACGTTACATGTGAGAGTTTGGGAATTACTAAATTTTAGTAAATTTCAGGAGAACAACACTTCTCTCACTATATCAACAACACTTCATGCCTTGGTCACACTCTCCTGTTATTTCTGCTTTCAGACTTAGCTCCTTATATCCTTTCCCATTAACTCCTTTTCCAACAAGTTTATCATATTTTATAATTGTCATTATATATGTTTATTTTATAAAGTGTAAACAGAACCATAAGATCACTTACGTGTCTGTATCTAAGGGCAGCCTTAGGTTACAGACGTTTTTCTCAGACGCTTGTGGAGAAACTGCTCGATGTAAAAACTTGAAATTTGGTACAGTAATAAAGCATATTTACCCTCATACAACTCAATGCCTAAGTGATAAATAAAAATAATTATATGGAAATTTTAGGGAGGTCAATTTTATTACGGTAAAAATAATTTTAATATTTAATATCTAGTGTGGGGTATCTTTTGAAAGGGACAGTTATAAGGGTTTTATTATGTCTTTTTTATAATTTTAGGCATTGTGTATTCACAGCTCTACAAAAAATGGAAAAACATGTCTATCTTATTATTTCTGAAACTATTGAAACTAAAATTAAGGTTTTTAGGAGAAAGATATGTCCACTACTGAATTATATTACGTATTTATATAAATATATTATTCAAGGAAGTCCATGTTAGGGATGAGTTATAATAAATATTCAGCTTCAAAGGAGGTATGGACTTAATTGGATTTTTGGAAGACAACTTATACTTTTCGACGTATCTCAACATTTTTACTTAATATTTTGTATTTCTTTATTAGTCGAATATTACAGGCGCGATTATTATTTAAGTTACCTTGTTATGTACAAAAAACCTATTCCTAACTTATTGTAATTATAACATTTAAAGTAATTCGAATCTAATAATGAAAAACTTGTAAAGTATAAGCAGAATTCATACTATGATATTTCCGTAGGTACCAAGATACATAAAACATATGAGAGTACTTAGTATTTTTATTAAACTGTTCACAAATATTAATATTATTCTACACAGTATAAATATATAGTCTAATATATTTTTATAGATGCAAAAATTTAGTGAATAACTTAAGACGTAGGATAATCGATATAGTTTTTCTGTAATATTATTGTCAGATTCTATCAACAATTTTTCTTCATGATTTTTAGTTTAGTAGCTTTGGAAATAAGGGAAAAAGCATTGTTTTGATATTTTTGTATGTACATTTATCTCTAACGATATTCTACTTAAAATCCTGAAAAAATATTTTTTCCTTTAACTAGCCCTTTCAAATGATACCACACAGGATATCCAAAATTAAGAAATATTTTTTTGATTGCCATTGTAAAATATGCTGGTTAATAGGATTATTACTATGTCCAGTTTCAAGTTTTTGCATCGAATGTTTTCCGAGAACAACAGACAGAAAGGTTCCGTTTTTCTTTTCATTGTCAATAAATTCTTGCTTGACTTACGGCATGGTGTCGGTATATTGAGTTATTATAAAATAAAATTTAAAAAAAACATTTAAGATAACATATAATGAAGTTATCGAAAATGAACTACGAGCCACCGATCATTTTACGATTTTGAATATTTCTGGAATCGTTTGACAAATAGCAGAGAAAGACAAAATGTAATAACGATTTTAATATATAATTAAGCAAATTCAATGCCCACACTAATGGGGATCAATACCCAATATCGTTATTTGCATGAGATGTATGAAAAATGGTCTTCATACTCGTACACTGTTTGGACAGAAACGATACCAGACCTAACACAGTTGTGTTATTAATGTAAATAAATAACATGTTTGATATTAAAATAATTTTACAGAAAAATTAAGATAAGGTTAACTACCTTCATTTGAAGAGATTTATGATTCATGAATAAAAGCAGAGAAATCGAATCACTGGCCACATTTTCCCTAACATAAAATTATAAGTTACCTCACGTAGAAAACAATTGACTGAGTTTGTTTCTAATTTAACACGAATGAGAGCATTAAACAGACCCTCAATACTTCACTTATTGTGTAGTATTGATTCAAATAAACTATTATTAGAATTAGTTAACATTAAAAAGATTGATAAAGCTTCTTTCGTATTTTCGTTCTCTCAAATTAGCTCCAAATTCTTTTGTGTTCACAACAAAGTGTGAATTTCCAATGTAGGGTTCGTAGGATTCGTCCCACATCTATTATACAATATAGGAATTCTGACATAACTACTTAATCAGGTCGCTGCTCCCGGGGCTGGAACCGAGACGTCAGGATAAGAGATTTCATTAATATTTTTTCTTGAAGAATACATTTTGAGTACCATTCCGGAAATATGCGAAACACGCCTAGGATTGTTATACTAGTTAACGGTTGGTTCTTAATAGAAAGTAAGGTATTATTTATAATTATACACACACACACATATATATATATATATATATATATATATATATATATATATATATATATATATATATATATATATATATATAGTAGCACTACATTTAGATACATGCATATATATTATAGCACAAGTGTTTCAGTAAATGAATGTATTATTTATGTATTGAAATAAATGTAATACGTGGTCAGTATTTGTTCAGGATATGGTGAACAATTGTTGGAGTTACGATATTAATAGACAATTCTGTAAGGTTCTCAAGAGATCTTGTAACATGTTATTAATTTACGTAACGTACATAATACTCAACTGATGAAGGTGTGAAGATACAAGATATGAAATTGTAAGCATTAAAATTTCAAATATCGCGATTATTTTATTATAAACAATTGATATTAAAAATTGTGTACCTGGATAATTTTCTTTGAGAGGGAATATATTTGAATCGTTTTTTCTTTCACATGATTCACTTTTTCTTTATCACTAAGCTTTTAACACATAACTACGAGCACAATTTAAATTATTAAGCATTCATTATTAAAATATAATAAAATTCAAATATCAAACATTAACTGCTACTTTGTAACGTCCATTACTATAGATAGAAATATTTACTTAAAAGGTACCAATATTCAAAAAAGTATAAGTTTATATTATTTGTCTCTGGTTTATATTTCGAGCAACATTGCTGTTTTGTATGTGTGCGTATGTGCGTGTGTGTCTGGGAAGAAATGCTGTCAATGGGTAGTCAAACATCAAATTTATAACTTGTGTTTACGCGATGTTATACGTTTATTAAATTTATGGACATTTTGTTTTTTCTTTCTATCTATTTCTCTTTCATTTATATCGATTTCCTTTTATATTTATTCTGTTTACGCGATCACTTTTGTTTATTTAACTTCGTCGTTTGGGTTTGTTTTTAATTTATAACATCTAAACATTTTTGCTTATTAAATATTTGGATGTTTTCCGTTTATTTTTTTTATATCAATTCGTGTTTGTATGTACATATTCTGTGTTTCGTATTTCTGAGAATGGCAAATAAGTCGAAAAATTATAAGAAATAATTTCTTGAAAAACGCGCTTTGTGTGGGAATTATTTTTGAAATACATTTTTTGTAATATTTTTATAACACACATAGTTTTTAATTTACATTCTTTCATTTAATAACCAATAAATGTTATAAGAACAAATTACAACAAAAATTGCAAAAACATTTTTTGGGTTGTACGCCTTAGTACGATGCCTTTAGAATACATTGAACAAATTTTTATTTATAGCTTAAGTGGATTAATTCACGTATAAACACACATGTATAAACTTTTGTGCATGTTAAGTTTGTAATGTCTAATAATAAATTCATTGTAAAAATAGAGAAAAAATATTTAGGAATCAATAAACATTAAGACATTTCTCCTGAGTAAATTTTAGCTCAACTCCATATGTTCCAAAATGAGAAATTTTTAATTTCCATTTACGACAGAAAATGCGCAAAAATAGTCTCACGATTAGAATTGCTTATCAAATGTAATGTGAAATATTAGTTATCGTGAAATAACAATGTTTTTACTTTGTCATTTTAATTTGTTTAATTTAGATTCGTATTTTTACGTCATCATGATTTGAATTTCCCGGTTAAAAAAAATCGGAATCTATACGAAATAATTATGTTGTCTTGAAAAATAATTAATAAACTCACAAATTCAAGTACCAAAAATATCTATGTTCGTCAAATAATTTCACTTTTTAAAAATGGCGTCGGAAAAAGATAAAGTTGTACATATATATATATATATATATATATATATATATATACGTCACGTAGAACATATATATATATATATATATATATATATATATATATATGTTCTACGTGACGTGATTCTACGGAAACCATGTGAAGGCGGAAACCATGTTGAGATATACGGTGTAAGTTAATGTATGTAAAATCAAACGTACAGAATTATTCTTAAACACAATACGTGTTTAATTAGGAACCTAATGAATGTCATAAAAGATGAATAATGTACCTTAGTAATTACTTCAGATTTGGGATAGGAAGCATTTCATATACGTTAATACGGGCTATAATTTATTTGTTTGCCAAATTTTGCATACATCTATTCAGAAATTACGGAGTTTTAGAGTAACAAACATCCTTGCATACAATTATCCATCAAAACTTTTCGCATTAATAAGTGCTAGTAGTCGCCCCGTGACCGAAATTCGATCGTAATTCAGGAAATTTTTAAGTTTGAACGTTACTGAGGTTGTTTTGTCAAAGAATATACCGCTATAATCATTGCATATAATTTTTTTGAATTTTGTATATTATGTCAGATGAGAGCGTGTACAAATATGTCATCAGCATGTGTTGTTTGTCTTAATTCCCTGTAAAACCTATAAAATTTAAAATTTAATATTGAATATATTTGGCGTTAATTTTGTAGAAATTCATTATTCACAATTAAATAAACTATGGAGAGTTTTATACTGTGATGTAGAGTTTTATTTCTACTTTCTTTAAGTTCTTTACCACGACCTAGGTTTCGTTGTATTACAACATCTTCAGGTGGGCTATTAGGAAAGATAAAGATAATGTAATACAACGAAACCTAGGTCGTAGTAAAGAACTTAAAGAAAGTAGAAATAATACTACATCACGTAGTTTCATTTAATTGTGTTAAAATTTAATGTTAGTATTAGTTGAAGAAAACTATATAAACTTTAACTGTCATGCTACTCCGTGTGTGCAATATGCTTAAAAAAGGATACGAAGTCTTCTCTTCATTTATTATTATATAAATGTGCCATAAAGTTAATTTATGAATTAACAAAAGTTGTTAATTTATAATATAATTCATTATTTTTTTCCATTGGTGCATATATTCATAAGCTTTTATTTCCTTAAAAAAAACATATATTTATTTTTTATTTCCCATGACCGTTGCATTTAGCCAATTACTAACAGTAATTACATGGCAAATCAACACTACTTTAAATAGTCGCTTTAAAAATACTACGATCCGCAGAGACACAAACCATTAGACATCTACTTAAAGTCATAAGTATTAAGTTATTCCAAATTTTTGACACTGTAAAAAAAACGAATGTGCTTTAGACCACACAACTGAAGTAAAACTTCAAATTCAGAAAATATAAACTTTAAAATGAATTTACAATTTTATTCACTTTAAACATAGAATATTTAATGTATTGAACAAAATAATAATTTATAAAATTGTTTAGGAACGAAGTGAAATTACAAAATAATCAAAAAATCACCGTTCGCGTAACGCTAGCAAATTCGCATGTATATATATTTATTTTATGCACTGGCTATGAGAGGAAGAGAGAAAGAAAATGTGCGCGCGCACTGCTCTCTCTTGCTGCTACAGTGTGATACTGACAATAGGCTTGCACTGTGTCTTAGATATACGAAACATAACTGGCTATGAGAGAAAGAGAGAAAGAAAATGTGTGCTCGCACCTCTCTCTTTTGTCCCTACAGTAATATACGAAACGTAACTCTCTCTCTTTTTCTGTCTTCAATAACTTATATCTCCCTCCCAACTTGCGTTCGCCTCGCCCGATTACACTTTTCGTAACTCTCTCGTCACGCATTCACCAGCTTACTCCACAAGTCAAGCGTGCGTAAAGAGGTTTTACTTCAAAAACAAAAAATTAAAAGAAATAAAACTTCTCTTTAAAGTTTTGTATCTATATGTGTTCGACGTTACGCTAACGATTTGAATAATATTTCCTCCCGTGGATGTTAGTTTTGATAGGGTAAAAACCCGATAAATTCCATACGTCGCTATGCCCATCACAATTGACATCTGTTTATTTCACACCTGTTTATTTCTTTAGTTCCTCATACAATACATAACCGCGATCGATTTCGAGTATGTCCCTACAAGATTATACCGAGAGCCGGATCTACTGGTGCGCCGCGGCGCCGTTAAGTGCGACGTAATCCGCGACGCGGCCCGCGCCCTAAGTGACGACCGTTGCGCGCCCGCGCCTCCTGGGATTTGCAACTAGCTTAGCACTTCCTCGTGCCGTATATTTGTCGTTGGATGAGTTTGAGTGTCGTGAAATATATCGTTCGACGCTAGAGGCTTTGTGTTTAGTGAGCGTTAGGGGTGGACTGACAGTTTGTTTCGAGAGGGGAGTGATTGAATATCGATTAACGTTTCATGCGATTGGTGTCTGTTAGCCTTATGAAATTTTACACTTTTTGTCTTCTAGCCTTTCGGTGTTCTGTGTCACTGGTTAGTGTTATAAAATATCAAAATTTTAACGTTTTAATAGCTACAGGATGACTTTTTGAATTGTTATATTCTTTTTTCAGAGATATGTTCAAAGAAAACGAGAAGTATTATTTTGCAACTGGAATTGCTCATATAAACTCCTTAGGCTAGGTTTCAAAATATTGAAATACTTTCATATAACATTATGGTTCACAAAATTTGTTTTGCAGATCATTATTGACTTTGAAGTATTAAAAATACCGTTACCACATCAAAGTTGGGGCCATCGCAAAACAATAACATTCTATTAGCGGAATTATTGGAACGTAAGTAGGATTGGCGACCGTTTTTTTATTACTAACCATTCAAAGAAATGTACGTGTGAAGGTGTTTAAGTTTGTTTAAATGCTTACTGGTTTTATCTATATACATAACAAAATTGTAAAGAGATTATGTTTCTGCGCACACCGCGTAAAAGTCACTGAAAAGATATTAAAGAAACTTTTCAATTTTATAATTTAAAATTTTGGTCAATATTCAACTTTTCAATTTTCAATTTTATAACTTAATATTTTGGTCAATAGTCAATAATAAAAGTCACTGAAAAGATATTAAAGAAACTTTTCAATTTTATAACTTAATATTTTGGTCAATAATAATAAGTAATGGAAGTCAACAAAATTATTTCTCATCTCTCTTACTATTTCATCAAATAATGTGTAATGCGTTTCCTCCATAAGCAGCCATTATAAATGTGCAGTTTAATATTTCTCCACTAGATGACGGTGCTAATTTTATTTTGCATAAAGATATCAATAACGCTTTTATACTTACATATTAGTAACTGCATGAGCATCGTTATCAGGCTCTACGGCACTCTAATTGGTGTAACTCGAAGGAAGAAAGCTTGAAAATCTACAAATGTGTAACGTAGCGTAAATTTTTCCATGCGCAGTGCATGTAAAATGGGCAGTTTCTCATATAAAATTGTTTGTATGTCTAAAATACCATATCTGCCCGTTTATATGTTTATTTACTTGTTTCATTTTTATCAGATTTTGCATCATAAAGTTGTTCGTAAAAGCTAAGGTTTGTCAAAGTTTTGGTCAGTAAAGAGGAATGCACACGCTACTACGGAAAAGAATATAGTATAGAAAGTAGTTGTACCTCAATGGAACTAATTTGTTTTACTATATTGAAAAGTATATGTGGTATATATTGAAAAAATATTCTTTGCAAAATCTTGAGGATAAATATATATTAACATCTGAAGTATTGTACATGAATATTTTTTCAATATTTTCGGATATGGTTTATTAAATCCTCTTTCAATCTTTCCACAGTATCTATTTTATTTTCTCCCATCGAGCGAAATATTCTCAATAAGTAACGCTAGATAAATTACCGACGCAAGGAGGAGGCTAATTAGCCGGGTGAGATTTGACCCCTCATGGGATCGATTTAATAGAGCGTTTTATCCTTTGCTATATTGAATGTGATTTTGACAGACTAAAATCTTCATTCTGAATTTTAATCCAAAAAGATTTTTATATTTATTAGTTTTAAATATTTAATTATTATTTTAAAAATAACTGATTAAAACTTTTCATATATGCTTAGCCATATTTATGTAATTACGTTGACGAGTTCTTTTATATTTAAATTTGTATAAAACTTCATTTAGGTTAAACAAAGTCAATTACTAAGATAAATATATATGTTTTTTTAGGCATTTGCACCTCAAAAGGAAAAATCAGAATTTATCAGAACATTCAGGTAAACCATTTTAAGACCTCTCGTGGGGCAAATTAAACGCCCTTTTTTTAGTTCCATACATCCAGTTTTTTTTTATTTTTGTACATCGGGAATCGATTGAAGGAGCTAATTATGAAGAACACAAATATATTTTTTGTCAGAATTTTGAGTGATACCTTCAAAAATATTCGACAAATGCGAAAAAACAGCATTCTTTGCGACATTTTTAACAAACTGAACCAAAATCATTAGAAAACAAATTTTAATATTCTGTTAGAAAAAGATTATAAAAATTATTTTAGGTTATAGTTTTTTTTGAGAAATTTATATCTTCACGCCGTATTAAAAAATATTAATGGGTTGAAAATTTATCTTAACATTTACAAATAATTTAACAAAAAAATTTTGTACCGTAAAATTTTTAAACTTTTATGTATATCTACATATGTACGACACCCTCTTAGTGGGAATTATGCTCACAGATTTATTTTATCTAACTATGAAAAAAGCTAACCTTACTGAATAACTGATATGATTATAATACGTTTGCCCAATCCATTTCTATATTTTATTTATAAGTTACAATAACGACTATACCTTTCCTATAAAGAATCTAATTCAAAAATTTTATTGAATCAAATTAAAACATAATTCTCGAACTTGAGGATTATATTTTAATTTCATTATTACGCGATCTTTCAAAATATATATCGATGATATTATAGCCATTTTGTGCTGTGCTATTCATATACCGCGCGGCTTTAATTTTCCCTTTACTGACTTTTTTTCTATTAATAAATTCGCACACGGAGCTCAATGAGTATAATGTGAGGTAAGTTATAATAAATAAAAATATGATTTTTGAAACTTATTATTAGAGAGAAAGTAACTTCATGACCAATCAAGATAATTAAATGTCATAAAACGCAATCTTCGAAAATAGGAAATTGCGCAATTGTTATTAAATTCTGACAAATTTCGTTTACGTAATTTGGGGGGAACATAATAAATGGAAACATTATTTTTGATGTTTATTTGATGAATGTAAAATTCCGAAATAACCTATACCAATCCTGGGCATTTGGTTAGGGTATACTCTATGAGAGGAGACGGATATGATTATTAGAAACTGTTCAGGAAAGAAACAATATCATATTCGGAAAGGTGAAAGATTTCAAGCGATTTTCTAAAATCGTTCAGGCTATTAAAAATTTACGCGTTTTCCGAAATTTTCTTTTTATATGTAACTGACATTTAGACCTAGTATTTTATTCATGGAATTATTCCAAATGGCAAACGGTATCATATCTGAATCAGTGAATTATGACTTAACACGTCCACTGCATGACGTATCCATACGTAACTTAATTTAAACGGCACGTAGCTTAGTTTTGTCGTCACGTCGCCCCCAGCAACAGTATTATCATTAATGTATTTACACCGAAACCCACTCACGTTTGGCGAGATCTTTTTATCTTATTTCGACAGACACGCGACGCGCCGCTCGCGGCCCGCCAGGGATTAAAACTCTGTTTTATAATTTCGCTGCTACGCCGCGCGTAGCTCCATTGTGCGGGGGCTGTGTAATTTTTCAACAATTCTGAGCATACGAGGCGTGTGCGATTTATAAAATAATGAAGGTACTACGGGGGTAGTATTTTTTGGTCGGCAAAAATTTTAATATTTACTTTGAATAATTGCGTTTCCATTGACGTGCGCGGGCTCACTCGCTTCCATTAGGCGCTACGAGTGCGGCTTATCGCGATTTCTCGTAGCGTCGGGGCAGAGTGATAATCGAAATAAATTTTGGGCATACTTGCAATAAACAAAACGAGCAAATTGAGGCGTCAAATTCGACTTTGGAATATATCAAAAAACGCTATTGAATAAATGATCATTTGGTAATGATATATTCACGAGGTTTGTTGAATGAGTGTATTATCGGATTATTCTATTTCCAGTTTATATATATATATGTATTTATAAGTTTTTCTTTACATAGAAATAAAAATAGGTATATTAAATATTTGTTGTCACTGCAATATTTTATTGAAATAAATATCTTAATCTCTTCCTGGATTATTACAAAATGTTTTAATTACACGTTTAATTACACCGTCAGTAAAAGTTTAGGAACATATTTCATTTACAATTACATACAAATAATATTTCATTATAATTTTATACGATCTTTACATTTTATTTCATTGAAATCAAATTAAATTTAAAACACGTAAATGCGATAAGACTAAACTGATTTCTGTTGGTTACGTTCTAATGTTGATGTACCACGAACTATCTTACTCGCACTTGGGATGCACTCGATTACTCATAAATATAACAATCTAATTTTAATAATTAAAAGTATCTCTTTCAAACATTTGCTTTTTTTAACTCCCTATCTCATTTATGTGTCAGTGATATTTTACATATATTCAGACATTGAATATATTTGGCGTTAATTTTGTAGAAATTCATTATTCACAATTAAACTAAACTACGTGATTTAGTATTATTTCTACTTCTTTTAAGTTCTTTACCACGGCCTAAGTTTCGTTGTATTACAACATCTTCAGGTGGGCTATTAGCAAAGATCTTTGCTAATACAACATATTTGCTAATAGCCCACCTATGAAACATCTTTGCTAATAACCTACCTGAAGGTGTTGTAATACAACGAAACCTAGATCGTGGTAAAGAACTTAAAGAAAGTAGAAATAATACTACATAACATAGTTTAATTTAATTGTGATATATACAGACGTTCTTCAAAATTTCATAACTTGCGTCTTATGTTGCCTTGAGCCACTTTTTTGTTTTATAAGAGCGTAGTGTATATTTCTATGTATTATCGTTACATGTTTGTCTTAAATTGGCTCTGACTCTACCTTCATTTTATACATAGAATGTTTATGTATTACATAGGAGTGCTCGGTACATAAACCCCGCCTGCATCGCTCCAGCCCCGGGCTACAACCTAGCGAGTATCAATCAATGGCTCTAAATGAGTTAGTGAGTACACAGGATTGAAAGTTCGTCACTAGATGCAAATTTGTTACGTCATCGATTCAATAATGGCGATGGGCGGAGCAATGTGCTGACGTAATGCAATCAGCTTCTGTGATTCACGCTGCAGATCAAATTCTCAGTTCGTGGAGTCTGCGCGGTAGTTTGTGATAAAATGGAAGGCTTTTACATTAGTGCAGGTATATTTGTTAAAGGGATGAAGTCTATACTTTAGTGGTAATATTGTTTTCCTTCGTATATGGTGACTTTCTGTTTTTGCCAAATACTATATTATTAGAATAGGGTTATTTAAATAATAAAAGTATCCATTAAAATAATAAAATTATTATTATATATTTAAATAATAAAATTATCCTTTAGTCATGATTAAATGAAATAACTGTTAATGTTGATATAGTATATAATAAAACCAGCTAAGTACGAGTAGAACTCTCACCACTAGAGTATTAAATAGATTTAGGGGTGTATAATACTTAAGGGTTGTATTTCTATTTACAAATATTAACGTATTACTAACTATTTACAAATATTAACTTATTTAAATATAATACGTAAATATATTGCTTACGATATTGTAAATTCACAATGAAAGTCTGGTCTCTGTTACAGAGGGGATAAATAATTTAACTGTATTCATAAAAATACAACGGAATAAGTATATTTTTGTATCGATTTTTGTATCTGTCACTACTACTGTCATCAATCTTTATCTAATAATTAACTGTCACTAAACCATTATTGATGAATAATCGTGTTTGAGTCTGACGCGATACCAAATATATTTTTAAGTATAATGTCATCTATGTTTTATTAAAACTAGCTTCTGCATAGGATTCAGTTCATGTGGACTACATTAAAGTACCCAATGTGTCAATCCACGCCACAATTTACTTCTATTTAATTTTTTTAACCATTTGGAAAAAGGAAAACAATTCTGTATATCGTCTACGGAGACTATGTTCGGTTTGATAATTCGGGATACACGGTACAATATGCTAAAATAAAACGTACAAAATTTGTCTTACCCATGTATCAAATACGAAATAAATGAACATCGTATAAAATGGATGCTGTCTCTCAGGGACTACTTCATATTTTGGTATAAAAAATGTATATATGTTAATATATTGATTCAGGCGATAATGTATTCTTATGCTAAAATTTTGTGTAGATCGGTTCAAAATTAGAAGAATAAAATATATAAACATGAATCCATAGCTACATTCATCGAGTTGCCCAAATTCTCCCATTCATATGGAAATATAAATATTATTCGGGATGTAGATTTAATTGTAATCGGCTATTTCTGTCGAAAAAAGTAAATAGAATATATTTACAAAAATATTTGTACCCTACCATGTTGGTACTGATTTTTACTTAATTGATTACTCTATAGATTATTATAATTTGATATATTCATAAATCAAATATAGAACATATGTGCGTCCTTTGTTTCTTTGGTAGTCAATAAATCCCTTCAATCGATAGTGTAATTTTTGTTAACGCTAACACTGACTACTTGTCCTACCAGTATACTTTAAGATCCACTGTGCGTATATTAAGTGGTAGAAGGTTTACCTACTTGGGAAACGTTCCACTTGCAACATTGCCATTACCACTGGTTAAGATATAAGAAGTAAATAGTTTTCCAGTTTCTTTATTGGATTGTTAATTCTATGCGTGTCCTGTAACATACCTCATGTTTGGTATAATCTCTATATACATAAATCACTTCACAGTTCAGCAGTTATGGGGTGATCTAATAGGTTCTGTACTGAGAATAGTAAATTCGCCCGGAAATTATATATAATAGTGCTATCTAAACCGTTAGACACATATGAAAATAATAATATTTCAGTTATATTTATATTATTGAGTACACTTCAATATTTAAATTGAATTCATAAATATGAATTTAGACAATAGACCGATTATAAGCGTGACGTATTATAAAATAAAAGTAATAGCAGAAAGATGAAGTACCTTTTACTTTATGTCATGGAAAATCAGGCAAAAGCACATAATTTATGTTAATTTACAAAAAAATATTGATATTTTGACGATTCGTTATTTTTAACAAACTTATTTATTGAAACAATAAGCCACATTGTCAGATACATATAATTCAATTTATGCGTGTATTAATAGATGTGCATGTATATTATCAATATACTCCTACAATTTTCAACCGATTTTCCTAAAATTTTCCACGCTTTCCCTTTACCCAATGGCAGTAAATGTTAGAGTTGACAATCCATGTCCCATCCTTTTATTCGCTTATGGGTGTGGACGTTTAAAAAAAGCCAATCTGCAGTAATATTTTACAAATTTCATTTATATGTACCTATTTAATTATTGTTTGTAAATATTATTAGCGAGTCTCGAATTTCAAACAACTATACAATTGATATGCAAAATTCAAAATGTCATCCGGTAAATATTTCGTTCCGCTTGCCACCGATCTAAAATTATGTAATTTAATTCTAACGTCAGGCCGATAATCCACCTTTTACTCGTTCGCCAATGATGCGTTGGAGTGAAAGGTTGTCAACATGTTTATCCGTCATTAAATTTCGCAATATATTATTTTCGCTCATGACATAGGCGTTGAGACAAAACAAAACGTGTCAAGGAAACGCGATAGGGCGAGGCCGAAGAAAACAAGATCTTAAATAAGAGACGACAAGGTATTTTCAGAGACGACCCATTTACTTATATCATACGAGGACTCGTATAAATGGCACCTAATTGAGTTTTACACATCGCCTGCCGAGCGGGTGCGTGTGTGTGCGTCCGGTGCGAGTGTACGGTAGCGTCCTTAATTTGGCGGAAGCCGGATCGGGTTCCCGAAAGGATTTCCGCCGCCGCCGCGCGAACGGGAGCCCAGGTAACAAATGGGGCGGCGCCGGCCGGAAGTCCTAATTAATTATTAAATTTCCACTTACTGAAAAATTTCTTTTCGTTAATCCTCAAATATCGACATTTTCTCAAAGTGTTTGTGAAGCGCTGTACGTACATTATGCTCAGAAAAGTAATTTGAATATTCAGTACTAACCTCAATCCATAAAAATATGAGTATAAACGAAACAGTTAGCATGAAACATAACTTACTTTAAGATCATTTAGACAATGAAGTTCTTTAACTATTTGTTACTTATGTCAGTAGATACAATGATTGTAGAAAATCCAACTATAGTTACTTTATTAACACAAATCTCGTGTTAACAAAATAACTACAAATATTTTTGAAATTTATGTTTTTACTAGTTAAAGTAACTAGTAGGATTATTTAATGGAACCACAAAAGTTTCATATATATATATATATATATATATATATATATTATATATATATATATACATATATATATATACCTCCGTAGGTTACGGCCTATGACCATTTCTGTTTAACACCGATTCTAACGGAAAATGCAGCGGAATTACTGAATGCATCCAACTTGGAGATGACAAATGTTTTTCTAACGGGAGTGGTAGATCAATGAAAAATTATTTTGAAATATAAAATAAAATATCTGGTTAATTTGATTTATGTCTACTCTTTGTCGCGAGATGAGTTCCTAAATTAATTTTCAGTATTTGTCTTTTCGCTCTTATAAATTTTTAATCACGTATGTGTATTTGGCAATAGTTTAAGAGAAATATTATGTTTGCTTCAACCTTTAAACTTTTATATGTACCTAAGTGTGTATTAAATCTGTGTCAGTTTTGTCTGTACTTATAACGTACATTTTTCTATTTTTAACCAATAATTTCCAAAATTGTAATGAACGTAAGTAATTCACACACTATTTATATATATATATATATATATATATATATATATATATATATATATACACATGCGGTAGGCTATTTACGACACGTTTATCGACAGAATATTGTATAAAGTTGAATAACCAAGTTTGATCTAAATGTAAACGCAATAAAATGTCTTGAACAAAAAAATGTCAAATGAATGCAATATGACCTGAGCGTTAAATGTACTGATATCTAGTACGACTATAATACAGCCTTTTCATAACGTCAAGACATTTTTAGAACTATTCATGTAAATTTATTATAAAAATAATATCCGAAATCAATAGTTTCCATGCTGCAGAGCGATAATAAATTCTGAAAAAAAGAAACCAAAAGGCGCAGTTCGGGTCCGCGCCTTAGGTTTTTCGTGAAAACATCCGAATAAAGTCATAACAAATGTTTCGTATTAATATGTAATTTCATTACCAATCTCTAATACAATGGTTACATAGAGTATTATAACGGGGACTGTCGCTGGACGCTATTTGCCCGATGAGCCAGCTATATAATCGCTTTGCGTCTTTTTTTTTCATTTGCTTTTCGACGCTGTCATAGCTCTCGCATTTGTTCGGTCCTGACTTTTTAGATTTTTGGATTCTTTTTGATGCCATCTTTACTCTGATTATGTTTTCTATAATTTAAACAACATTTACGATTTATATGAGAAGACATCTTTAACTTTTTTGTAATTTTCCAATTTAATACCGATTTTACATATATCCCTTATCCCTTAGCTAAACACTTTTTTTACTTTAGACTAATTTATAACTTTACACAATGCTAATTCGCAACACTCACACGCATGTTTTAGTTTGATGACATCATAGGAATAAAAAATACGTACAAATATGCTCTATCTGTTGTGGGCTTAACCATTGTAAATGCATTATTAATTTATTAGTTATTAGCGATTGAAATCTGACGATATTTTGTAACACAAGAACAATTGACCAGTTATACTTACAGAGCAAATATACGTTTTTATGCCAAAACAAACTAAATTTAGACACACAACTTAGAACATTCATATTTTTAAGCAACTCAAGCACTCTTTAAAGTATATACGAGTATCATCAAATTAAATCACTATCGCAGTTGAATAAAAATGATGACAAGTTGTTTTTCCAGTTTTCAATTTCAACCCAAGAGTTTAAAAACACCGGGGAAGTGGGAATTATTTGAAAGTTTTGATCACCACATCCATTTTCATTATTCCAGTTGGTGTGGGTACGAAAGCTCCGTGTACTTTTTAACTATATGTTTGAACTACAAGACACACAAAAAAGTATCGAAGCTGAAAATGTTTATTTCGGCTTCGAAGTGGGAAAAGCTTTGAGTAAATTTTAATAATAAACCCGAAAACATTACTGTTGAACCTTTGAAATCAATTCAAGAGCTGACGCAGAAGATAAAACTATGTGAAACATCCACATGTTTATAGCAGGCACGATGAAAATTGACAGATGGAAAAAACGAGGAGCGATTTATTTTTTCCAGGATACTTTTAATGTAAAATGTATCGAGTTTGAATGAAATAAGAAAACTTTATGATGTAGCATGAATAATGTATTTCTGTGAAGTTACTTCCTTTTAAATCTTCAACAAGACTGAGAATTTGTAATTGAAAAGAAAATATTTCGCTAAGCTTCGTAACTTCGAGACCTGATGTGGGACATTTCATACTTCACATTGTTCGTTTCCATTGTCGCAATGTCAAGGCGGGCGGCACATTCTTTTATGTATCAAGCGATAACGGAATAAATACGAATCATAATTCAGGCCTGACGTAGCAACATTTTGTGCTTTCTTTACTTGTGAGTGAGTACACCCAACGGTATTGCCGTAGGAACAGCGCATAGTAAAAGAAGAGACAATTGTTTTATTGACAGGTACAATCGAATAAATGCTACTAACCTATAGCGTTAAAGCTTTTAACATTTAATACTTGATTTTCCTCCTTTTGTTTCCATAATTTTTTTTCATCATTTTGCATGTGAAGAAAACCGATCTCTTTATTGTGGAAGTCAATATAAACATGATAATAAACAAATGTGTTATTTTGATAATTTCGTAGCGATTTTTTATTATTACTATTCTCTGTTATTGTTAACACAAACATAGGTCATAATATACAAAAAGAACATAACAAAAATAAAAATACTGAGAAATTGTTTTTCTTTTGTGACTTGTTAACTCTCATTAAGTGTTTTGTATATTTTTTTAATTTTAAGTAAAAAAATTATTCATTAAAAATACTACCCGTATTTAAGACAAACTCATAGTTATTGAACGATAGCTTTTAAAACGGAAACTAAAACCAGCCTGTATTTATAACGTTTTGAAAAAAAACTGAAGAAAAATTTATGAAAAACTTAAGAAAATATAACATATTAACATTTGGAATACAGGTTAAGCGAGAGGAAAAATTATAATAATATTTTTTTTTTAATCAGAATCACTAACTAATATTAGTTAAACAACGTATCATAACTAACATTTTTCTTATATTTGTATACTTCATATTATTACTAAAATGTGATCGGATGTTTACTTACGTATTGAGCTCGAGGTCCAATCTAAACTTATGATTAAAAGCTTTGATGAGAAGCGACGTCCGGTGAAAATGTTTTCCCGTCTGAAACAAACAGAAAAATATAATAGGAATTACTGTTAGTTGATTTACTCATTGCATAAAGATATTAAATTTAGGTTTCGATATACAATTGACAGTGATTATTGATTCATTATAGTATACAACTGAGAGTGACGATTGATATAGGATAATGATAATCAACGATTGACACAGTATAGTATACAACTGATAGTGACGATTGGCATAGGATAATGAATACATTTCTCAAATAAGAGGCCTATTGATTTTAAATAATGTTTTGGCTTAGAGTTTCCTGTAATTAAAATAAGTTGTGTATTGTCTTTTGTTTGAATTAAACAGTGAGAAAACATCTGCTTAAAAATATTTGATGGTTTTTGTGGTAATTATTTTAAAAATTTGTGAAAATTCTTAAAACGAAAATGAAGAAGTGGAAAAGCTTAATTCGCCATTGAAGCTTCTCAGACTTCTGTTCGGATACAACTAAATATATATACTTATGTATATATGTATATGTGGATATATATATATATATATATATAGATATATATATATATATATATATATATATATATATATATATATACATATATATATATATATATATATATATATATATATATATATATGTATGTATATATATCCCTGAATCTACATGTCATAATCGCGCAGTAGAAAGTTCGCAACACGAGTTGGGACTTGCATCAGAATATCGTTAATGTCACTTCCTTGATGATGCAATGCCTAAAGTAACGGGGCGGGCGGACGTGTTCCCCTGGGCGAATACGTACATGCATTACCAGAACGAGTCTCAAAGGGGAATAAAGAAAAAAAAAGTGTCTCCAAATATGTGGCCTGGATATTAGTCGGTGACGACGAAAAGAAATGCGACGCGTATTGGTGTAGGCTCTCATAGATTAGCTTTGGGAGTGATCCCGGGAAGGGATGCAAGAAGCCGGATAACTTTTGCCATTTATGAGTATCAGGTCGATAAAAAAACTCTTACTTTCACGACGATCTCCATAACGCCCGTAATAAGAGCGCTAGTAAAAGTGGCCGTCTGAGTTAAGGTAAAGTCGGATTGGGAATAAACGATACCATGTTGTAACAGAGACTTACCACTGCTTATTTATATGCGCTGGAATAGAAGTCATATTATGTGGAACAATTTATATGTTTTCATTAGTTGTAAACATAGTCGTATATTTGTATGTTTTTTAAAACCATAGTGTAGTTTTAGATGTTTAACCTTTTACATTTAAACAATTACGTATTAAATGTACAATGAAATAGATATTAAGATTTATAACCGAAATAGTAAATGTGGTAAAATGACGAAGTTAAGAATGGTCAAAGAATATCAAAACGATTACAGAATTTAAATAAATAATACAGTAATACCTTGTTATTGGCGGATTTGCCATTCGCGCTTTTCAGTATTCGCGGTTCAAGGTTTTTGAAGTTATATTTATTAATATAGACAATAATGGTAGTAAAAAAATACAAACACACATAAACAAACATACGTATGCATCGGTATATACGAAAAAAGATAAAATATCGGAGTATCAATATTAGAAAAAATAACATATTAGATTGCCTTGCTAACGTAAAGGAATGTACTGAAGTATCGCTGCGGTCAATAAAAAAATACTACAAAAATTATGAAAAAAGTTTATTCCTACTATGGAATGAATTCAAACATCTTGTCATCGTAGAAAAAAATGTATAATGGAGAGCGTAACAATTGATTTCGATTTACAAAAGGATTCAGAATGAACCACATCGATAAAATTTGAATAAAATGTATATTTTTTCCTCGCCTAAGTGAACTATTTTTTCAAAGTATTTTGTATACAATTATATTTTTATATTTCTAATTTAAATAGGTGCATTAAGTTAAATATGGTTTTGTTTCTATATAGCCATGGCATAAAATTGCCTATTTTAGATTTTATGCGAAAAATATTATGAAACTAAATTATTTGTATGTAAAGAACACTCCTCCTTTTTATGTAGAATTTCACGGAACGCCAATTTTTTATTGACTTTTTTTAAATTTTGTTTCGCTTTTCGCGGTAATTTTAACAACCGTGAATATATAAATATTACTATGAAATGAAATTACACAAAAAAAAGAATAGTGTGCGTTTACAAGAATTAGTGATTAGCAGACATTCATCGAGATTAAGTTCCTAGTATTCTTTGGAGAGTAAATGACTTCAGTAAGTATGCTAAGTAAATCAGAGTATAACTCAAGGTCGTAAATAGAAATGTTTTTATATTTTCCCATGATATAATTTGGATTGTAAGGGCTACTTGAAAAATCGAAAAGAAGATTACATTAATCAACTGTGTGATATGCATTAAAAAATGTCATTATTTTCTTTGATATCAAAGATGTATTGGAAGTATGGCTTTAGATCTTAATTATTTAAATATTCATTATATTTGGCGTTAATTTTGTAGAAAGGCATTATTCACAATTAAATGAAACTACGCGATGTATTATTATTTCTACTTTCTTTAAATTCTTTACCATGACCTAGGTTTCGTTGTATTATAATATCTTCAGGTGGGCTCTTAGCAAAGATGAACCAACTGAAGATGTTGTAATATGGATTGATTATGAGATGTAATATGGATGATGGAATGATGGGCCATCTGAAGATGTTGTAATACAACGAAACCTAGCTCGTGGTAAAAAACCTAAAGAAAGTAGAAATAATACTACATCACACAGTTTAATTTAATTATGTTTAAATATTTTTCATTGTAGGCAGAATAGTATACATTTTTATAATAAATTTATATTGAAACAATAAATATGTATTTACACTTACAAATACACAAACTGTAAAAGATAATTACATTGCTTTACGTTAAACATTTGACCACCTTTGATTGGTTAAATACCTAATAATTTACTTCATTAAATATAAAATTTAAAAAAAAACAATTACTATTATATTAGTAAGACGACAAAGTTATGGATTAGTTAATCTGCGGTAATTAATAAAGCTAATAAATTACAAATTAAAATTTGTGCATTTTTTAATATTCTATTTCAAATTAAGAAAAACGATTTTAGTAATTTGAAAATTTTGTGAAAATACTTCTAGGTTTTTAAATTTTTTATTGCGATTTTAAGAACGACATTTCAACATATTGATCTAAATCACTTGCCAGTTACTTAGCTCTTGTAAAAAAGAATGATTGACATAGGAAACTCGTTTATTTCTTACATATAATACACCAAACATAAGAATTTAACTGAAAGTTGAATTAAAACGCATTATTTTTACAACGCTCAAGGTCGCAATATGAGATTAAAAGCGGTCATTTAATGTGATTCTTGCATAATATCGGAAAGCTTTTGTGATGAACTACGTAATATCAAATGCAATTGTGTTTAAATAAATTAGGAATAAGTTATGGAACAATTCATGACCTACCTTACGTAAAGAGATTCCTGTAATGGAAAATGATAAATTTAGTTTGGATAATTAAATTCACCTTTGTTCTTTAATAGAAACGGGCGTCGAAAAACCAAACAATAATAATCTTTGCCGTTTGATGTTTGAAATGGAAAAATAGTGTATTGCACTTGAACGAGTTTAAGTAGATACTTTTATCTTACTTCCCATTTCTTTTTCCTATTTCTTTTGTCCTATAGATGGTAACTTTCTATTTCGTCGAGTTTCAAAGGGATGCTCAATACTAGTTTATCTTAAAACTGCTTTACAGAAAAATACATTGTTCTATACTGTTATTCTAGATGTTCGCCTTTGTTCCAGAAAAGTACGCACGCAATCTGATTTACCTTCAATTCTAGTTTGCATTTTTCACTCTCGGTTTGTGACAAAGACAAATAGACTCGGTTATTTAACATTTTATTGTGATTTTTACAATATATTACCTCTTCTTTATTTTATTGCGTTGTTAGACTTTTATTATTCGATAACAAAAAAGTCACTCTACGTTATGAAACCATAAGGACTATAATAGGGAGAAAGTTACGTTGAGGAATTACTCCAGGTCTCAAAAACATCTACGCAGTTTACCATGTTTTTAGACCTTCAAAACCTGGTTTTGTTTTCTGTGTATTTCGAAAATAATACACTCAATGGTGTTAACTGTTGTTCACAGATTAATTTGCAATTTATGTATTTGAAAAATATTGCTTCTCGTATATTCAGGTCGTTTGGTACTTATCAAAAGTGTTAACTGAGTTTTACTTATATCGATAATTAAATGATCACCTATCGATGGGAGCATTGAGTTCGTAACATGTATTTAGTGACCGATTTTATTTATATGTCTTTCTGGCTAGTTACTATTTCTATGATCTAAAAGACCTCTTTTTTCTACTATTTGTATTGTACTATTGTTATTGTATCATAACTGCACTTTTATACATAAATTTTTTTGTTTTTGTTTTAAGCTTTTCCAAATAAATATTTATAGCTATTGGTATTTTACCACGTCACTATACTGATGTTATTGTAAAGACTTTGCAAGCATTATTTGCTGAATTTCTACAACAAATTGTACAAATTTGTGTATAACCTTAGCTGGAATAACATAATGAGCCAATCAATAAAACAAATTTTGTCAAAAGGCAACTTAGCTGCTCAACAAGCCTACGCCCACCATTCACTTATGCGAAGGAGTTAGAATATGATAATATTACGAGCCGGCGACAAACCGACGCATTAGAATACATCAGGATACGCCGAGGTGTCACAGCGTGCGTATCAATCGTCTGCGGCAACATTTTATCTCGAGATCAATATCGCGAATTCCTTTGTCGCGCCCTCATCTCTTTCAAAAAAAGGGAAAAGGTAAAGCGCTCCGCGCGCCGAGAAAAGAAAAAAGATGATTGGCGGATCGGGGCGCCATTTCGTTTGCATAACAAAATGTGCGAGAGGAAAACTATTTTCCCGCGATGCGCGCCACTTGCCTCGCGGGCATTTGATTTGCGCGGATTTTCCTACATGGGAGCAATTGGCTCGTTAAATAATAATTGTGTGTGCGATGCCGGCGTGGGATGCGAATCACCTTTATGGATCGATTATGCGCTTGTGTTTGTGTTCGTCGGTGTAATGTCTTTGTTATGACGCTTAAACGAAGGAGTAAATCGAATTTAATTCAGAATATGGGTAATAAGCTGCATTTGAATGTTATTAACGGTACTGTATTGATGTATTTACACTTTATTAGAGCTTAGCAGTATATGAGATCTGAGCCAGACGACAGCCTATGTTTCATAGTTACAATTCGTAAATGCTAAAATTGGTTGTTAGACTGTTTTTATTAGTTTCAGTATATTGTTTTGAAATCACTTGTCAATGTATTAAAGATATAATAGGCGTGAGGAGTAAATTGCGCAATATCATGTAAGTTTTTGTCAATTCGTGGACTCGAGCAGATGGTCGTTACATGATAATTTAAACGGTAAAGTTAAAAGGTTTAGTATATAAAGTAGTTTCTCTTTTTTTGGTGGGAAGTGGTAATAAATTACCAATGAAAAAGGAAGTTCTATAATTATTTAATTAATTACATGCGGGCTATAATGAAAAAAAATCAATCGATGGATAAAGAAAAAGAGAGAAACTTCATATTAAGTAGTGTGTACTCTCATTTATATTTTAAAAATTTAGAAAGCCTCAGATCTAATTTTCAATTACTAATCTTATAGTACGGAAAGTGTTAAGTTCCGCTTTTGTTGGAGCTTAATAATATCCTCTCATAATTATATATTTTCAATTATATACCGGTGCACGCCAGTTTTATGGAAATTAAAATCAGACGACTATATGGACAGAGAAAAAAGCTGAAGCATACGAACGATTGTTGAAATTTTACCAAGAAAAAATTCCCGCCGAACACCGCGAAGGAAAATGTTAAAAATTAATTAAGTTCCATCAAAATCAAATTCAGAAAAGAATAGAAGGGAATAAAAAAGTCAAAGAAATCAGTGACAGCAATGGAGGAAGTGTATCAGGCTACGTTATGGTACTTTGACTCAATGTTCTCCATTAATCAATGTGATTCAATTAATACCATTCAAGATAATTTTATAATAGAACTTCCTTTTTCAAGGAAATTGAAATAATTTCATGAAAATATTAATTTCTTAGTAAACGGCGCACAAATTATAAAGGGCTTTGTTAGCCAGAATTGTTTTAAACAATGCCTTCTGTCCATGGGTAATAAAGCCGTGGATTTGTTCTAGGTTGGCGAATATTATTTATTCGTACTTTTGAAACAGCCAGAATATTGTATGATGCACGGATTTGAATCAATTTCGATAATTTATGATCAGCGAAACCGTTAGTTGTCGGAGTAATGGAAATCTCGATTTCACAAAAATATATAATAAAAACTTAGACCTTACTACGACACCTACGGATTGATTTAACTAACAGGCTTGGATTATCTAGCTTACTTTATGGTGCCAGGTGTATCCCGGGGCTGGTTCTCTGATTACGTCTCACGCACCGCTCGCTCGAGTGTCTAACTCAATAACGTAATGAGGCGAGCCGCGCGTCAACCGCAGCCGTAGTGGCGTCGTGCGCCGCTGTGCGACGCCCGCGGCCAACGGGCGGACGCGGCGACTCCGTACTAATATACAGGCTGACTTTTAAATTATAAAAGAAAGAAGCGGCGGAAATACTAGAGATAGAAGAGACAAATCTCATCATTTTGTTCTTACTTCAAAAAGACAATGGCAGCAAAGATATAAATTGAATTCCCGGTTTGCTCTAATGTTATGCATAACTTTGATTTAGAGGAAATTCTAGTAGAAAAAGTATTTTCACTTCAGCCAACTGAAAGATAAAAATATTGCAGTAGACAAGTAATATTAATTTTGTGTATATTTGTATGTTTAAGCTTCAAATTATTTTTTCTTTCAAAATTTGATACTTCTTTCTCTTTGTCTTCAAACTTCTTTCTTACATAGTGCTTGGCTGTACAGTAAAAAAAATAAGACTATTTATTCTGATTCGGAAAAGCGTTCTGTTTTCAAGATATACTATTTACAAAGACTAAAGAAAACCATATTGGATTCAAAGCGAAGAAAAATCAGTATTTCTTTAATTTGGTACACAGACGGTACCTGTGGTTTTTAATTAAAATTGGTAAAGCAGTTTCCGAGATTTGGCCATAAAAAAATATGAATTTTTTTACACAAGAAAAAATTCGTACGTGGTAACTAAGCCATGTATAGCAGAAAAATGAAATTTGTCTTATTGTCGTTGCTATAGTTACTTTGGTCGACAGTTCCCATCGTGTTTAAATTTTATTTTTCAATTACAGTTGATTCAGAAATTTTCTTGCATAATAATTTGTTTATATATTTGTTTTTAATTTATATTACTTATATTTTCCTAAGATGTCTTGAATTCAGCAAATTTTTATGAGTACATTTATTTATCTATCATTAGATTTTAAAAAATTTTTTATTCGGGCTTAGCCCAACTAACCGTAGAGACTAAAATTTTAAATAAGTTAGCTACAAATCATTAATATAGAACAATATTACACAGAAATTAATTATCAGCTAGAAAATTAGAGCAATTTACAAAGTGCACTAACAAGGTCAACTTTCGCCTTACAAGAAAGATCTGCAGCTGTTCATGCATAAGATTAAATTATTGGAGATCGTTATACGAATTCGTTAAGTTGTGATATAAAAACATTATGCTTTCTTTTGTATCCTTCAATACTAGTACAAATAAAATAAGGCCCAAAAGTCTCCTCCCTGAGCCATACATAACGATTGAAAATTAAAATGATAATTGTTTTCAATTCCAGTGTATTATGTAATCTCTTTTTACCACGCTTTACCATTCAATCATTTTCATTTCTTTCAAAGAATAATGTGAATATTTGTCTTCAAAATGCTCTATATTCCACGGACCATCCACATTAAATTTATTTCGTCTTAAATCTGATTTCAATTAAGCGAACAATTAATTGTCACTTGATGCTGAGCCAGGGCTGTAGGATCGCTCATCGAGTTCTATAAAGCTACTTTCATGGATAGCAGCTTTGGTAGCAGCGAGGTGTACGCAGTTCTATCAATTTAGAGCAAAATATAGATTTTGTTGTGATATAGATTTTGTTGATGTTTTTCTTGAAGTTTTTCTTAATGTTTTTCTTGAGATTTTGTTGATGTTTTTGTTGATATTTTTCTTTGAGGACCTCGCCCAAATGATGCAGAAGGATACAAAATAGAAATATTCTAGGAATTATATTCCTTTTTACAATCCCAAAAGATCTTTGTAATATTTATTTCTAAATTGTATCCTTCTCATTTTTGAGGCGGGGTGAGCTGAAACGATCTCACTCTATTGATTCTCTTTTCAGCACATGATCGTAATAAAGAATCATAATTTCACCTCCTAGAATAAAGAAGCGGGCAACTTCTTTTTGTCAATTTTTGCATAAAGACAGAAACTCATTGTAAACTTAATCTTTGTTTGATTTTATTTATACTAAAATGATCGATTAAAATTCTTAATACTGTTATTTTTAAAAGATCATATCTGCTGCTAATTATTTGGCTTTACAAGTCTATCGTTTCATATTTCTTTTTCCACCAACTTGAAGCTTTGTTCATTGATCGTGTTCAATGTCAGTCCTGAAAATCCTGGAAAGAGTTCAATCGTTTATCTGCCTAAATAAAATTGTTTTGCTCTTTCTATTACGGTGAATAAGAAAAATAAAAATTGTCGTTAATGGTATTTAGATGTCGCTCGATATCCGTTGGAGATTTTCCTTCCGTTCTAAGGTATTTAATCATTATAGATGGTACTAAATTTAAAGTACTTATTTTTATTTTATTTATGTATTTGGTGAATAATTTACTAACTGAGTGGTAACAAAATTGTCGATCAATGATTATTTTAAAGTCGGAAACTTTTGGACTCAAGTAAGCACGTAGTTATTTTTATAAGTTTTACTACTAATAAAAATATCTAATTATGTCTTTACGTTATGATATGAAGGAAATATCAGTAAGGCGGTCTAAAATATCTAATAACAATATGTAAATGTAGAACATCAGTCGTCAACCCATCAAGCTGCCGAAGTGTCACATATATTTTACCCTAGTTTGTAATTATTATAATGCCGAAAATTAAAAACTGCTTAAAATTAGATCGTGAAATACATCCTATTTGATTTTATAATTTTTTTGAACACACTAAATTTTCATTTTTTGTATCTAGGAATAAACATTTAACTTATGAAAGAATTCTGTTCTATGAAAAGTCATGGTGTGTAAACATAGGAGCATTTAAATAAAAAAATCTAGCGCTCAAAGTTGCATATGTTAAGAGACATAACAGAGGGGTTACAAAATTTGAAAATGATTGAGAGGGAGCTGTGAGCTGTGAAATATACCATTTTCTATCCTAATATGGTTTAGTGGGTTACTCAAGATATCAAGCATAGTAAAAATACCAATTAAGGATCATAATATATGTCTCCCTCCTAGTATTAATATGCCTCAGAGGTATTCAAGTTACACTACGTATGTGATCTTCTCGCCAAAGCGACATGTCGTGCTTCTAGGAATATTTCTTTTTAATAGTCGTCATCTTAGATGCAAGAAGAGTAGAGAAAAATATATTACGTCAAACATTTGTCATTTATTTGGCATTTTATAATTTTTTTTTGTTTCAAGGTACTCTTCAAACATACGAAATGGATACTTCATATCATGATATATTTTATTGTTTTATTGTACCCTGAATGAAAATTCATCGTTGGTAACTGAGTTCACGGAGCCTGAGACCTATTATGTATAAGGTAGGGTTTCTTATTTTTCAATTATTAAACGGATTTGATTATCAAAATGGATTCAATTAGTTGATTATATTATCGTTGATATCCACTACTTCCGGTGCTCGTGGTCATTATTTTTTAAACAACACCAGCATTTAAAGCTGAATCATATCGGGGTTTATCACTTTCCCACTCTATTCAACTGCTTAATCACTTGGTCGAGGATTGAACAGAGCATTATTAATTGGTGAATAATAAATCACTTATGATTATTTTTTCAATATTTGTTTTTAATTCAAAGTTATTGTAAATCATTTTTTTCTTTAAATAATAGTTTCCAAAGCTTTTATGTTTTGGATGACCAGTTTTTCTTATTTAAGTGCTTTCGAAATATTTTCTCACGCCGTACCGCAAAAACACCCTGTTATATGGACATATCTAAACGCTACAAACTGATATACGCTAACTCTATTTGCTCACAGGTTGCTGGGCGACGTCACGGCTTTCCACGTCGAGCGTAATATTAAAAAAAGTAATATAAACGTCACCCCTTAAGGGGAAAATATCTTCAATTCGTTCATTTTAAAAATACCATATGTACATTTGATATATACTAGATATAAAATATACACATAGTATTCAGTGTATTTTTGAATTTGTATCGAAGTTTTTCGATGTACTTTATTTAGATATGTTAAAATGGCAGTTTTATTAATTCAATATATGAATCAGTTAGTTGAATGCAAACAAGGTTATAGATTAAGGAAGGTTAAGAACCTTTGCCACTTTTAGGACGGCCATGTGTAACGGAGTAACGTTGAAGACGTATTATATACATATATATATATATATATATATATATATATATATATATATATATATATATATATATAAATTAACAGTCGAATAGAATATTTCTCATTCTTTTCCAAATCATGAAGTTGTTTTTTTTCCCGTAGTAGCATTGCCAGATAACCTGAATTTAACTTGGAATCTGTTTCAGTAAGATTTTATAATTTTTCTAAATTTAATATAGAAGGTCGACCTGGATGAGGGTTTCGGAGAGTACATTTCTCTCTTCGAATCTTGGGAATAAATTTTGGGTATGTCACTGGAGAGATAACTTCTAGTAATCTTTGTGAATGTATTGCGTTTTGCTTCGCTAACTTCTTGTCAAAAACGGAATTGATGAATTAAAAGCACTGTAAATTCTTTTCGTGAAACTTTCCGTGCTTTATTTGTTCTTTATTCGATGAAACTCGGTTGGAAACTGAAAAAATTCATTAAACGTCGCGGTTTTTAAATACCCTACCGGAGATGTTAAATATATTTCTAAAACACGTATTAAACGTGTATTGGTCAAAAATGATAGTGTGATTGGTCTAGGTCATTTAATAAACATTTCTTATAAGCCTTGATCTTGAGCAATTTGGTAATAATTTAGTTACAGACTAATTTTGTGCCCGTACGTTTACACATTTTTATACGTATGGTGTACTCCCAGATGCGTTATAAATTTTCAATCCTTCCCATTTTTCACATTAAGAACATTATTTCCCAAAACAAAGTGGTTCGGCAACTTCCTGTGGAGAGAAGCGAAGAAAGGTTTGTTGATTTTCCACAAGACGAACTGAGAGCGAAATAATACATTAACGACAATCGATTCATTTCTTATCGCGAGAAGCGGCGCCCGAATCTTTCGATTCGGTTTTTGCATTTTTTATACAGATTTAAAAGTGAAAGGGAGGCGCCATTTTATAAAAATACAATTTCGCCGTATACGTGGGCACACTTGAGTAGATCTTATTGAATCGTCGCGTGAAATTCAATTATAATGATGGCGCATTGGGAATCGGCGAAACGCAGCGCGGCGCGGCGGCGGCGAGCGGTCTTCGCAAACCTCGTCCAAAATGAAATTATTTTAACTAAGTGCCGAGACGAAGTCCTCTTAAAAGCCCTCGTTTTTGTACAAACACGGCCTTCGTTCGGACCAAAAAACATTTTCGTCTGAAGTGAATTCACCATCCGTCCGAAATGAACGGCGATCGTGACGCATTGTGCGGCGTACGACCGAGCCGCTGCCTCGCTCCACGCCATTAGGTTCTTATGCGAACGCCGTTGTGTTCGCGGATAAGTGTCGTTAGCATACTTTTTAAAGGTTCCGATATATGAATATTTGTCCACCTATTTGTATTAATACACCATATCCAGTCAAGATATTATGTATAGGACTTAGACGGAAAAGGATATTGCAAATTACATTTTAATATAGCATTACAATATCTCATAGCACACTCTTCCTTTTTAAGTCAAAATAGCAATTATTTTGTTACATTTTATTATAACTTTTGGAGAGAAGACATGACAAAATTATAACTACTTATATATAGTATATTAACTGGCATATATTTTAAAAGTTAACTCACAAATATATTTATTCAAAAAGTTTAGAATGTAGAAATAAAGTTAATTAAAATTCTAACCCTAAACCCTAACGTTACGTGTCAGGCGTTGAATAATTTTAATGTAATGTTATGTGCCACGTGGAAAAAGCATCATATTGTAATCATTAGATTACAAAAATATTAATTTTGGAAATATAATAGAATTTCAAAGTAGTTTTATAGATATTGCTGATTCAAAGTAGTTTTAGAGATATTGCTGAAAGTGGCATTAAATATTTTCTGATAAAACCTTGGATGTAGAAACTTGAAATTTGGTATAGTTGTAAAGCATTTATTGATCCATACTTATTTTAATTATTAACTCTCGAAAATATTTATATGAAAATTTTGGAGAGAATAAATAAAGTATTCATTTTTTTGACCTAAAACTTCTTTAGGCGCATCTGCGCACTTTTTCTGAGCAATGTATAAAATTGTGCCGCCAGGTTCGGATCTGTGATGCTGAATGGGGTAAACTCGGCTCTCTTTGGCATCGGCCAAGCGGGTTCCAAATTCAAAAATAATGAAATATAACCAATTGAATATACATTGCATTGTTTGCGTAAACTCGTCTCCCTTCGGCATCGACCGAGCGAGTTCACTGTCTAACACAGAGTGCATCCTTTCAAGAAATGCGTTCTATTTTTTAATAATATTTTGTTTGAGTATAATTAAATGTCGTCACCTTGGTGTGTTGGGTTGAGCGCAAGACACACACCGCGAGGACCCGGGTTCGATTCCCGGCCGCTCATCAAGCGGGTCTGGAAGAAGTCCAACCTTTCGAGGCTCTGGTAAGCATTTTTCCATATAAGATCTCCTTCGTCTCATGTGGACACGACAACAACAACAACAGTATAATTAAATATGATACGCCTATGTTGTTTTTATTTTATAATTTTTGTTACGGTTATATTATTTACTAAAGTTTCATTTGCTCTCGGGCAGCCTGTAATTCTTAAAGAGTGCGTCACCAGGTGGCGGATGGGGAAAGCGACCAGACGATTCCTCTGGAAGGTAGGAGGGAAATAAAATTCCTTCCGTTGACCAAAAAGTAGAAGTCCAACATTTCAAGGCTCTGGTAACAATTCTTCTATATGATATGAGTCTACTATAGAATAGAGAAAATGTTATTGTGTATGGGGTAGCCGATGCATCCAGCTCTGTAGTCCGTGAACTGAATGTGAAATGTGCTACGAGAGCTATTAATATTCTTCAACTCAAAATCAATGGCACCCAGGAAAAGAGTGATGACCATTATATATAAGCGTGATGGCCAAATGTGTTATTTCTACACATGGAGATTTATAGCCGCTTCCTCATTTCATATGGAAACGACACTAGCTGTATCAACCAACTTAGTACACAACATTTTTTTTCATTTCATTCATCGTGTGAAGTATCAATTGAAAGTGTAAGTTGAAAAAAATTCCAAAAAATATTTTCTCAGTTCTACCATGATTGGTGAAAATGTTAAGAAAAAATATGTCCCTCAACCTATCTACGACTTCTCCAATGATTCATTCCATAAACAAATATTCAAACAAAACAAAACTCTCATCGGGCGCAAAGAATTTAATAAATCTGGAACAATATTAGTACAGAATAATATGAATTGCTCAATTTCCTTTTATCAGTAGCATCGATTTTCTTTTATCAATCAAATAACAGAACACAAAATAACCTCTACTAGACATTTTCATTTTCCCATTTAGGGTCACGTAGTCTCATGAAAATACATCATACAAGTACGTGCGGCTAATTAGGGGCTAACTTGCAATATCTGACGGGCTTGAAAGACATAAATAAGGCTAACTACATTGTATTAACTGTATTTATGAGGTGGGTATATGAGATGGGCCTTCTTTACTTGATAGGAGCCTTATTCTACTTCATACGCAATGATCGAAGGAGTTCAGTATTTATTAATTCATGGATATTTGAGAAAAAAATAGTTACGTTGTAGACAATCATTGTGCAGTTGGTTTTTAAGGGTGTGAAGAATGCAAATTATTGTTCTGAAAATGGTGATTATTTTAGAGTCAACCAGTTTTTATAACTTCAAAATATTATTAAATTTCAGTGTAAAGAAACAAGTCTTGATAGAAAAAATGTTTCTAATTAATTAGGACCACTATTTCTTGAAAGAACAATAACTATTGTAGGAAAGATGTTATTACATATTTTAGAACCTGCTGAAATCCTTTTATTTCAATAATAAACTAAACATTGTCCTTTCCTGCTGGAAAACTTTACGGATTTCTTGAAGCAATTCATTAGATTGGATCATCGATCATAAGAACAAATAAAAAGTTTTATTTGCTTGATAAATATAAGAAAATTAACTGTCTCAGAAATTAGAATAAAAATAATTGAATATTTGGGTTACGCTGAAAGAATGAACCAGAACAGGATAATTAAGCGATTCATCATCGACCTTCAAATATTCACTGCTGACAATAGGTCTGTGTTCAGTTTAGAATTCGTCTGCAACATTGGTTATCGGTTATTCGGTAAATTTGACCTGATCATTGCCACTTCGGTTTTACTTGTGTTAAGCACTATGTCGACTACTTTGATTCTCCGTCGGAATTCCTCCCTGGAAATTTCATCCCTGGGAGACACAGAGCATAGGCCTTTACATCACTGGCTCAGCGACTTTAAATTCATGAATCAGGCTGGACGTAAGTATATAGGTTTTAGGGCTGTAGGTTAAAAGGTCTTTTCATCTGTCAGATCTTCTAAATATTAAGTCTCATGAGTTTTCTTATTATATATTTAAAGCAGAACAGTTTCCTTCTTTTTTCGTACTAATAACTACAACCGCATGCCCGATTTCAAAAAACTTCGAGTTAAAATGTCTATACATAAATGTCTATATCAAGGAAGGTTATAGGGTATATTTAATTACTCTTCGATTTATAGGAATAGAACAGTAATAAAGTGGGTCTTTTTTGCTTTGTGTGTTTGTTCACGCTAATATCTGTATTTATAAATTTTTGAAATTGGATATGAAACAAAATATCAAAATTTAAAGATTCTTATAATGGTAAATTAATGCTTTAGAAAACATTACAAAGCATAATACGAGGAAAGATATGGGGTAATGATTAGTTGGGAAACACTGTATTAACGATACAAAATAGAAAGAGAGACATACACGCTTATTTATTGACTGATCACCTCCTCATTTTTCACCGACATACTTCCGACCTCGGGGACTATTGTCGTTTGGTGATCGAAGCAGAGGTGATCAGTTATCACAGGGAGGAGAGCACTATAAGATATTAAAATAATTCTATGCGAGTACATAGCTAGTGTAACTTAACGGTATAGCAAAATAAAACTCCCCTATCCATACTATTTAGCTTTAGTTTTATACAAGATATTCAGTTAATTGTACAATGTAATGTAAAATTTATCCGTTAATATTTAATAAATTTTAGTACAGAGGTGCAGAGGAAGACCGCTTTAAATAACTAAAAATATATTTTGACATTTAAAACTAGAAAAAGAGGAACGTGAAGAAACTAACTGTCGGTTTCATTGCGCGTCTTATCATTTATAATATTTATTGTTTAAGTAGATCATAGTCAATGATGTTGCTTACCGTTTATACTGCTTTACTTTTCTTTCATACGTGTGTAATATAGTTGATTAATTTTTTATGAAAATAAGCAAGTTTTAGAAATAGGTAAAGTATATATGTCGTTACATTGCAATGTAAAATAGGCAAGTTTTATATCAAGAATTTTCAATGTTGAAGGAATTATGTTGGCAAAATAATTATTTAATCGTAGTATATAAATTTATGTAGGTAATTTTCGGTAATTGATAATTAGGAATCAACAAAATGTTCGCGGGAAGGTAATTAACTGGGTCGAAGGGAATATGATATTCCAATGTTTCCAGTAATTATTTTAATGGGAAGGAAAATATAAGCAGAATGAAAAAGGGACAAGAAAAACAAATTTAATTTTTCACAATAAACATTTCATGTTCATTATTCCCGACAAGACTCGTTGTGAGAAATTTGAGAGTTAAAAATAGAACCCACAATCTCCTTACTTTGTTTTTGCGAAAACTTTATTACTCCTGGGCAACATTCATGTTTAATATAAACGGTTTTTAAGGCGACAAGAATTCACGCATATACAAAATTAATATGCCCCATTCTGAACTACAGCTACCGCAAACAGGAGTTGACCATAAAGGCGGGGGCGGATGGCTCGTCGCTTGGCCGCCCGCCCAACACATTTACGCAAAACAATAATTGCATTTCGGTTAAAGTTGACTAAAACACGCGACATTTAACCGTTAATATTGCGACATTTGCCCGCACACACGTCGTAAATATGATGCGGACAGAATCTCCGCAGCGTTACGAAACTCACTCAGAATAGTGACTTCGTCGAATAGTTTCATTTGAAATTTATCAAGCTATAATTATATTACGTTAGCGTAGAACTTGGGTGGTTTTCCATTAGTGGGGCGGCGGGTGATATGTAAATTGTTATTCCATCCATCGTCATAAATTCGCTACGTAAATCTAGAATAGTGCATTTGCGTTGTATTCCGGTTTTATAATTAGGGCCTAAAATGTTTTACATGTACTAAATTCCTCTGTTTCTCGTGTTAACAGTGTGTTTTGCATGTATTTACAATTAGCTAGGAAGTTAATAAATGTTGTATCTTTCGGCAATTGTTTTTTTTCAATATTGTGCTAATTTTGTGTAACGTTTTTCCCCCTTTTTTTTGTTTCATGTCTTTACTGTTTTATTAGTTTACACTACGATATACAATTTTGTATATAAAAATCATTCTCCATCTTATGGATAATATTATCCATAAAATACGGAGAATGTTACGTTGAATGATGAATATGGGTAATATTATCCATAAGATACGGAGAATAACGGTCTTGTGGATACTATGGATAATAGTTGTATAGAGTAGAATGATAAGAATTTGTAATTACTTAAATATGAGGATTGAAACTACATAAGAAAGCAACATTAAGTGAAATATTTTGAAATGTTTATCTTGTTAGTAAAAAACTTCCGAAATTGTTTGTCATTGTGCAACTGTTCGAGGGCATGAGTCTTCACCTATTTTGTTGTGTGTATCCATTTGTATTGGTTATTTTGTTAGTGATATTTCTTCATTTACTTTGACCGTTATTTGCTTTACTTGGTGATTATCGCTGCGTTTTGCATGTTTCCACCCGTTTCCTTGTATTGTGCGTCGCTACTCAGTAATATTGGCATATTTGAATATTGGATGTTTAGTTATGATTATAGACTATTCACACCACAAATTGTTTTTATAATAGATTACACACCACACTTGATTTGATAAGCAGTTTTTTGACCTAATCTTTTTGACGCGAAAGTACCCAAAAACAATAAAATTATATGTATTTTGTATTTGTTGACATAAAATCAATCTCTAGGCTAAATTATAACCTATTTCTAGCTATATATATATATATATATATATATATATATATATATATATATATATATAATATTTCTAATTAGATAATAATTTAAAAATTTTGTTACAAACATATTGAGAAATTTATAATGAATCTAATAACTTGAACACTGCTGAGAGCCAGTGATACAGACACTACTAAGAGACACAATTAAAGAAAATAATTTAATAAATTTGAACAAACCATATTGATATTAGACTGTAGCATAATACGAATATCGTTGCACTATTGTTTTAGATCGAAAAGGGTTAATTTCGATCTATGATTTATAGATTCAGTTAGCTGCATCGTGGCTACAATTTTGTGCGATAAACAGGAATCGATGAGTATAATCGTACGACAAAATTATACCACATTTTCTAATGCTGCCTTATGAAAACACAAGAAACAATAGTTTAAACATTTTCACTGAATTTGCACGTTATTTATTAATTACAAGAGTAGTAAAATATTTCGTGACATTCTTATGTGTATATGTCTATAAACGTTTTCGTTACAGAAGTTCTAAATCCAGAGAACTTCAACTGGAGATGAAAGCGTCTGAAAACGTTTTCATGACAGAAGTTATTTTAAATGGAAATTAATGTTTCTTTCATAAATTAAAAACGATTTTAGCAATATTTTTATATCGGCAAGTATTGCACTTCATTTCAGTGATTAGACGTTAATATCGATTTGTTTAAGTCGACTATTGACTCTACCTAGCCGAACCTTGCCAAATAAATTCCATACATGTGACAAAACGAACTAGTTTTCTTGTTTCATGAAATTTAATTTTATAGCCCTCCATTAAAAGAGTACTTGAATACGCTTCCTTCTAAAATACCATATCGACCTGACATCATTATTTTATCGAGTATATAATAATTTCAATATTATTAATCAAAGCCTGGTGGCATTAATTTTATTTGTTATATATATATATATATATATATATATATATATATATATATATATATTATGTAATTGAATATCGAAAGACGTATTAAAAAATCATAAACAATGGAAATGGGTTAACATTTTCCTATATTAATAATATTGAATATTTTGTCTTACATTTCTCTATAAGAACAAAATATTTGCATTTATTGCAAGTACTGAAAAATTGTTATGTCTTCAAATGTTAATGTTTGTGTTCCAGTAATCCTCTTTACGTTACCCCATACTTAATCTAATCCTCATTAAGGTTAAAGTCTGTAATGCGATATTTTTAATGACATTTTATTTGCAGATGATAAAAAAATCTACAATACATTTTAAACTAATTGCTGATACAAAGTATCTAAGGATTTCTATTGCGATCCAGGCGTAGGTCGTTAAAAACCGTGGGCGCACGTCTCTGTTCTGATTAGATATAAACACAAATATCTAAAGTAAATTGATTTGTCCCTATTACACCCGCGTCCCCGCTTCGCGCAAAAGCCAAACATTTAAACGGTAGGTAATTGAAAATTGAGTGAGTAATTGGAAATTGGGGAAAAATGGCGCCTCCCGCAGGGGAGGGCGGCACCGCTCGCGGCGTCGCCCTACATCACTTCTGAATTGATCCGTACCAATTTCATATATTTTCTTTACTTAAATGTTAACCCGAATTTGTTTGTATGACGTGTGAGAAGTTAGGCTTTTACTGAGTATTCGAATAGCCTTTTTTTGCATTAAGTAGTAATAAGTACGTAATAGTTAATCATTCACGTAAACGAGGGTAGGTTAAATAGATAGATGTGGACAGGAAACGATACAGTTTTGGGTTAATACACGTACATATGGACGGTACTATTAACTACCCTATTGCTGTTGCGACATTTTATTTATAGACATTTCATAAATGCTAGCTGCGAGTTATTTGGAACGTAGTAGTGATATATATATATATATATATATATATATATATATATATATATATATTGCTTATATTGCTTCACATAAAGGAAAGAATTATATTAACGTAACAACGTCTCAGTCTCAGGTCTGGATGCACTTGATATTCGTAACGTTCATTTAATTACTATAATATGTTTATCGCTGGCGGTGTATGGTAAATTATGAATGACACATTCAAAATTTGAATAAATGTCACAGCAACAAAATTCTATGCGACGGAAGAACTTAGCGGGTGGACACATTGATGAGTTTAATCAATATTCCCTTAACTTGGTTCGTAAATAAACAGAGTAACGAGTACAAGTGACATTGTATGTAAATATAAGTATTGTTTGTAAATAAGTGCGGCGAACTTTGTAAATTAAAAAAAATTAAGGCCATATCTTCATCCGATCAAAAGTAACGCGACGATGAAGTTAGTAGTGGATTTTCAGTAAGTCAAGCTGGTTATGCCGTTGCATCTTTATCGAATTCAATGTCGTGAGTTAGGGTCACTGAGGCACAATGATCGTATGTGATGCGCAATAGAAGGAAAAGGTAATAAAATTAGGAGACCGCGTAAATTAAAAAAAACCTTTTATTGTGAAGAAACGAAGATTACCCAGGTTTTATAGTCGCAGATAGACATTGTCACTTTAAAAACATTCTTGACCATGTAGATACCATGACTTATCCTTGTTTAGGATTCAGTTACCTCAAAAGGAAAAACTGAACCCTTATAAGGTCATTCACTTGTTTACCTTACCTTAAAGTAGAAACTTGAAATTTGACATAATTTGACACAAAAATAAACATATGAAAATTTCGGAGGAAAAATGAATCAATGGAATTTTTTTTTAGTTCCATATATAGTGGAAGGATCGTTTTAAAGTGCTAATAATAAGGTACTCAATAATGTTTTCTATGGTTTTAGACAGTATATCTTCAGAGATATACTGAATTGAATAGATATACTAGAACCTGAAATTAGGAATATACTCAATGTAGTGAGGGGGAGGAGGTATTTTTGGAAACCTACGTAAAAAATGTAGGAAAACTATAACGATTATTCCATATTTTATAGTTTTTGAAAAAAGGAACCATGTTTTAAGCCCGTGAATGATATAGTAGGCAATATATGTATATATATATATATATATATATATATATATATATATATATATATATATATATATATATATATATATATATATATGTATATATATATATGGTTTAAAAATAATACCATGAACCCTATATGTTGTGAGGTTCCTTGTGCGAGTTCTACTCGTGCTTGAGACGTTTTGTTTACAATTGCGTAATATAGCTAAATAGCGTAGATCTTCTTGTTTATTTGAAATTGGTTGGTATAAATACTGTATAATTGTTTGGGCTGATTACATTTTCTTTATTTATTTTATACATTAGATTTAGCCTTCACTCGCTCGCCAATCAACTTTTCACGAAGCGAGATCTAAATGTGAGTGAGAGTAAGACAGATAGTAATTACGGAAAATACAATGTAATTTCTGTGCATCTATGTTTTCAATAATATTACGTAGAATTTTTATATTTTTATTATGTAACAGTTTATAAACGTTGTGACGTTGGACGATTGCGTTGGACGTTAAACGATTGGGTTGCATGTTGAATGATTGTGTCCATAAATGTCCATGCTACGTAATAATAATACAAAAAATACTGTGCAATCGCTATTACATGGGAAAAATATTTATTCCTTTCTAGAATAGGTAAAACTTTAATAGATCACAAGTAACCTGTTTAGAAATAAATAATATATTCTATAATGAAACATACACAGTATCTGTTTAAAACGAAACATGAATTGCGTCTAATGAGGCGAGTTAGATACGTCACAGGATGAGGGCCGAAAAAATTGAATTCCGCGTTCATTGGGAATGTTGAGACGAAATATTGCTGATAAAATGTCTTATTTATCCGGATAGCCGCCTTCAGAGAGAAGATATGTTCACCCGCGAGGTAGTACTTCCCTCCTCCCCAATTTAGGGTAGCCAGATATTTCAACGTAAGCAAAGGCACAGTGACGTTTTTGAATAAAATGTATTTCTATTGAATTTTGAAACACTTTAACGGTATTAAAATTTGAGATATTTTAAATATAATTAAAAAACCTGTCAAGAGGATAATTTGCAAAACGAGGGTTCTGTACAGGCACTCATAAATATTTAGATACTATTTCTATTAAACTATTTACAAATAATAATTGTTCACAACATAAATATATAGCAACGTGCTATATACCATACCTTTTACAGTCTTAAAAACATGGTGCATATTTAAAAAATTATGAGATCTAGGATACTCGCTATAATTGTTTTGTAATCTTCTAGCCAGATTTTACAAACCCCGTTTTTTCTGATATTCGACTCAATATCTTCTGCAATAGCAATTTAAAATTGTGGGAAATTATTTTTTGATTTCTCGCGAAAAGCCTGTTCGAATGATTTCCCATATACACAAGTTAAAAATTTTTTTAAGTCCTTTGTTTAGCAGCTTTTTAATTCTTATACGAATATTTTAAAGAGTTGATGGTTAAAAATATGTGGATTGATAAGATGTGTTACCATGCCAACTTTCAAGTTTCTACGTGGCATGATTTCAAAAAATCGGCTTCGAAAATAAAAAAAAATACCACTATATTTTTCGCAGGTGTAAAAACATGGAGAAGACTTAAAAATTAGGACATCTAGAATCATTGTTATAATTCTCCTACAACCTTTGCGTTGGCATATAAATTCATAATTTTAGGTTGAGTAGTTTCGAAAAGAAAGGGAAGGGGAGTGTTAACATATTCTTTTTTCGTATTATCCAGTATGTTTCTGAAGATTTAATACCTAAAATTAGCAATTAAATGAAACTACGTGATGTAGTATTATTTCTACTTTCTTTAAGTTCTTTACCACGACCTAGGTTTCGTTGTATTACAACATCTTCAGGTGGGCTATTAGCAATGATTGCCCACCCGAAGCTATTGTAATACTGCGAAACCTAGGTCGCGGTAAAGAACTTAAAGAAAGTAGAAATAATACTATTTCACGTAGTTTCATTTAATTGTCAATAATGAATTTCTACAAAATTAACGCCATATATATTCAATACCTAAAATTAGGAAAAAAATATTTAGACCCTTATAACAGCCACTTTAATTTTATTTTCGGTTACTTAATATGGCCTGTTGAAATTTTTAAATGCACATTTTTGAGTTTTAACTATTTGTAATAAATGCAGGTCAATTTGTTTTACTTTTGTATCAAATTTTAGGTTTCTAGATCGAATGGCTTCTGAGAAAAACGCCTATGACGGACACATGAGTGACCTTACAGAGATTCCGTTTTTTTTAAGGTACAGCACCCTAAAAACTAAAAAAAAATTGTAGGGGAACTGAATAATTTCTTTGTAGAAGGTATTTACAAAAATAAATGCATTTTTTCGAGTGAGCGAATAGTATTAAACATTATGAGTTCACGGTTTAAGAGTTTTGATTGTATCATAATAAACGAAATGTAATAAAAGTTTAATTTTATGGTACTGCATTCTTATATTTCAGTGAGTATTTCTATTCTAATTGTAAATTTTTCCTCAAATTTTTTTCCCTAATACCAAAATGTTTTTTCTCATTTTTTATCAAGTGGAAATTTTGTATGAAAGTGCCACAAGTATTAGGGATGGAACACTATAAAATCAAAATTAATTCAATTTCCACTTTTAATTTTCTCTTATTGTTGATAAACTTTTACATCAAAATAAGATAAAGTATTAGATTTTTTCATAAATCCCGGCTATAATAAGTTTAAGATAGCACAATTTTTTGTTGTCTGAATGGATTGTACGGTGTTTAGTTTGAAAAAAGGTTATTTTAACATTATATTGACAACCAGTAGCAAATAAGTTAGAATGTTGCGGCACCCTACACAGGCAGCGTATTTAGCCTTTCTCCGTAGTTCATATTTCTTCAGAGGCCACCCCATCTGAAATTGGATACACAATTGGTCCATTCTTTCGGGGATCTGTTTTTTAAGAAAATATATCTAATAATTTACGATTTACGAATTTATTTTTTTTCAACCTGGTTTAACATCTGCAGTTGTATTTGTTTTCCGCTTTAGTGGTGTGTTTACTCGATGCTGGGTATAAGAATAAATAAATCCTCCATTCATTTATCACAGGGCAAAATTTATTGTTTTACCATTATTACGTCGTACTGGTTGTAGCCTTGTTATTTAATGAAAGCACAAAGTAAGTTAAATTTTAATGAGACAGTTATGCTATATTATTTTTACTGTACCAGAAAAAAAAGAGAAATTTAAATTAAACATTTTAAATTGATTACAGCCTCTATTGCTCTTTTGGAGAGAAACAAAAATTATCATTGCTTATATTTAGAATTACTTATCTACCTATGTTTTAACTATATACTTATCTACCTATGTTTTAACTATATACTTATCTAACTATGCTAAATTGGCAAGCTTTTCTATTTTCATATATCCACTTCTCTTTGGCAATTCTCATAAATGGTATTGCCATCTTTAGATGCTCCTAATTTTACTTCGTTCATATCTTTTTTGGGCCTTTAAGTTTTATCAGTTTTATCGTATTTTAACATATTTTCCTGTTTATTATCACTTTCATTAATTGCCCGTGGTACTTTTACTTTACGTTTTATATCAACTTTCGTTTTTCACGTTTATCATTACGTGATAATTAACTTCTTAATTAAGAATCAGTTTGTCAATGTTTGCTTCATTGAACTTTTTTTTATTTTCTCTTGTTACCAGAAAATTAATTACATACTTATTTTTGAGAAATATGCTCATATAGTCAGTGGGTATGAAAGAGCGTATACTCTCACCCATTTATGCGTGTGTATACATGCATGCGTGCATGCGAGAGTGCGTTTGTGTGTGTGTGCGTGTGCCTAAGTCCGTAGTATGTGCGTATTTGCATGTGTGTGACCGCATGTATGTGCGCGTACAGGGCTTTTTGTGCTTTTGTGCGATTGCGTATGTGTTTATGAGCGTGTGTATATGTACATACATGTGTGTGTGTGTGTATCCAACCACGTATGTTTGTGACTTTCATTCATTTGTCCTAGATAAACGCACTCTGACATGTACACATAATTTTCTTAATAACTAACCTGCCTTAAATTGGGTCAAGGATTGTGAACAAAACTTGTGGGATTTCTGGGCGAAAAACTAAATAAAGTGATTTGTACTTTTTGAAGTTAGCTTTACACCATTAAGATAGTTCTGCAGAGAGCAAAATAAATGGTCGATTGGGATAAAGTTCGAGCTATAAGGTGGATGCATCAAAACTTCTCAGCTAAGCTCTCCCAATATTTGCAGCATCATTAAAAATATGTGTCGTTTGACATTGATGGCAGACGACAACTATCAAATTGATTTATTCTGGCCGTTTTACTTCAATTGCATATTTTAATTGCATTAGTTATTGATAGTAGAGAGTGGAATCAATCATATGGCTGAGCTGTAGCAGATTTGATGCACGATTCGGTTCCATTCCCACCAAACACAAAGTATTAACTTATGTGGCCTCAATCCGGCTTTATCATCGCCTGTGCAGCTTCATCCACCTTGGATCACAATCTTTTTCTCACATTAACATTGTAATAGACCCACTTTTCATCGCTCATTATCAATCTCTTCAATTCGATTTAGTTTTGTTTTAGTAGCGCTTCACAGATAGAAATTAGATCCATTCATTTTTTTATTATTACTCCATGTGATATTCTGATATCGAACTTCATTTTGTATCCAGCTTATCTAGTTCAGTAGCAATACTATAAGATAAAATGTGTCGGTCTTCCTAAATTTTTGAAGAATTACATCGAATTTTTCAACGATCGGGCGACCAAAGTACGGCACGTATTTAAACTAAAAATTTCCAGAGCGGAAACGAACAAACCATTTGGGTGCTGCTAAGTACGTTAATGTACTTTCAACATTAACATTCCGAACTTTTTCATAAACCTAAAAAGCGTTATCGTCTTGATCGCAGTGATATTGCAAAATATAGTGAATTTTTCCCGAATTTTGACTCATTTTCAAAACGCAATTACTTACGACTGATTTAACATGGGGCAAAAACATTTTTTTAATGCTTTATGGACTAATTTTTCGAACGCGCTCGATTATGGTTCGATAGGGTTAGTATTATGAAAATATGCAACTCTAGAACCATCTATTTAAGAAGTGATACCGAAA
This sequence comes from Druceiella hillmani, assembly GCA_039881145.1. NCBI lineage: Eukaryota > Metazoa > Arthropoda > Insecta > Lepidoptera > Hepialidae > Druceiella > Druceiella hillmani. Next base: position 39,606,147 of record JAYKKI010000003.1, on the reverse strand, counting down.
CGAAAGCTATCTTTTCGAAAATTAAGTTCTATATATTCTGTCGATAATGAATGTTAAAGATGATTAATAAACATTTAGGTGAACATAAACATGAGCCTGTATTATGCTCTTACATAGTAGTATTCCGATCGTCAATCAGAATTTCTGAAAATGTGACTTATTGTTGCTATTTCTTAGAAGTTACACTGTCATAGCGATTGGTATCTCAAGTTGATTTGTTAAGGATTCTTATATTCCAGACTACTAAATACGACAACCGGAACAAATCTAAGTCTTCGATCTTGGCGATCGGCATTTACCATCTAAATGCGCTGCGGTGAACACAAAGCCCTAAAGTCGGAATCGATCCTGTCTGCCGAGAGAATAAAGTCAGCTCGTGTAAGCTCATCTCGTATTGATTCGATTGAGAGAAAATTGCATAACGCGGAGTAAATGCGGTTGCGATGCATTTAGGTTGCAAGTGAATGCGCGACTTTATATATAACGTAGATGAGTACGATATTGCACCTTTCGTCTTTCTAAAGTACATCTACTGAAGCGGGCGTTGTTGGGCTAGACTTTGTCTCTATATGAGCAGACTTTAAGCCCTCTTGCTTATTTTGAAATTGTCTGCTTCAGTTTCTAATAAGATTTTCATTTAGGTTGGGAGAGGTCTTAGTAGTTTCGGGGCGCATTTAGTAGAACGACTTTAAGAGCAAAATTATTTGCATTTAAATATTTCTTGGAAGTTTATTAAATTCATTATTGGATTTTTATTAAGTTCGTTGAACCATTTACGTAAGTTATTTTTAGTGTTGATAAGGTGTGTGTAAGCTTGTTATTAGGGTATTTTTTCTCAAAAATTAAATATATCGAAAGTGACATGAGAAAAATAAACTAAGAAACTAAGGTAAATTAAAGTTAGAAAAAATATTTTGTATCATGTATGATACTGTAAGTTGGTAGTCAAAGATCAATGTTTTACAGTAATTTTCGTTTCTGTAATATTTTTATGGCAACTAAAAATTTTAATGCTGACGATAAAAAATTGTTTACTCATCTATTTATAAAATATCTATTTATAAAATACATAAAGTAGACTTGCTGCTATATGAACAATTTTTTCCAGTAAACCAAAGCACTAAGTAAGAAAATATGTAATATATTGTTGAAGAGATTGTGAAAGCAATTGTACCAAAAAAAAAACAGACAATAAATAATTAATAAAACAATAATAGCAACAATAACGGAGAGGGATAGGACTTAGAAGGGAAAGCCAGGGAGGAGGTGATAAGGCTTTTTTTGAAGAACTTTGTGTGCTTGAGTTGATGATGCCTTGCGGCTATAAAGGTAAAATTTATTTCATAGTTTCGCAGCGTAAATATTCATGGAACGTATCATATTTTGGGGCTATGGGCAGTCTGAGTCTCATAAGCTATACCTAAAATAATTCGGGCTCAAAATACTTCAATATATTAAAGGGTAGGCAGAGGATGTGCGAAACTCTAACAGATAACTTGATCTTTGGAATCAGAAATATGTTAAAATTTCCGTCAATCCACACAAGACAAGATCTTGTTTTGAAAGCAGACTACGTGAGATATATTTTATAGCGCTGCTTTTTAGTGAAATAATTTGTAAGGAAAGAGAAGTTATTATTGAACTGGTGTCTTGTCTGTGTTGATGTTGAATTAAGATACGATTTTGATAGCACAGTGAAATCGAATGAAAAATATTTCACCCGTAAAGGAAATGGAAGTTAAGTTTTTTGAGGCGTGATTACTTGGTTAATTTGATTGTGGCAAAAACGTTATTTCTATGAGTCAGAAATCAGATCAAAGTTTCGTAAATGATAAAGTATAGTAATTAAAAGACAGAATGGATAAAATATAAATAGAAAATATGAATATAAATAGTTGTTGACTGCATATAATTAATGGGGATGAATCAAGACTTTAGAAACGTTTGTGTATACAATCAACATATTTTTTCGTGTCGCGTTCATACAAACTAAATCTAAAAACATTTTTAAAATAGTAAATTTATTATTCATTTCTATGTGACGATATAACCTGAGCACGCCGCTATGGCGAAAGCTTTTACTCAAAAATATGAACGGCCGCTTAGGTGCTAAAAGCTCAGCCGGCGCCGGAAACGATCGAGCGCGCTGCCGGCTTCCGGTGGCACGTGGCACATGTCTAGCTCGGCTATGCCACAACGATGTGATGCCGAGCGGTGTGGCGTGAAGCAGCGTCGAGTATTGATTCCGTTTTCCCAGACGTTGGTTCTCTTTAGTTGAAGCGTATTTTAGGTAGAGAATTCCAAAATTTGATTTAACTTACTGTGGTGTTAAAAAAAAGAGCGGGAGGGACAGAAGGGTGAGAGGAGTATTTTAATTTTTTTGATTTAATTTTATTTTATCTTTAAAGGGCACAAAACACTGCGCATATTTAAAAAATGATGACATTCTCTATATTTTCCCTACATTTGCGTAGGCTTCCAAAAACCCTATTTTCTAAAATTTTAGGTTAAGTAGTCCCGGAAATAACGGGGAACATATTTTTTTTTGTGTATTTTTTAATATATCTCTGAAGATGTACTACCTAAAATCATGAAAGAAATATTTTTGACGCGTATAAGAGTTCAGAAGATAATCCACACTATATACAGAATTTTTAATACCTAATTTGCACTCTTCTACTTCCCATAAATTTTTATATTAAATTGTATAGTGTTAGCTATTGAGGTATGCGTGGGTTAATATGTTTTATTACTATGCCCCAATTTTAAGTATCTACGTCAAGAGGTTTCTGAGAAAAACGGTTGTGACCAACAGACTAACAACTGGTTACATTATAAGGGTTCCGTTTTATATATATATATATATATATATATATATATATATATATATATATATATATATATATATATATATATATATATATATATATATATATATATATATATATATATATATATATTGAAACTAAAGGGCCAATCGCCGATGATAGTGAAAGTTACTTATATGCATTAATATATAATCAGAGATTCATAAAATGGATTTTGATAGCGTCTATTTTACGAGTCACTTTTTGACGTTTGAGGTGAGTTTATATGTCAGAATTAGCGAACACAAAAAGTTTTTTTTTTATAATTTTCCTAAATATTTATAAAAATACATCAAACGTAAAATAAATGATGCCCGAAAAACTTATCGTTTAACACATGTACTTAAGTGCAAATTGAGAAAATTTCTGTGTTTGTGAAGAGTGTGAAAGATTTTCATTTATGCTAATCAGTATATACAATACTAGTTTTTCAAAAGATTTCAATGCTTAGCTTTAAAAACAAACATATATACAGTTTAGGAGTTCTATATGTTAAGTGTAGTTACACATAACAGCTGAGCATTTAGATGGAAAGTTCCAGAACATATTTCTGGAATAAAGTTGAAAATTACAACTATAAATATTATTATAAAAAAAATCTTAATTCGACGGTCACACTCATGTTAAAATTTTGTAATAGTATGAATTGATTTTGAATACATTTTCCATATTTTTCCTATCAAATTTTATTTATTTTTTTCTTTTTTACTTAGTTTAAATAAAACAGCAGAATTATTTAAACACAGTAACTTTAATATAAAATAACAACTTTAATCTGATTTAATCATCAAAAAAAGTATTATACGGACGAAATTTCAAAGTTTTTTGTCTTACAATAAATAAATTAGAACTAGCTACTGTAACGAGAGCCTAATATGAATATTTGTACTCAGAATATCAAATCAACGTTTTAAATTTATTGTGTTACTATTAACTCTATGGAATTGTTTTCTTAACATTACGATTACCAACTGTTTTTTGGCATAGACAATTTTATAAATATATAAACCTTAATCGATTTTATTATCAATATTAATTCACATTTGCAAGAAAATGTAAAGACCACTTTTTCAAAACCGTTATCATCTAATTAACCATTGTGTACACGTAAATGAAGCTCTGATATGTTAATGATGCCTTTCGTTTAACTGTTTGTTACAAAGTATTTAGGAATATTTGAAATTTTGCAAGTACTTATAGACTCATTCGTTCTCGTAATGATTTCACATAGGATTATATAAAAGTTTATTTTTTCTGTCATATAAAGAGTTTTAATTGGTTAAATATAGATGACGCGAATTCAGAATATGATCGTAATTTACAGGAAATTTAAAAAGAATATATTATTTTATTTTACTTTTGAAACGAGATAAAAATATGAATAGCTAGTACAATTACAGGAATTTAACAGTGAAACTTATATTTTTGAATGTTTAATTTCAATGTGTTTTTGACGATATTGGCAAATTTTACGACACAAAGTTACACCTTGTGTTTGCATGACTGCAAGTCTGGAAATATAATATTATGAGATTATTATGATTGAAAGAGATCAACTTGAAAAAAATTAAAATTAATATGGAAGGTGATATTTCATATACAAAAATGAATCACAGATGTTTTTTTTTTCAAAACTTTCAACTGTGTGTAGTGCTACTTTAAAGAAACGGCTGATATAAATTTTAACAGAAAACTGTTGAGATTACGGTGTACATTTTATCATAGGATTGTAATGGACGAATATATAACGTTTACCACACTTTATTAGGATGTTATCTAGACAGTATAAGCAAAAAGAATAACTTCTACATTACTTCTTATTACACTTGTGAAAAATTGAAATTCATTCAAACAAATGATAGCTTAAACCGTGAATTTTTTTCAAGTGTAAACGAGTATGCTACGATTTGAAATTAAACTTTTTTCATTTACGTTAAACTTCATAAAGCACATTTGCGAAAACAGCCAAGTGTCTGCCTCATAAACTATGAGATAACGGATTATGGAGTGATTTGATTACATTACAATCCTCCAAGCGCCACCTCGGACGCGCGCTCCATCCTCACTCGCTACTCTCGACTCTTGAAACTTGAATATTTATTAACTCGCCGGCGTCGCCAGCTCCTGTTTATGACTCCAACTTTTTAACTCGAACCAATGTTAAAGATTAACCCGCGGCTGCGGGAGCTTTTGTAGCCGCCTTACCCCCGGGCCCCACCTTATTTAATAGCTTTATCAAACAAATGTGCTGTTACGTTTTAGCTAATTACAAAGAGGGTCTGAGAGCCGTTACGAAGTCTGTTTTCGTCCTGCGATGAGGTCACTTCAAGTTATATCCTCGCCTTTATATTTAGAGTGCTATTTTAGCGCAAAGTTTGAATTAAGAGAGCTATTTTGATTATGGGCAGAGTAAGTGACAAAGAGAAAACATGTTAAGTTCAAAAACTCGAATATTTTTTTTGTATTTTATTAAAACATAATTTACAAAATATGGGAATACAATACAAAAACACACGTGTGAAAAAATAACTTTGATTTAATATATATCATTACTTTCGAAATAAATGTTTTCTTTGTCTTTACCTATTTATTTATTCGATTAAACCTATTCAAAAACTAAAAAAAACATAGGGCATCATCTTTTTAATTGAAGTCAATTCATATGGATATATTTAAAAAATAAATAATAAAAATAATTTTAAATCCTTTAAAATATTTAATGTATCCAACTTTACTAATCATATTTTAGTACCCGAAATATCTAACTGCTAGAATATAGTGATTATTTAGACATACAAATTCGTTTTACGGAAATGTTTTGAATAATAGCAACATTTGGTACCTTTAATTAGTAGCAACAATACTTCAATAAGCTTATCAAAATTTTGATTTTATTCAGATTTCTTCTAAAATTTGGAATGTAATAATACACTGTATAATAAGATCGTTTAGATTTCGTACGTGATTAGACCTGTGAAGTATAGGTAACCATTTCCAAAATATAACTGTAGCAGGTAGACGAATAGATATTAAATTGGCATAAATGATGAAATGTTTTTAAAAATATTCTTTAGTCTTGTAACACGTTACACATACAGAGAGAAAGAGAGAGAGAAAAAGACGTAAAAAATCATGGGAGATTTTAACTGCCGTAACTTTTAGTAATTTGTTTAATTTGAATTCAAGAACTACTGAAATAAGTTGAGGTATTGTACAATTTTCAAAATAAAAACTTTTACATTTTTCAAATACCAGACTTATATATATTTTTCAAATACCAGACTTACTATACTTTTATATTAAACTTCGCTTCTTTTTATAATGGAAAATATCGGTAAATGATTTCTTTTCTCACCTACCATAAGTTCTACTAAAAAGATGAAATGTTTTGCTTAACTGCTGTATACTTTCAAAATAGTAATTAAACCTTTTGATTATTAGCTCTATTTAATGCGCGTTTGTAACAATAAGAGGTTGTGAATAAAGAAATACTCGAAGGAGATTTTTACAATGCATATGGATTTGTACAGATAGGAAGATAAACTGGCGTGCGCCGTATTAGAGTTTCATATTTTTCTTATTCGTCCCTTACCGGAGATGAGATTTATGAGAGACTGTCTGGACCACACCGCCCCGAACGTCGAAAGCATCTTTCTGGATAAATAAGTACATCAGTATACTTATGTACATAAATTCAGTTCGTATATTGGGGATAAGACTTGCACTAGATGCACAAAAATTGTTATTGTTGTATATGTTATTATCATACACATTTATAATGCGTTTAAACTTTTTATAAAACTTTAGTACTTAAATTTGTAACATAATGTCTTCAGTTATACGTTCAAAGTTTTGTATATTATTTTTGTAATATAATAGCAACGCTATTATATTTATTATATTTTCGCTTATTTACTGCGCAAATAAGTACACTTGATGGCACTTGTCATAAACAACTTTATAGCGCAACATAATTAATATTTTTTTGACATATCCTTTCGGTATAACGCTTATTAGAATTAATTTTTATGATAATCTTCCAGTGTCAATATTGAATTATTCAATTATCTTAATTATAACTTTGTTTTTTATTAAATTCGTTATGTAAATATGTCTAAAGAATTTAGTTTGCGTTTACCTTCAAAATAATGATTATCCACATAAAGTGCACATTTTTTCCCTAAAGACGATTCTATTACTTTTAATAAAGCACAATAACATGTAAATTTAAGTGATGTTGTAGACATCGTTTTTTGAATTCCTCTCCTACTTTTAATATTTTTAAAGGCTAGCGTATTTGTCAATTTATGATAAATTAGCTATGAAAGTTATCGTTTCATTTTGTGCTCGTTTAGTTACTTATTATTTAATTTCCTTGTATATTTTCACTTACGAGCTCATAAGTTTGAGAATTTTGTACTTTGCAATAGCATTTTTAGATAAAAAATGTTTTAAAAGAAAGTAAATCATAAAAATTTTGCCACCGGTCGCTACAATAAGGTACACGACTGAAAATATTGGAATGGTTTATTTTGTAATAAATATGCTACATAATCTAAATATACACTTTGGTAGGGTAAGTTAAGAAAATTTAATGAAAACACATAATGGTTTTTTCTATCACTGATGTCAAATAAAGCTAGGAAAGAAAAAGAAAGTTCCTTCGAATTTTTCTGGCTTTAATTTTCTGCCTTGAGATATTTAGTATTATTTAATTATACCAACAATTTAGTAACTTCACATTCCTTTTCTATATATTTAAGGTACATTCACTTGTCTGTACGTCTTGTCTTCGTACGTGATCTTATGTTACCACATTAATCCCACTTTTGCAAAGAAAACGTGCATATATCACTCTAGTTTAGCATACACACTCTATTAACACGTGGAATATATCACTCTATTAATACGTGGAATACATCACTGTATTTAACCATAGTATATTTTATTTCTACGGTACACTTATCTATGAATACGAATACAATGTGAATTATTTTATTGCATAATTATACGACTAAACATTATGTGTATTATATTTAACGTTTGATTGCAGTGAATATGCGAGTTCTGAAAAGCGCGCATGTGCCGTCTTCTTACAAGCCAGACGAAAGATATACTTTTAAGCAGAAACGGAATTTGACTGTGACTGGAGAGAAGTTGAGGTGGGATTTAATACAAGTTTAGCAGGTCGCACTCAATTCATTTCCAGGAAGTTTGGCGATTAACACGTCGGTAGGGGATGGTTCCGTCCCTATTTTGTGTCTTTAGTTTTCGTTAAATGTGGCTGCTAATACTTTTGTCGTTTATTTGATGATAATTAATATTTAATATCAATATTGTTTTGTAGAGTGAAGTAAGTTAATAATAATAATATTTAGAAATTCATAAAAGACGTAGAATTTTACATTATGAAAGAACATTTTTAGGTACTTTTTTATTGACTTACCCTATGTCCTTACCAAGAATCATGTACCGTGTATGTATACAAATTAGGATATTTCTCCGGAGCTCTGCCTGCATAGAAGTTGTGATTTTCACAACTTCACTATTGAAAATTGCATTTGAAAATATATTTGAAAAAAATAATTTTTCATTTCCTCAGGATCACCGACATCGTCACAACGTCCATCGCCACGTACTTATCCATACGTAGTGAGTTATTAGCAAAGTATCATTTCGTTTTATTACAACGTCTTTGCTAATAAATCAGTAAGTGAGTTATTAGCAAAGACGTTGTAATAAAACGAAACCCACCTGACGATGTTGTAATACAACGAAACCTAGGTCGTGGTAAAGAACTTAAAGAAAGTAGAAATAATACTACATCACGTAGTTTCATTTAATTGTGAATAATGAATTTCTACAAAATTAACATTCTTATAAGTATATAGTCATAACTTATGGCCACTTTAAGTGAACAGCACGTTCTTTCCACACTGCCAGTTCTAATATTTATGTCCAACAAGTAATCTAATAATTTTAATATAGTTTGACAGTAAATATACAATCAATGGCAAGGCAAAGGCAGACGAGTTAAACATTTTTTTATTGATTTCAAGCAGATTAGTTCATTCTATATACTGTCGTTTTAACCATAAAGTTGTGACTGTAGCTAGATTACTATAGATAGTATCTGTGCGAATGAATCTATACTTGTATGAAATTTAAGTTTATAGCGACTTTACTTACTTTTGCAGAGATTATGTGCATGTTAAGATATAGTGAAAAATTCAATAGTTTATATTCTAATAAATATTTAACGTAACCTTTATCACACAAAATATAATTTTTAATAATTAATAATTAATTCCTAATACAGGTAAGCAATAAATCATTCGAATATAATCTTATTATTCTTGATGTCGGCGAACGTAATCAAAATCGGTAACTAAGCCATATCAAACCATTGCGCAAAACAATAAAAACTCGCCCCACATACAATCAGCGCACAACGGGAAAACGGAGGGCATAACAGATGTCCTGGCCTCCATTACGTATTGATTCAATCTAATGACTTGAACACGTTTATGTTTCAATTCACGGCAACGGGGTGCTGGGCCGGTTCTTATGGGGCCCACGGCCTTCGGCCCTCGGACGACGGCTAGCCGCGGCTGTCGCCAGGCCCGAGCGAAGCCGTGCCCGATAATAAATTTCACGTATTAATTCCGAACCAAATTACCATCTCTTCGATACGATATCTGCGAACATTGTATACTGCCATGAATTGTCTAAATTTATTTTATTATTGCCCCGGTAAATGGGGATTAGGGATCCTTTTCAGAGCAGATGGTGGGCGAATAATTTCGTTTTAAACAGCTCGTGCCTTAACGAGACCCACTTACCTATGTATGTTTGTGCTCGCGTAAGATACAGTAAGTAAATAGTAAAAAAAGTACATAGCTTAAGCCGCCGGGTCTTTGGGGCAGAGAGATTTGCAAGCGTTTCGGGATAATATTTTGTGAGAACTTACGATTTACTTTATTCTCGCTTGTATAGATTTTTTAAACTAAGCCATTTTCTTTTTTTGACTACGCTGATTGAAGAAGAAAGGTCTACACATAATTCACGCGGATGACGGATTGTGGCTACCGGATTCATCTTTATAAAATATGTTTGCACGTATTTAAATAGTGTTTAATATGTTTACAAATTTACATAAAGAGTTTAAACAATATTTATGAAGCATTTCACGTAGATGTTAAAACAGATTTGAATGAAAAAACCTGACTTCTGCGTTTATATGTTACAGCTTTGCCCTTCTCCAGTACGAACTTTCGAAAGAAAATGTCACATTTTTTTCATTTATCTAAAATTCTTCATTCGACAAACGATCCTATTTGAATTTCTCCACCTTGTCGCTTTATTTAAGCAATTATATGTTTAAGTTGAATTATGTAGTTACTTTTTTGTTTTTATTTGGACGATCTTATCGAAATAAATAGATCTGAAAAACTTAAAAAATAAGAGTTAACTATTGCAATTTATCTGATATATCGTTATAACGTCCGCAGTTAAATTATAATAGTGATTAAAGAACACCAAACCAAAATAACCCCGTAAAGAACGTTTTTTATAAATAATTAACTCTAAAAATGAATAGGTAATTTAAAAAAAAAATTGTATTAGAAAGCTCATACTTCGTGGAAGTTTACGGACCATATATTTACATGCTATGATTTACAAGGACAAAGCAAATATAAAGCATTATAAAAGTCGAGAAAGACTTAAAGGGTGGAAGGTAGAAAGAGAACATCTTATTTATTGACTTATCATCCCGAGAATTTTTGACGATATTACCCAGATCCAAACGACCGGTGTCGTTTGGCAAACGGAACGATGTCGATTAGTGGCCGCGGAGGGAAAGCAGTATAACTAACACAATTGTATATTATATTGTCTTGTGGCTTCGGTATATTAGATCAAGTTTATTTATAAGTAGGTATTATTGAACTATTCTTCTTCAGATATTATTCTATTTTCGTATTTCGTAATCTCATTTTTGGTTTCCTTTTTTTATTACGTCTTTAGCCATATTAAAAAAAATAAATGAGAAAATGAGAAAGTAATTCAATTTCCTATATGTTACCATTAGCAAAACTTTTAAACACTATAAGAAAAGCAACGACAATTGAGTTTATCTGGGAAAAGAGGAAAAGAGAAAAGTCACCCACGTAATTACAACACACCCCTTTGTGTGTTGTAATTACGTGGGAGATACTTGTAGCTAAGTATTTACATTACATTCAATAATGACGCTACGAATGGCTCTACAAGGTTTATCGTAGCTATTAGTTTTTGACAAAAGATGGAATCTAATATTAAAAGTTAGAATAGTGTTACGTATCAGTGAAGTAATAAGACTAAAGTCAGGTTTTTTTTATAAACGACTAGCTACGCCCGCGGTTTCATGCGCGTACAATTGTATTAGTTATGCTGCTTCCCCCCCGCGGCCACTAATCGACTTCGTTCCCTTTTGCCAAACGACACCAGTCGTAAGGATGTGGGTAATATAGGCGAAAATTCTTGGGATGATAAGCCAACAAATAAGCTGTTGTCTCTCTACCTTCCACCCTTTAAGTGTTTTACTACTTTTAAAAAGTTTTATCATTGCTTTATCTTTATAAATCATAGCGTGTTAATATATGGTACGTAAACGTCCTGGAAGTATGAGCTTTCTAACACAATTTTTTTTGAAAAATTAACTATTCATCCTTATTGTTTACAAAATAACGTTCTTTACGGTATACGATTACCTTATTTAAGAGATATTATTATGTTAGTAAACATTTCGGCACCTTATTGCAGTAAGTAATTACACATAGAAAACCTAATGTAAATTCTATCTAAATAACAAAAAATGTTGCCACAAAATGGACAAGATATATATACACATTTACTAATATTATATAAAAGTTTACGACTATTTAAATTTTATTTATATTAGGTACTTAATATTTTTATGTATTATTTAGACTATGTCGGATTATTAATTATTTAAAATATTATATTCCAGTGCTAGGGATGGTGACCCTTCATGCAATATGCTACGAAAACTTGTAAACATTTCACTATAAAATATGTTAATTACAGCCCATTGTAAACTAATACCACACAAGAATAAATATATATATATATATATATATATATATATATATATATTACTTGTACGTATGTGTAATATATACAGAAATATATATTTATTACTTGTATAGTAAAAAATAACTTCCAAATCTAGCACTGAACCAGCGAATTCCCCAACGGCTGCGAAGCCATTTCTTAAACGCATTTTGTGTAGCCCCCGAGTATGCAAAACTTTTTCAATTGTTCGCGCGGCGGCGACATAAAAGGAGAGCCAGTCTCGGAGCTTAGCGGCTCCCGGCGGCAATCGGCGCCGATAAAGATAAACTCGTAAATAACCGCAGGCGGTTTACAGTCGCAGGTGATTTACGACGGGACCCGCAGCCTCTCGGCCGCTGCAACTTCGTCATAAACACATCTATCAAATGATCACATAAACAAGATGACTCAAGTCACCGAGATTACGACTGTGTTAACTGTTTGTATGTAGGACAATATGACGCGGTACGAACATACGATACTTCTGCTCAAATATAGTTTTCCTCTATAAAATAACCATAACTAAAAAAAAGTGTTTGATGATAAAATAAACGAGGTAAGGTAAATATATTTAGTGAATGTGTCGCTAAGGTTTTATGTTACTGGTGATACCTGTTATATATACCTGACACTTATATACCTGCGACATGTGTGTTATATACCTGTGACACATTATATACCTGCGACATGTGTGTTATATACCTGTGACACTAACACTTACATGTAACACTTGTGTTATATACCTGTGTCACTTATTTTATATACCCTGTGATACTCATAATTTATTTAGTCCATTGGTCATGATCTCTCATTTTTGTAATTTAAGACCTATATAAATTAACGTTTGCAGTATTTGATCAAATGATTTCAATTAATTTATACCAAAAAAATCTGTCAAGCACCAGTAGAACTCGTACTACAAGTTTGGTACATATTAAGGTACTTATAAGCATTTAAGTGTACATGGTATTTCTAATTAGAATAAAAATATAAATTTTTCACAACGTACTTATATTGCCTACTATATCTTTCACAGGAATAGAAAAAAATTAAGAAATTAGAAATCAACGATTTTTTTATTTTTTTTACTTATGCTTTAAGACCTCCCATTTCACTGATGGGAGGTCAATCGGAAGTACTTGCAGTGATCAATGAGTAAGACTACTGGATGAATAAAAAATACTCTTTAAAGGGCTATATTTTTTGTTGGGTGAATAAAAAAATAATTAAAAGCAATAGAAGGCTATAGGCTTCAGTATACTATATTAATTTCAACTTAATATCTCAAGTCATTTTGGAGAAAAAGTGTTTTGACGGATAGACGAACGAACTAACAATCAAGTGAGCCTATAATGTATCCGTTTTCTTTCTATTTTGACGGACGGAAAACTGAAAATATTAAGAATTTGAAATTCTAAATAGTATTTTTAATCTCCCTTTGCAAGACATTAAGCTTCAAAGTAACGAGTTTACGCGTGAATTTAAAAAAAAAATAAAAAATAGGTTAAATATTGATAAGGAATTTAAAATAAAATTGTTTTGATTAATATGCGTTAACAATTTCAGTAGATGTATGCAGCTATGGAATCTTACGTTGCGTATATTCTAACATAATTTTATTCGATTTTTTCTTTTAATTTTTATTTCTCAAACTATTTTATTGCGACTTTTTCGAATTTTTAGAGCCATGTGAAGTTATAGAGTGGACGTACATAATGATGAAATAAATAATGGTATACGATTTATGGATTTAGATATATATATATTTTTAGATTGAGGCAAAATACTATAAAAGAATATTAGCTCTATGAGAGTCTAAATTTAAAATTTCAATTTCATGTGCCTTTTGACATTTTTAGTTAACAATTTATTATCCAAAATAAACTTTTGTGTTTCTTTCGATTTTGACAAGCTTAATTCTTTAAAATATTTTATTAAGTTTTCCGCTAACCAAGGAGAAGGCATGAATGAGAAAATAAATAAAATCGAACTGGCTATCGCGTTTACGTGATTTTCTTCCACACGCCAGTATGTATCTTGCTTTTCCCTGATGCGCGGAAAAGTTTTCACCGAAAACCCCAAGACAAATTGAAAGTCTATGAGTTACGTGATTAGAAAGGAAATTACCTTACCGTATTTACCGTTATGTCCAACGGTATTAAGGTAAATTCGGTCAGATAAAGGTAACTTTGCCCTCTTATAAATATTTGTAGAGTTTCATCCTCTTTTCCTACTTATATATCTGACCAAGTAAGCATACCTTTCATAATTTATCTCGTATGAATGACTAAGCCATTTCAAGTGATCATAAATTTCCTAATTTCTTTTTTATGGTATATCGCACGTTACATTCATTACATATGATAAGGAGATTCAACAAATATTTTTTAATGATTCTATTTGTAGCATTAACATAATTTTATTATTGTGGTGAATATAATGCACAATGGATGAAGTGATTGGCTACCTACACTTATGGTAGGTAGCCAATAGAGTATACAAGACAATAAGTATTATTATAATGAATTTAATTTTTTTTTAAATAATTAAATCAAACTACGTTATGTAGTATTATTTATACCTTCTTTAAGTTCTTCACCACGACCTAGGTTTCGTTGTATTACAACATCTCTATTAATTCTTAGGCTCTATTAACTCTTAGGAACATTCAACAGCATTTACATGTTTCAAAAACAATGGCGGAAGCCGGGTTTGTGTGTGTTTTCCCACTACTTATGTTATGGAGCTTATTGTAGGTGAGGGGTGTAGGTTTTATTACATTTCCGAAAGTTTTTAGATACCCTTGCTATTGTATAAATATATTACTGAGAATAACTTCCATTTAATTTTATTATATACACTAGAACATTTGCATTGTATAACCTCAAACAATAACATCAATTTCATTTATTACCCTCACTTAAATACTTGTATATAACATATAATATATTCAATATTTTTATAAAAATTAATATAACAATAATTCGAATTTAAATATTTTTTATATCATTGTTAGTTGTGGCAATTCAACATTTGCTATCAATCCTAGACGCTTGATTGCCTGCGATAAAATACAATATACTTTCTTGAACGTGCCAAGCTTCGTGAAGGGCCCCCGGCTTGTTAATAAATTGAAAACCTTTCTTGCATACATTACCATTCATCATTCCGATGGACACATAAATTTAGTGTGCGAAAATTCAGGTCGGTGTATTATTTCTCTTCGTTTCGTTTGAATTTCGTGTCGGCAGCGAAGAAAAGAGAATACATAGGTACGTAATTTATGCACAACGGTTTGACTAATTAAGCTTTGGAAAAGCTGCTACGTATTTTCTATTTGGTTTCAGAGTTCATTGTCACGAAGAAAGTACTTTAGGTAAAAATAGTATTATATATCTTTTATTTACAGTATACGGGGCAATGTTAATGTTTGAAAGTAATGTAAACTGAGATGATTTTTAAATAAAAAGTCTAGTAAATTCTTCTTTATGTTATATCTTTTATCAAAGATGCTATACGTTTTATATATTACTGGTTATTCTAAAAAAATTAAAAACATTAAAAATTAATAGAATTAAAATTCAGAACTCCAATTATTTTATCAAAAGTTTTGCGTTTCAATGTTTTCTAACCACTATATTACCTACATCTTTCAAATTATTTTTAATAATTTTTTGCAATAGTATCTTTTGATATCCAACTTTTAAAAAAAATATTTTTACCTTTCATAATTTTCAGTTCCTTGCTCTTAAACATGGCTATAAGTTTTAGATACATATTTCCGATTTCAATTTAATACATTCATTAAACAAAACCAGACAGCCGTTGTTGAATCGATTCGTTTAACAAAGCTAGACAGCCGTTGTTGAATTGATTCATTAAACAAAGCTAGACAGCCGTTCTTGAATTGATTCATTATACATAGCTAGACAGCCGTCGTTGAATTGCTGTTGCCTTAAACCTATTTCGTAAAATGGGACTGGGGAATGGGGACCCCATTTTACGAATCGAATCAAAAATTCTATATTTGATTTGGAATAAATACAGTTTCGCATTATTGCAAATGTTACTGTTTATTGGTTATTCAATGAAAAAATATACGTTAAAAATGACGTATTTAATATAAGTAATTTCCTCCCCCAAATATTTTGATGCAAAAATTTGATTTCACAATTCCAAACTCTGCTCATTTTGTTTTCACGAGATCAATTGTTACACGTTTTTCTTTACCACATTCGCCTTTATTTTGTCCCTAAACAAATGATTTAGAATTTATCATAAAAATAAAATAAAATATAAAAGAAATTAAGGTACATTCATTGCGATTTTTATTTATGACATTATGAGTTATTAAAATGATGCTAATATTCAATAATTATTTAAATCTACATTGTTTATCTCTGAAATAAATATTTGTTTCGAATTCAGCTTTTTAATTTTTGTTTTCATTGAATAATTTACGGCGTTGAAATTATTTGCCAACTGTGTTATTTAATCTTTTTTACATTATCATCATTATATTTTTAATCTATTTTTTTATATTGAAATTGTATGTCTTCAATTCCAAATATATTCGAAGTGATAATTTTATTTGTTAACTTTAAATCGACACTAAAAATAACATAACCATCTTATAAACGCAATGTTTATGTGCTTAGAAGTTTATGGAGCCATAACATGAATGTAACACGATACTGTATAAAAGGTCAACGGAGTAAGTAACTAAATTGCTCCAGACTATATATTATTCCTAAGTCAAATAAATAAAACTTTAAGTACGAATACAAGTTAAATACTAGAACCTGTACTACGACGGTTCCGTTGATAAATACGTACAAATGTGTACGTACAAATATTTATATTTGTATGTACGTATAAATACATACATATATAAATATTTATACGTACATACAAATATTTATCAACGGAACCGTTGTAGTTCGTCATATACAGTTACTTAGTTCATAAGTTATAGCCGATTAAACTACACATTGTTTATTTTGGAATTTCATTTATTTTTTGAATTATTTAGTTTGTTTTTAAATATTTATTGGATTAAATTAATATTCCAGCAATACGATCGTGAGAAAAATCTCATGTCAAACATTCCGAAAAAATATTTTATATGATCTTACTGGTTAGCTTATTTTTGTGAACAATAATGCGATAAGTATTTACAACATTCCCTTTTTAAAGTATAAGTGCAATTAAATAGTATAATAGCGAATATAAAAGCTCGCAATCCTTAAAGCGCACAATTACTCGAAATTCTCGCGGCACGATCCTATCAACGCTGAGACGAAATATGACATTGACGTCCCTTTTTAGCCGAGGATAATTAAAAAGGCGAAAAAATGTAACGTCACAAAATGAAGTCTATTCGAAAACATCTCCCTTCTGCTGTCGCCCTTTCCTTCCTCCAATTTTTTTTCGTCATCTCAGTGTCGCTTTTCGGAATCGGGTCATTAGGGAAACTTGACACTCGCATCGCGCAGCTCAACCCGTCGCGAGTAATTTCGCCGATAAAGTTGTACGCGGAGAAACAATTATGATAATAAAAAGGGGGGAATGGAGGAATAACCGCTATGTAATAGGCCATTCTGTTGTATTAAACAGTGCTATATTTAGAGCTTCGGGCGAGTAAGCAAGGAAAATAAGAAAAAAAGTAGCTCATTATAGTAATTCGATTGCCTTTTTTAGTGCCTGGAATAGATGTGTTTTCTGCAAACAAGTATCTATTGTCCGCTTTTATTTTAACTGACTCTGGCTTTATGAAGATGTGAAAATTTAAGTTAAAAAGATTTTCCATTCTTTTAAATCATTTTAAATTAAGACAAATGCCTTATATTCCGGGAAGCTTATTTGTGGAATAAGAATATATAAACACAAAAGTGGACATATAATTATTTATACACATATATATTTTTTTAAATCGCAAATGCTCAGTTGACTATTATAGAATTATGGTTAAGTTAAATTGTTGTCAATGTTGTGTTTTGTTTATTTCTGCCAACTGAACCCTGATTTTTCATACAAGAAAAACGAAGGAAATATGTTGGTGATTTATATGTCTCTGTCATCATCTTGCCCAGAATATACTTGTGAATAGAATTGTGTGTCGTTTATCTAAACTTGATATGGACAAATGATATTTCGTTGCGAAATATCATTTGTCCACCTTAATTTTTGTTCATCAATTATTGTCTTTAATTTTTGTCATTAAAAGCTTATATAATTCCTATCACATTCAATTTAATTGAAACTGATTTTTTAACCCACAGCACACTATTCTTATTTACTGGATTCAAACTAAATAAGTTTCTTTACAATAAATACGATACATAATTTACACTCATCGTATAAATATCCGTTTCCAATGAAAACTATCGAATTATTTTCACAAACAAAATTAAAATATATAATTGAAAAAAATTATTGGTATATTTCTCACAATCCGTGGCATTCTAAATTTTCCGTAAATACTTAAGCTTAAGTTCACTATTACATTTTCTTATGCACCAAAAATCGTAAAAGGATTCATACTATGTAAAGTTTAGAGTTTTACTTTGGAATTTTCATATTCCGATTTTAAACAAGTTTTTTCAATTTTTTCCCTTATTTGTTTACTGTCAGCTGACGTTCGAAATGTCTGAACCTTTTATTTGTGCTTCATAATCGAGATAAACATGTTTCTGTCAAATTTATTTTTCTTTGAATCTTGAGCTGTATAGTTCGATGATTTCATTTTAATTCCTCTTCATCCATTATATTAACCCAATTTGCAAAGTGATAATACTTTTAAGTAATGCATATATTACGATCTTAGTAATAAAAAAGCTTATGTAGGTAAGGCGTAGATATAAAATCTCACTTTGATCAATGCTTAAATCGCAACTCAATTTAATTAATGTAAAAACGAACAATTTAAAAGCAATTAAAACATTAACGAAAAACCGGGCTTCCTCCATGATTTAATGGGCTTTGATTTTAATTTATAACATAAAAGGGTTGTCCTTTCAAGCTGTAAGAAAAGCCTTCCTCCGTCTCAAATACAGATTCAAATTTGTCCTTAGCAATTTGTTTTATCTAAACAGCGTCATAATTCAAAAAGTTGCTCCGAATTTCCCTCCGCCCCCGCCTTCCGCTACGAATATCCGCCCCGGAGGTTATCTCGAAAGGCCGTACCTCGCCGGCACTCAAAAGGTCTCCGGAAGCCGCCGACGTATGGAAGCGAAACTTTTATCTTTTTTAATAATAATTACCAGGTCAGATTGGTATCGGCCGGGTTCGAGAACTCATTTGGGAAAGTTTTCTCTTCGAACGTACGTCAGAATTCGTCAAGCTTGTCGTCGTTTGGCGCTCCGAGACAGTAGAAATTATTCCCTTCATGACTTTTTTATTGACTACCGTCATACCGTGTATACTAATATATTTATCCGTATGTTGCAAATACCTTTGAATATTAGGCATTTTGTAAACTAGTCTACTTAATGTACAAAACAAAGAGATATTGAATTAATTTTAATCATAATTTCCTTACGTTATGTTTTTACACTAGAAGTTAAGAAAAATAGTGCTTTACTACTGAAAATACTGTATTTCTACTTAATTTTGTGTAAATTCTGCTTTCGCGTAATCACAACCAAAAATTAAATTGTTTTTGCATCATCAATCGCTTAACCACTATAGCACCAAAGCGTTATTTATGTAATGAAATTCGAACTGTTGTGTTATTTTTATTATTGCAGAAATGCATATATTCCTATGGTCACATTTTCAACTAAATAAATAAACGAATAAGTATTAAATGCATTTTCCTATTATTCTGAAAATACGGAAGATATGTACAATAGTTCTTGAATTTTCTTCGTTTGTTTGCCAAAAATAACGCATAGCGCTTTCGGAATGCCAAAGTCGCTTGCGGAATGTAACCTGTAGAGAGTCATGTATTTCACTGAGATATTTTCCACAGACGCGTGGTTTAAAGTCGACGTCTGGAGCTCGGGTGACAATAAACATGAACCACGGCTGATTTAAATATAAAACCACCAGAGGAGAGTTCTTTACTTTCCCATTTATTCCGTTTTTCATATTTTCACCTTACCGAATGTCGATAAATTTTAATGGAATTTGCTGTTCTTGGAATTTGTAAATAAAGGAATATTAAAGTTGGTAATGTGTTTACATAAAAGGCTAACGAGTTTATAATGCGCGGTAAATAAAGCGAGGACACACATGCGGAATAATACTATTTAATATTTAAGGATGTGTAACGAATTTTGTATTAAAGATAATAATATATTTCGGTGTAATCAATTAAGTAAAAATAAATGGCAAAAAAGCTGATATTATTTTTTTAGAAGTATTACGTTGGCACATGTATACTACAAAGTTTTCTAATAGCCCTAAAAAAATACACCAAACATTTTTAATACAAAAACTCTATAATTAACATGAAAATATATATGCGCATACTTGGGTAGAATTTTTTTAAAATTATTTTCATGCTGTTGATGTGAGATACTCGTAGGAAGTCATAATGAAGCCTATGTTGCGTGCCTATTTGTAATATGATACGATGTCTCGTTATGTCACGAAGACCCCAATTTCATGATATGTGCCTCGGAGGATAGCTTGCCTCTTCACTAGCATTGGGCTATGAATAATTAATGTAAAAACGTGTCACAAATGTCATGTATACACGCTCTTCACATACATACCATTTTGTTTTTTTTACATTTTTTATACATTGTTAGCATCACATATATTTTTGGTGTAGACAACATTCGAACCAGAACTCGTTGTGTTATCTGAGGTATTTGTATATTTCCATATTATACACTATAATGCAATGATGTCCATTTTTAGTTTACACTGCAATTTTCCATTTCCAATTAAACTTTAAATACTTACTGTGCATATCTTAGCTTTCTGGACAAAAGAAAATTTGGACAGGAAAAGTCTCCTCGCTAATTTGTAAATTACATTCATACGCAATACCTTTACCCGAATATATGTCGCTGCTTTAAGAAATATTCCATTTTCAGTATTTCAACCTGATTAGTATATATATATACAAATACATATGTATATTTGTAATTATATATCCCCGAGAGTTAAAAGCAAGCTGCAAAGGACTTTGAAACATTCAAAAGGTATTGAGAGCCCGCAGGGATTTTATTTGCATATAGGTAATAGTAATTATGTCCACAATGAAATGAAACTACGTAATGTAGTAGTATTTCTACTTTCTCTAAGTTCTTTACCACGACCTAGGTTTCGTTGTATTACAACATCTTCAGGTGGGCAAAGATAGCTATTAGCCCACCTGAAGATATTTGAAGATATTAGCAAAGATAGCTATTAGCCCACCTGAAGATATTTGTACTGCTTTTACTCTCTGAGCGGTCGGGATATTCCCATAGTCACTAATATGTAAAATACTGGTGCCATATTGCAGTTAAAGTCAATAATAGCGATTTATGTTAAAGAGTAGAAATATTATTTGTATTAACTGGATTCTATTATATAAAATTAATAAAGTCGCCTTTATTTATGGAACGAGGAAGAAACAGAAAGTGAAGAGGATTTAAAATCAAATTGTCTGTGTAACTTATGTACGCGCGTTGGAAGTTACGAATATACTTCTTTGGCATAATACAAGAATAACTTTACTTAGCAGGCCAATAATAAATGGAAATAAAAGGACTGGGGCGTGGTCATAAATACGTTTGATAAAATCTAAACAAAATAAAATAATTAAATTATAAAAATTAAAATTAAAAAATTATTTGATAGATGTTTCTGAATAACCATTTTCTTTTTCAATTATCTTTTTTCTTTTGTTTCCACATTATAGTGTTTAAATGGAGAGTAGTAAACAATCTGATCTGTTTGTATAGAATTATCATTTAATTGAATATCAGTCTTATTATTAATAATCATAACAATTATAATAATAATTATTACTATTTAATAAATTAATTAAATTAAATTCAAAGGTGTCTGCTTTAAAATTAAATTTACTTATATTAAAACATTTAAATGAATACTCAGCGTTCAGTTTGATATAAACAACTGTATATCAAATCGGTCTGGCAGATGATTGGCTTAAAATGGAAAGCCAGCCGAAAAATTAAAGTGGACCACTCATTTGTCAAACAAAGTATTTAAACATGTATTTAGCAACTTAATCTTATTGATTTCCTACAGTTTACCTAGTGAGCAACTTCATTCTGTCTATTTTTGTTGCATTCTTCAAATTTAAATTTCAACATTTTTTCATAACTCGCCTATAGAACTATGACATATCCTCACGGAAGTGATAATGTGAAAAAATGATAGGTCCAGTGGTCCATGGGAATGAATAAAAGAAACATTTTGGCTGAAAAATGAGGTTGTAGAATATTTACCGTTATAGATATTTGCATAAGTAAATTCGATATATTGACACATAAAAACGCATGCAAAATTATTGCACATATAAAATATATTATTTTTTTCTGTGTTATTAACTATAAATAAAGATATAATGATATAAAAAACCGGAAAAAACTATCATATTGGTCGTTCTGAAATAAGAAGTTTTGCTACTGTTGTAGAAATTTAACAGTAATAAGGTAAACATACATACGTACAAATCTAAAAAGTCTCATTCAAAAAAGCACTTTGAATGATAAGATTACTTCAACATATTTCTTTTGTGAAGTTTACATACAACACAAACGATCATACTATGTGAACGGTATTTTTAAAGAATTTTCCGAAGCTTGTAAACGCATGAGAAGTTGTTTAAAAAAAGTGTTCGAGTATTCGGTATATTGTTTTTTTAAGAAGTTTCCAATGTCACATCAGCGAAGCGTAGATAAATGTGAAAGACACAATCAGATTTGAATAATGATCACCTTGAGTGAAGTTCTCTCGCTCGCCGCCGACACGGTGAAACTTTTAACAAGACGAAGATGTCAATAACAATATCAATTTATTATGGGGCGTAACTATACAGCTTCGACCAACTTTTAGGCCAAAACGAGATAAATTTCTAACTAGCTCGCTTTAACTTCGCTTTGTATGAAATATACTCGTTGGGTGGCTTCGACGCTCCGCTTTGTCGATAATTTCGTCCCAGGCGGAAGTTTCGCCGGGGCGCGGGTCCCGGTACGTACAGCGGGAATCAATTAAAGAGACGATGCTCGGCCGAGTGTAGAGCATTAGGCGGCCGGCGCTGAGAGCGGCTGCCAATCAGATGCCACAATGGCCACAAAGAGACTCCATTAAGTCACCACTCCCCCGCTAAATAATTTCCATCGAAGACTTCCGCCACAAGATCCGCGCCGAGCATCCTCCCGTCTACAAATAACGAGTTGAAGATGCTTTGAAAAGACCTTAAAATAAGTAAAGTATCATTTTAACCCATTTACAGATAAAAGTTTGCTGAAGTCGTTCGCGTGACTTAACTCTGGGAAATTACAGTTAGATTGTTTCAAATATTTATCTTAAAATTTCAAATTATTCCGCCTCCATAAATCAGATTCGCCCAATTTTCGGTTTTATAAATAAATTCGTTTGATTAAACGAAACAATATGTCCGTTTCTTAAGCGGCATCAAATTGCAAGCTGTAATATATTTATTGAAGGTTTCCACGAATGGTAAGTAGCGATTTTACAACCGAAACGTACAAATTTCATCAAGAGGCAAATCGGTGCGTAATGCAAATGAATCTACGACTGAGACCGCCATTAAGCAACGAAACTACCCACTAGGCACTACGCCCAGCGCTACAGCGTAGGCGGGCGGTGCTACGACAGGAAGACACTCGTATGTAGATGGTATTATTGACTCGCTTCATTTGGCACGGAGCGACGTAATCGCCGGAAGTAGGCAACTAATATCGGAAGAGAGCGTCGCAGGCAGCAGATTAGCCGCCGCAGCCTCCCATTCGCATCGCTCGCGTAATCCCTGGCGGCTGGCGGCTTCGTTTCTCAGGAACGTGAGGCAATTAGGGGTGGGATCACCGGGGCGGGTGCCCGCTAGTCATGGAGGGCATCATCCCTAATTGTTTTGTCTATTTATAAATAAGTGCGCGTTTGGGACCGACAAGGAAAGCTAAGTATTTGTTCTGTCTTGATGTGTGTAACGGGAAATTAAGGACAGTTGGCGATTTTTCCAAAAAAATGTCCACGGGTTAAAAACGAATAAAACGATTAATTATTTGGAATCATATCTTTCAACGATCTTCTTGTTTTAAGATGTTGTAGTCGAACGGCAATTTTTTTTTAAAGTACCTCCTTATGTATGGACTTGGAGGTGACCATTTTTTTTCTCATGACTTGATCTAAAAAAATAAGGATCAAGGTATTTATTAAATAGTTCAGTATAAAATTATTAGGTAGGGTATTAATATGTTAAAGAGAAATCGGTGGCCTCGTTTTTTAACTTTCGCCTTTGAAAGACGTACTAGTTAATATATTTGTAGAGAAAAACGATATTAGTGTTTATTAAGGATCTAGCAAAAATATTACGTACATTTAAATATTTAAATTTTTATATACCTGACGAGTTCTCTTAGGTTAGGTGTAAGATATTTTAAAGAAGATGGGTTCAAAATATTTTGTCACTTCTTATCGTTACATTAAAGAGTGTATTTAGTTCAAAACTATCTGAATATCTAAGTTAGTTGATTGGATCAAGAAATATATTGGAGGAATTAAAAAAAGCCTTCAGGTCCCAAATCAACATATTCTTCTTTTATTGATACAATATTTCTTATTGCGGTTATGTATTGTTCCCAAGATTTTATTACATTATAGTCAGAAAGATGATAATCATATGAAAGCATTACGATTGAGGTAAATGAGAAAGAAACGTGTATAAATTGTAATGATTTAATGTAACAAAAAAAGAAATACAGTGTTGTGATTTAAGGGTTTAATGAAAAAAAATATTAAGAAAATATATTTGTATTTACTTATTTAGTTTATTATATCTATAAGTTTGTTGTATATATATCTAACATTTTCTCTGGTATGAAATAATTTTTAAATGCCCTAATTACTGTGTCATAAGATTCTTTTCTTTCCTTGTGAATGCATTGTATCGTCTAAGAAATGTTTTCATAAGAAATGCAGAAGAATATCAATTTTCCTTTCAGCCTCTTAGCAAGAGCGAAATTTTGTACTGCAGTCGAATTGTTTAAAACTGTTGGCTTAATTAAATGTGTTTGTTTCTCCATTTTTATAATTTACTTTGAATTGAAACCTACTTATAGTATAATATATTTACGATTCAACTTTTATTGATGGTTTACCATTGCTACTATGTTTACTTTTGTGTAACTGAATTATTCAAACGATTGTTTTTGATCAATTACAATTATTTTTTATACTATTCCTTAGTTTACATGTCATTTTACACGCTTCTCCGGATGATAGCCTCCGCCTTTGTATCACAGACAATTGATACATTTGCTACATAGATAATTAATTGTCTTCTTCGTAAATCACATTTGACATATTCTCAATAGAAATACTCTTTTATTTTTAAAGTGATTTTACAAGATTTCTGATTTTACCATCTAAGAAATGTCTATCTGAGGTCAATTTTAAAATAAGTATTACTTGTGTTCTGACAACGAGTACTACTTTAAACAAATAAAGATATTCAAAGGAATATATAAAAGTTAATACTTGAAAACTTTTGTTTGACTTGCTTGAGATGAGCAAGTTAGATTCGAGTTTGGTCGTGTAAAATCCGTACGAGGTTACTTACATCCACAAAGTTGAGAATAAATTCGCGAGATATCTTAATTTACACAATACTGATTTTTATTTTGTTTATTTTTATTGACTGTTTATTTATATATTATTTTATTAAGGTCGTCTATTTTTTTGGTTTCAATTTATGGGTTTTCACGCCGTTATAACATTTCGATGGTTAGGATAAAAGCTTCAAAGTTTGTTATCATGTGTTTTCGTATTCAGTTAAATAAGAAAATTCCTTCTTGTCTCTTCGTAATGATCTCAATTAGCTAAAGGTAGGACGTGATAAAAATACAAGTAACGATCTATGTTGGGCTATGAACAGTTTGAGAAACTTTAGTAGAATATGTCAATATCTCTTAAAATATTTTTTAAAATTTTTAATTCAATTGGATATTATAAATGTCTAACCATGTTTTATTACTAAATTTTTAAATAAATATATATATATATATATATATATATATATATATATATATATATATACATATATATATTTATATATTTCTTTTTCTTTTTTTTCTAGTTACGTTAAAAAGGTGCTAGGAATGTCATGTAGTTGCCTAAAAATTGTTTTTTTGGTAATTTATATTTCTTTTTTTTCACTTTGTAAATAATGATGTGGATGATTTGAAAAGAACAATATGCTTTATCTCAAAAGTGATTTCATTATATAAGTGTAAGGTTTTTAGGTAGAAGTCATATTTGTATTTGTTTTTATTTCTAAACATACTTAGTCATATTGATTGTGCTGGTATCTAAAATTAGTACACTTTTTTTTTGGTTTTGTGTCTCTTCATTTTTATTTAATCTTTTATTTTATCCATCCTTAATGCGTTTCGTTTTTTGACCAGATAATTGAGCTATTGTACCAAATTATCATAGAACGTTTATTGTCTATGAATAAAAAACTAAATTATAAGATATTTCACATGTAAGAAAGTTTTGCATTTAATTTTTACATCGCAATTTTTATGAATACTAAATTATTCTCTTTCTTGTTCAGGTGAGAATCGGAGCATAATTGTGTCATAATTTTGTATTGAGATTAAAGATGGGGGGAATGTTCAGTTCAAATGCTAAAATGTTTGTTTTGTGTTGTTTTCTTATTTCAAACGTAATTTTAGACACCAGATAACACATTATGTGGTACTTAGTTAGATCTTAAAGCCAAAATAAATGTTTGGGTAGCTTTATAAACGGCAGTGTTTTGATAGGCAACATGAGGCAACATTTTGGTGAGTAGATGCATTTTTTATTAATTTAAGTGGCACTTTTTTGGAGCATTCGAAAAAATTTGGTTTACAATAAGACTTAAATAATACATTTGTGTTTTAAGGATGTTGTATTTTATTTAAAAATTTAATTCAAGAAATTAAATTCAAATCTTAAATTTTGAAACTACACCGGGAAGTTCAAGATATTGTCAATGTTATAAATTTATTCAAAGTTATGCAGGAGGTGCCCTGTTTTTTTTTTAAAGTTACAGAATAAATACAGATTTATGTTTCTCTGATAGTTTAGAAGGTAATAATTAAATTCAGGATACGTAATTATAATATTGTAAATAACTGCAAGCATTTTGTTATTATGAATATTTAAAATCATATTTAACCTTATTAATATTCAACCAAAATGTGGATTATTTCTTAGGTTTAATATCTTAACAAAGGTTACTAGATAGTAACAATAACTAATAACCAGGAATAATAAATAGCCAAGTTTATCAATGTTTAACCCATAGAATAAATAATTAATTATTAGTTGAATGTACATGTATGTATAAATCTATACACACATAAACATGCATACATACATATATATACATATATATATATATATATATAATTAAACATTTCAGTATTGAAAATAACCCAATTTTTTAGAAAAATATTACATCTCATCATCCTACGACCCTGCTTTCAAAGGAAACATGTTGGAGGGTAGTCAGTTTCTCCGTTATTATTTGGACATATATAATGAACTTAAATATACATCCCATATGCTGCTTCACTTGTGGCTGTTACCTTGTCGTATCTAGGTTTAATGTCGATGATATATATTTACAGTTTTAGCTACCAATAAACTTTAATTCTTGTAATCAATCACACTCTTTGTGTTATTGTAGTTATGTCAAATCCTTTTAATAAAATATTAAGCATTGTAAAAGATAGATAATTGGATTAATACTATAAGTAGGATAGAAAAAAGTGCGCCAAATGCTGTTGGGTGTTTTAGTGTGTGTTATTGAAATATAAAAATTAAAGAAATTTTGTTGCCGTTCGTTCTTGCACTTCAGATTATTTCAGATTATTGCGCAATTTAAATTTTTTATAATAAATAGTATTTCACCGCAATTAATGAACTTGCTTTTTTCTGTTGAAGACATCAAAGCAACAGTCAAGTGTGAGTGGAAATCCATGATTTTTAGGAAGCCTTGTTCAAAGCAAGAGAAAAATATTTGCTATTTACTTGAATTTTCACATTTCGCTTGAGACTTAACTTGTTATATTTCAAAAAATGTTAAAAAATTCTAATGTATTACAATTTTCCTGTTTACTTAGAAATGCTACATTGCCTCATCAATATTTTTAATTTCATTTTTTTAATCGAATAAACTTTATTATCATGTAAGTCAGTTCTGTAAGTAGGTTATTCATATAATTGACAGAGCTGCATCAATGAAATGGCATTGGGCAAGAAATATCGTCAGAAGCCAATATGGAAAACCTGTCAAGTGCGAGCAGAACTCGAACTATGAGGTTTCCACATATATTTAGACGTTTCAAAATACTTAAAGGCAAATACTATTACTATTTAAATATGAATATTTGAAAATAGTTAGCCTTGTGCAAAATATATGGGTTAATAAGATCTATTATTAATCATAAAATGTTTACCTCGTATCGTTTCAAACACTGTCACAGGCGGACATACAAACACAGAAGTGATTTTACAACGATTCTGTTTTTCCTTTGGAAGTATGGTACTCTAAAATGAACAAAGCCATTTTCGAGTTGACACCTAAGAGCTAGGACTCGGCCCATAGGTCGACTTCCATTTTGCTGGCGGGAATGAATCATTTGCACCAAAAAAGTGGCAATATAATGGATGCTACTCGCTCAAAGTATTATTGCTTCAAAAATTATGGAGGAGATCTACGTTGAGGAATGGACGGACAGAGGCTGATGAAGATGGAGAAGTCAAACCGTTTAGCTACAACAGAAAAAAGGCCTTGATAATTCTATAAGTGATCCATATTTTCCAATATATACGCAAAGCAAACAAAAATACAAAGTTTCATTGATGTTTTATTACCTCAGCATAAATTACAGAAGTCGATATGAAAACGATTTAAGCACATGGATTCTGGCCTTATCGCGAACGGCCCTTTTAGTTACGTCGCGGCATTACGTGTATTGAATAGTTGAATTCTTTTGTGAGAACTAAGATAGCTTGCGTCTGTATTGGGAGCGTAGGTAAAGGCGGCTCCGCCCCCGGTCCCACTGATGTCCCTCGCAAACCGTCTCTCTCTTCTGTAACTTTCCCGTTCGACTCGACCAGAATTCGTAAACAATGGAAGTGCCGTCTATTGTCCCGCGTCACATCATTATTTTGTTTTTTGAAGCGGAACACGTGCCGGCGGGCCTGTTAATAGCTTTCAAACTTTATGGAACTAATTGTTACGTTTAAATGTTGAGCGTTACCGAATCTCATTTTACCTATATTTTAGGGAAAAATACAGAACATTAGGAGGCTTACAAGAAACCTGAGGAAATTAGATCTCACGCTTATATGGGACCTAATATGCGGCACTGAGTGTTAGAATACGTAGTGTTTCTATCACAATATTTGCAAAACATTAATTATTGTTTATCACCATTATATTATTCTATCGTCGTATGTCTTTAATCTAGTTATACGAATTCATCAAAATAATTGTTCATTAAAGTATTTATTACGTGCTGTTATTCTAATCTTTTTTAGAATTTTGACATAGATGATCAAAATATTAACCATCACAAGCTTAAATAGTTACTGCGAAACTTTTGGAGCCTCATGTCCTCTTCATCGGTGTGTCCAAACCTCATGATTAAATATTTACTTTAAGGAAAATTTCGTATAAAAACGTTGTTAGATATTTTTGAAAGCATTTAAAAGGAACTCCTCTATTCCGTCTTGCTTGATTGAATCTAAGAGTAAATAAACATTTTATGCTCAAGTTTGATATATGGCAAATTACTACAAAATAAATTAAAATATGTTTTTTCTTTATTAATCTGTTTAAATAATTTAATGAAATTTTACTCGAAAGTTGTACTTTTGATGAAGAGACGGATAAACATACATGACAACTTATAAATCCTTATAATTTAGTCTTTCCCATTTGCCCGCGAAATTCTCGTAAGTGAAAATTATTTTCAACCATTTTCCTTTTATTTTTTTCATTTTTACTTTTGAAAATTGTTCATAAAAGTGTAATTATAAAAATTAAAATCTGTAATCTGTTATAATTATTATGATTTGCAATAACTTTATTACGTGAGTAACAAATTTATTACTTGACATTTTTTTGCAATAAAGTATTTGGAGTCCTATCGGTGGAATCCTATCAGTGGTCGCTTATACTGTTGCTCTCAGTAAAATCGAATCGATTTAGAAATTCGAGTAAGGAATAACTTATACCGATCGAAATTCAATTTTTTATAGTAATAAATATAAGTTAGATTATGTTCCGATAATAAAGGTTGAGAATAAAAAACAGGCGAAAATGTCAGTAATTTTGGTTACTGTTTACACATTTATCGAACAATTTCATGCGTCAGATTTCAGAATTGTGCTTAAACTTCGACGTGGGCTAACTTTAAGCCAATTCTGAAATGTGGCTTCAACTTAACATGTTAACTAGGAGCTTAGAATTAACTTAATATTATAGAATATAATTCTATTTAGATTATGCAACTTATCAAGAGGAAAGCTCGTTTGTAGACATCGGCGGGTGAGACGTGGCAACTGCGGAATATAGCAAAAATTTTCAACCCTGATTTCTATAAGAAACCAAAAAATTATCGAAGAAATTTACTTACCACTGGAAATTAGTTAACTTTTCTGACATAAATAGATTCCTTTAATTTCACTGAAATCTTTTAACTACTTCTAGACAAGGATAATCAATAATCAATCCATTCCATTCGATTTTTTATCATTTTCTGACCTTAACAGAGTACGCAAATTGTTCACAAATATTGCATGTTCTGATTAATATTTAATGTTTTCAGATATTTTTTAAATTTAAAACATTTTCTTGTTTTCTTTCATACGAAAACAAGATAATGATTAATGATTGAATATATTTGGCGTTAATTTTGTAGAAATTCATTATTCACAATTAAATGAAACTATGT